>CM060968.1:38012455-38612455 GCA_030765045.1 Tenodera sinensis | reverse complement strand
GGCTAGTGCTTACCTTCTTGTTGACTTGTTTGGTAGACCATCAGTTTGGTTTTTGTACTAGAAATGCCTGATAGCTAATGCGCATGGTGGAAATCTCTATCCTATAGTTTCACGCTGACAGTGTATCCAGATGTCGAGAAGATGTTCTCCAGCACCAAGCCTGCTGGGTACCTCTTCGTAGATTATACAGACAGCCGATCGACACATTGTACAGCTTTATTAACGTATCTTAATGTCTCAGGGAAAATATATACACCTAGGTCTATACGGAGTGGAGTCCCCGAAGGCATTGTTCTAACCCCAATGCTGTTTATCCTGTTTATAGCACACTTTCCAGCAATGCAAGGTATCAACGTCACACAATTTCAAAACTGCCCTCTTAACTTTGCGCTAATACGATCGTTCGAGAGTTGCTTTACAGTTCAGCAGTTAGAAGCATATTTGCATGATGCGATATTTTGGAACTGTTCATTTTGCTAAGTTCCAATATTCACTGTTGCTGCCGTACGGATCGCCACTGGACACGATTGTCTCGCAGTTCACCTCCATAACCTCAGCATCATGCTGTGTCTCTTGTGTCGCTCGCCTACCACCTAGGCGGCCCGGGTTCGATCCCAGGGACCCGCATGTGGTATTCGTGGTGGACGAAGCGGCGTCTGGGTGGGTTTTCTCCGGGTTCTCCGGTTTCCCCCGCCATCTCATTCCATCGGTGCTCCATCTTCATTCCATGTATCATCAGTGTCACCGCCTGTGGTGCCGTAGTAGTAAAAGCGGGCTTTAAACACTACACAAAAAAATGTCTCTTGTGTGGGGAATATACTGGGAATATGTGAGTAAGTGCAGTGTTTAAAACAATGTTAGAGACAAAATTAACACCCCTGCAGATTTCTACTGGGAAGTAAGAAGACGAATGACTCTGTATTAAGTGTCTTGAGTATTAAAGAAATACATAAATAAACATTACGAATTTGCGCTTGCATGGTGGAAAAAAAGGAGGGTGGTATTCCTCTTCCAATACCGGGACGAATAATCACGACTTGATGCGAAAGACTCCGAGTAAGACAAGTAAAGTAATGTAACACTGTGCCAAGAGTATTTTGCTGTTGAGGAAATGCTTGTGACATACTTGACTTTATTTGGAACTTTATTTCTGGAACTGAAACAGCCGTAACTTTTATAGAAAAAAGGTCTAATACGTATATTGCCTCCACATAACTTTCTACACCCATTCATCTAAGGCCATTCTTACAAGATGTTATTCTTCTTCTTACTTCTTGTTCACTGAGATGCACTTCCATTACACATTTGCACATTAAACCAAGTATACCATAGAGTACAGAGATATTTTTTAGACGTGGCGGTGTATGATAGATGGGCAGTGGCTTCCTTTTGTATTTATAAGACATAGGGGTGTCGGGCTCTCCGACTTCCGCGCGCAGTCCACATTGGGAATAGTGCCTGATTAAGTACAGTGGCCGCTCGCATTATCAGCAGTCTCTTGTTTATTTCCAGTTATTATATAGTTATTATAGGAGTATATACAGGAATGATTTTATTCCCTGGAAAATAAAGTCCTGTAAGTGAAGTGGAAAATATTCTAAGACTATGCTTGTCTATTATCACGCCCTACACACGCTAGTTGCAGCCTGGGGAATTCCTATCCCGTCCACTTCTGTAACAAGCAGAGCAAAGTTCAGCACGCCACTGATTGGATTCATTCCGGTGATTTCTGCACGAAGAGTTATCCACTTACCCCAATGCCTGCTGAAGTGGGCCACCTGGTATACAACTTAAGTAAATATAAGGATTTGAAAATGTAAGTCAATAACAACGAATACTTCGGAAATGGTTAATACAAAAAGCTCGCCTGCCACCTAGGCGGCCCGGGTTCGATCCCAGGGACCCGCATGTGGTATTCGTGGTGGACGAAGCGGCGTCTGGGAGGGTTTTCTCCGGGTACTCCGGTTTCCCCCGCCATCTCATTCCACCGGTGCTCCATCTTCATTCCATGTATCATCAGTGTCACCGCCTGTGGTGCCGTAGTAGTAAAAGCGGGCGTTAAACACTACACACTACTAGAAAAAGCTGTTTGGCATTATGTGAGATCCATGCTTTTTGTAGAGTAAGATTTGTATATCTCGGTTTACCAATTATACAAAAGTAGTAGAAAACTTCACAGGCTATTCCTAGAAAATTCAAGATATACCTACATATTGTCATCCTAATATGTTAAACATATGACATTTTAATCATACTCGTTAGAGCCATTTTTGAGAAAATCGAAAGTAATGACATTTTTTCATGCAGAGCGTAGTTTGAGGTGGAGGAATTTTTATGAAAAGCTTATGCTCTATCCTTGGAATATACTGAAGTTAAACACCATATCTTTGATCTTGAAGTTATACTGTTCACAGACAACTAAAAGATCGTTTTCTGAAAATACATTTTTTTGGATTCAGGGAATCTCAAAACGTGTATTTGCTGCGAAATATCGACATCAAATTTTTACAATACATTACTTCCTCTACAGGAGTAGAGAAGGGAATATTCCTTTCTTTCCTAAATCTAGACAAGCTGTTTTTTGCATCCGAAATTTTACTTGCATATTCTAATCGAATAGGTTTCGCTGTCAAGTATGAGAAATACCACCTAAAGTCACGTGCCAATCGAAGGATAGCATTACCAGTATCAATAGCCTTGGGCACGGTTTTAAGCCGCTGAAATGAGCAAGCGATGAAGTCCAAACTTTCCTGTCAGACACACTCTTCGTATTTTAATATGAATACGCCCTCTCAAGTGCGTATCTTTTGGCGCCAAGAAAATGTTAGCCATGCATTTGCAGTTGAGCGTGTAATATCAGCTCTTTGCATCAATTACCATGTAAATTGGTCCTTTATATCATCACATCATCTTTCTCGGCTATACTGCAGGACCAAGAGGGGAGAAGCTCCCGGAAACAACGGCTCAAGGTAGCGGAGGCGACGAATGAGAGAGCTTTCTACCGAAACAATAGCGCCCAACTCTGAGTTAAATGGCTTAGGTTTAACCCTCTGTTACATAATGTTGCTATGTGTTGCCCAATATTTAGCCAAGGTTTTAGAATATTTAATTGTGTTTTTTTTATTATTTCCATATTAAAACAGTTTTTAACAAAAACACCAAGTAGGTATTTGTACCTATTTTACAGTATAAAAATGTTAATGTATTCCTATACTATGGTTCTGCTTTCGTTTTTTAGACTTGAATGCAAGATCCATACAACTGCAGTCAAATATAACCCCAAACTAAACCTCATCCCACAGTTATCTGCGTAAGGCCTCCCTTTCTTTTCCCAAGGCTCATTTGAATCCAGTCACTGGGATTCAGTCATAAATGGGCTTTGAACGTATACCAGTGCATTTCATCTTGCCTTAATGATTATAGCTTTTCGAATCTCTTCCGTTAAGGTGCTTGTGATATACATTTAGAGAAAGTTAGAGAAAGAATGATATTTGCAGCAACATATTATTTAATTATATAAAATATATTATTAAACTAAATCAAAATTTGCATGTAAAGGATAATTTGGGGTGAAGAATTTTACTGAATATCTTCTGACTCGTTATTTAGTTTTTGCCAGGCACAGTAACATACTTTCAAAACGTATCACTTCTTCCCTCTTGAATGTTTTGAAGTTACTGCTTCAGCCATGATTATGAGATACAAAAGAACCTAAGTAGAGACGTTTTCTTTGTTACGTTAAGCAAGTTACTGGAGGGCTAGTTACTTAATTGGTTTAGGACATATTCCTACCAGTAATCTCTCTGTGTACTTTAGGCATTTACCTTAGGGCAGATCATATGTAATTAACTTGTTTCACATTCCAGCAACATTGTTATTAACCATACGTCAACCTCTACAGAAAAACTCTCTACTAAAGCATCCGTCCCAAACAGATCCTACCTACCGATACTGTCGTTCTATTATTTTATCACTTAACTATATTAAAAAATATTAAGCTTTATCACATGCAAAAACCACCTTTTCCTTTCCATTGAAAATAATCACATATTAAAACGGTTGCAATTATATTATTTAATTTACAGACAGACCTACTTCAAGAGTCTCTTTAGAAAAATGAGTAAATGCGCAAGATTCCGAAAGAACTTTAATTTATTAAAAATGTAAAAACTTCAGATATTCTTTGGGATAGCATTTATTTTATAGCAACATTGACTAAATGTTTGGAACAAATTTCAATTTTGTATATTATTGCATGCAAACGTGGTTTTCCTTTCTTTTTTCAACATAAATTTACGCTCATCATATACATTACAAAAAAGCTTGAAAGCTCTCCTATTTTAAAAATTGAATATTGTTAATCTCAAGTAAGAACTAAGAGATTTATAACGCTTAAGTTAATACTTAACATATGTAATAACACTAACTCACTCTGTAGTCAGCTCACTCATTTATTCAGAATGCGGCATTTTATTGTGTGTTTTAATATTGAAATAAATACTTAAAATTCTAAATTTGATCAACATTTTGAAATGTGTTCCTTAGCTGAAATAGTAATTTGATTACTTCCACTGCAATATCCACTAGAGTTGCGGTTACGCTCGTACGACTAAGCAAACATTTTCTGATTTTTCTTAGAAGTTATTCTTCTGTTTTTGATGTAGGTATTTCAAAATTAATAGCTCTGATTTATTTTTTAAATTATTGCAACCGTATGGAGGGAACACGAAAAGCTTTTAAGAGTGTGATTTCAAGTAGTCATGGTGTGATTACAGGACAATTATAGCATCCAGAGAAACTGATTATCTTCATCCAATTGTTTCGTAATTTGTTTCCTATTGGGTAAGAAACGAAATAAACCAGCAGTTTTAAGATTTGATAAAAGGCTACGTATTTAAAGTTTGTTTAAAAAATAGTTTATTCTAGCAGAAGCTATGAATGTTTACTGTTAATGTAACATTTTACCTTTATTCTTGAGGTTAGGTGTGTGGTTATACCTATATGCATAGACGCAACAATAGCAGAAGGGCAACATTAGCAAAGACGTAATATTAGAGTAGGAAAGAATCTTTTAAATATTGTTTTACGTATATACTAATAATGAAGACTGCTTTCAGCTCACTAACATAATGATAAAATATAAAGTGTAAATATCGCCTGGAAAAACATATGATAGCCTTTAAAGCAAAATAGTCAGATAAAAATAATACTATATGGTAAATCAGTACAACAAGCACAGTAATTCAATTGTTAATGAAGTAGAATATCCTATGAATACGATGACGTAGAAAACAGCTATATAATTTTCAATATACGTATACATATATGGTAGGTATAGTAATTATGAGAACTTTAAAAAGTGCTTAAATGTTATAAAACTATTTGATGTGAGCAAACCAAGAATTATATGGACAGATGATCTCTTGAAGCGGCTGGTAAATATTTGTCTGCCTTGAAAAGGAATATTTTAGTCTTAAAAAAAGTCAAAATAAGTATCAGTTTTTTTTTATCTTCGTTCTCTCGCGCACACTTGCGGAGTTATTCGATAATGCAAAATTTCTTGTGACGTTCTACATTTAGTGAATATTTCTTAAAAAGTAAAATGATGTAATAATGAAATACTGAGACTTTAAAGCATTTTTAGTCACAGCATTTCCAAAAATCAAATTAGTCCGTACACATAATAGTTTGTTTTGTTGTCACATATGTTCTACAGATGGCTAAATATTTTCCTTGTAGACCTCGTAACTAATGAAGGAGTTTATCATAATCCCTCTGGTATACATGCGACATTCTTGAGCATTTTTCCTCTAGCAACGTGAATTTTAATGAAGTACCCTTGTTTGTATCTGCTCAACATAGTTTTGGTCGCTGCAAATAAGAAGTCTATAATTAAACATGCTACGTGTATTTTATAAATGAGACAACACAGATCAAATGTTGCCCATTCGTGTTTTATCAGTGTTCACGGAATACCGATAATAATTTCAATGCTGATATTGTTACTATTAATTTTCTAATAAGCCATTTCTAGGCATTGCCATGTGACACTGCTGCACAAAGCAATTCTCCGTAAGCAGCACCACAAATTGGCTTTTCGATTGTTATCCCAAGTGTCAGAAACAGCAGCTCATCTTATCATATCATCTCGCGCTGCACCATTGTTCGCTCCAACCTTATTTACTTCTTATAATAAACCCCAGCTTCAGTGCAGCGGTTCAGGGCAGGGACCTTCCCAGCTGATTCCTGCTCTTACTTGCAATAAGTAGGTAGGTACCATTTAGCACCACCTTCAGGCAATATTCTACTCAAATTTGATTAAACTTACCAAAACAAACTACTTGTTCTAGTTTCCCTACAATTCACGTATAAGTAGAAGTATTACATTCCACCCAAAGATTTTACATTGAGATTAAACACGTTTTCAGGCTCCATAAATAAATGCGCCGTTTTAGAAAAAGACCCATAAGACTTTCACATCCAAAAGTTCCCTTTGCATAGAAAAAAATTAGAATTTTATGTTACTTCTTCAAAGGGAAGGGTTTGATTAAAATACCGTTTAGGATATTTGCCTAAAAAAGGAAAATGTTGAATTTGTTAAGTCCTCTTCATTCTGAGTGAGCTTTGTGTAATTCGTAAACCAATAAACAAAATATTACTACACTTAAATATAATTTTATGTGAAAAATTTTTGTGGCGTTAAGCATTACCGAGATATTCTTTATTTGTTTGAATTTCCAAATACGTATACATTTTTTCAACTAGGGAGTTGCTTCATTTTTTCTCCTGGTTGTGCAAAGAGCATGGAATTTCAAGGCCACCGTATAGCAATCCGATTTATAGAAATCTGGTTATCACTTTACCTCGTTTATTCTATAAGTACGTATGTAAATATCAATTGAAGTTTATGTGGATTAACAAGAAGTGATAGAAGAATAAGATGTTATATTAATTCTTATTTGTACTAGAGTGAATAGAAAAACACTGAACGCAACACATCAGATATTTTAATTAAGCCTAGTACAGAAATTCTGAGAACGGGAAACAATAAGATACCATAACGCTCCAAATTTGAGACTGACTGATTTAAATTTAACAAAAAATGTTAAATTACTGATGCAAAATTTCGTTGCTGAATGACCTTCTCCTGCTACCCACCATTAAATTTTTATTTGAGTATTTAGCTTTGAAACAATGAATACAGAAATTACGTGTTTGTTCTGTTTTGGTTCTCAGTGTATTTAAAACGTTCTGCCGCTAATGTCCTAAAACGTTGTATCTAAAGTGTTATAAATGCGCTACTACGTGTATCATTGAAGATGGTATAATGAACTCTCGCGGTGTCGGCTACTCAAAGAAATATAATTATTTGCGAGGGGTCCATAAGAGTGTAATCGTGGCATGATTTAGGGTGTTTCTCGCAGGGTCAAACATCAAAAGCCTCGCCCAGTTATCCTCATTTGTTTCCCTACGCGAAACGCTCCAATGAGCAGTGTGACGATAATTCGTTGTGACCGGGCACCTGCCATTTGTCCAAGTGGAAAAACCTGTCGTTCATTTCTGTTTTATTTAACGTATTTAATTAACCCCACGAGCGCTACCCTTTCTGTTATTTGCACCGAATATCTGCCGACATGAACATCGTACTTAGCCAACCAGTCCTCTTTCCTATTATACCAACCAGCTTAATAACAGTACCTACGTCTGCACTGGTTTAGTGTAATGTTCGAGAGATCTAGTTGTTGAACAGCTGCACTCCAAACTAATCCTAACCCAACATCGAACTCACAATATATTATGTATATCACCACCAAAAAAAAAAAAAAAATCGATACCGAAATTCCACTACAATGCACGTTTTGAGGTCGCTGAATAAGAAAAAGCATGTTTAGAAAAAGATCCGTGTGTGTGTGTGCGTGTGCGTGTGTTTGTAAATCGACTAACTCAAAAACAAAAATACAGTTAAGCTAAACTTGCTATTTAAGTTCAGCAACTTGCAAGGATGCGACACAATATTTCCAAGAAAAACGCTCAGCCTTTATATGAAAAATGTTTCGAAAATATTGATTTTTCTCAAAGATGGCCTACGATTTTGATTAAAATACTGTGATGCTGGGTGCGGCGCACAACAAAGGACGGTTGGGGCTGAGCTACTTCAGACCACATATCAGGCAGGCGAGCAAACAAACGCGCTCAGGCTGGCTCGCACGACCGTTTGTGCATACGTGGCTTACAACAATGAGCGCGGCGCTTAAGAAAGGATTGCTGGAACATCCGAGAAGGGTCCGGTGGCCAGTGTGTTGGTAAGATTTCGAGAATGGACGTATTACGTCATCCCCGCTATGCAGAGAGACGAGGCAACTAAAGCGCGTCTCACCCTTAAAAGACAGTACACGTTAAATGGAGCGCAGTGTTGCAACATGTACTAGTTGCGAATCTTTCTCCGCGAGCGACTCGAGGTGGCCTGACTCCTGTACTTAGTCCTTCAATTGCTGCTTGACGAGACGGGCACTTTTAACTTTGGTATCCCTCCATGCCTTTGTTACTGTATGACCTAAATTTACAAATGACTCGTCTGTATAAACAATTGATTTCCCCTGGTCCCTAAACCTTTTACGTCTTGTAGATATTTATGTCGCCATCTGATGATATCGATATCGTCTCGTTCTATTAATATGCACTTGTTACCCTTTCTTTCATATTCGAACCCCATATCAGAGTGGCCCTTGAGAAATTTGGTAGGGTCTCATCACTGTTGAACTGTGACAAAATTATATTCAGCGTGGGTGGAATATTTGCAAACTGTAAAGAATGAACAATTCGCCGCACTCCACCTTGCACTATTCAATCATATTGCGTTAACCTAGCGTTTTGTGTAGTCCCGCCCTTTTTGCTTTCTTTTTCCATGGCGTTCTTAGAAGTCCTTTCATTACTTCCTTTTTAATCCTATACACTACTGCTTCTGAACACTCAACAGCCTTAGCTGTTTCTTTTACTGCCTTAAACGCATTTTACTTCAAAAGTAATCTAACACATTCATAATTATTTGGCGTTCCTTACTTCTTTATTTACCAACATATCGTCCCTTCCTAGCTTCCCCCTCCATAACTACAAATATTTACAAAAATATTAAACAAATAACGCAATAACAGCTCACAGTTACGCACACGGCTTCTTTCGAACTAATGTTAGTGCTGCTCCTTATACTATCTTCTGTGTCAGGCCTGACGCTGAATAGATGAATACCTTTTGTTTGCCCTACTGGATAAAAGAAAGAGGTTACTGCCTTTTGGTTTATTTTAAAAACTTTCTCCAACCTTCCTCAACATTTGTTCTCGCTGGTTCCCTGATGTAAACTCAATAACAAAAAAGTTTCACACTGCGTAACTTTTGCAGTGCACATATATAAAATTTTCCGAAAACATTTAATTTAAAAAATTATAACACTTAACTGGGTAAACATAGAGAATTCAAAGTAGGCAGGTAGTAGCACTATAGTTTACTCTACCTAAGAAAAAAATATAGATGCATTCTAGCAGTTAGTTTGTTAGTTAGTGCGTGATGAGTGTAGAAACAGCAAATATCGGACTTCTATTGAAAAAAACGTTTTCTGAAGAAATTTGGACCTATAGAAATGTATAATGACTCTAAAAAGGATATAACCTGATAGAGAAAAAAATTCTGCATAGGATAATGTGTTCAAACCTGAAATTTATAACAAATGAATATTTATACCATGCTATTAGGAATCTGGCAACAGAGCGAGGGTAGAAAAGGACGCGGCTAATGGCAACTTGTATGCGCTAGATAGAGACAGAGATGTCCCATTTAACTCCATACTGTCTTCTAAGAGTGAAACGCTATATAGTTAGACGAGTTAGGGTTATAAACATGTGTCGGTCAGTATCAGTTAGTAAAAGAGAACTGTGTATTTGTGCACAAGTTTCAGGAGAAATAAACTGAGAAAAGTAATTGAACTGGAGTAATTTTGTCGTCTTTGCCGCACTGGTGTCAGGAGTGGGATTCGTCGAATTGTCATTTTGTTACAATACCATATGCTTAAGATATTTTCATGAAGAATATTCTGAATTTTCTGGAAATAGCCTCTGAAATGCTCTTCGTACTGGATGACTTTTACATAACCGGTAAATCATAAGAGATAGATAAAATCTGACTAAAGAAAAAAATTAGATTTAACTTAAGCACACAATTTATGTGAAATAAGTTTGATTCGTGTGCAACTGGCATTCATAAAGTCCCGTGTTCGATCCCCGCGACTGTGCACTCGGGCTTTGGTGCCTTCTTTGTGTAGTGATGAGTTTCAAGTGATGTCCCTCTGTCAACTGTTAGGCACTTCCGCACGTATAGCACTGCTTTCGCCGTCCTGTGTCGGGACTGTGGTCTCCCTTCACCTCATCTCTTACTCCCAAGGGGGTGATAGCCTGCAATAGATTCGAGCCGGGTCACAGAGGACGAGGTGTCCCCATTCGTTCCAATATGTACCTCATACACAGTATTTCCATCAAGATAGAAAGGGACAGGTGCCTACTGTGAGTGGGTGGTTATGATGATTTGATACAATTTGGAAAATGTGGTAGTGTTTGCTATTAATGACATTGCTTTTCTTTGTTAAACTTTATAATGCTGCATTCACATTGCTAAGAGCAACCTATACATAATAGACAAAAACTAAGGTCAGTTCTGGATTTAATATGCCGTTAACTACAAAATGTAATGTAATACAATTTTTGGGGAACTTTTTATGGGTTGTAACTTTGCAGGCCCATCTTATTAAGAAATAATAAATATTCCAGCTCTTATGGTGGCGAACAATATAGAACGGAACAAACGGTTGATTTGCAGGCAATCCCAACGTGTATTAGCTTTTGGTTTTCAATCATTAAGCAAACATAACAAGTTTCAACGATTTTGGCGTTGCCATTGTTTGTTTTCGCTTTAAATCCCTCAGCCATTGGGCTTCAGAATAAGATCGATATTAATACTCGAAAGGAAAAAAAGCGCCGACTGTTATTTTGCAATGGATTCTATCTCTAGAAGGTTTAGGTAGTGGTGTTGTATTAAAAAAAGGGGGTTTTCCACATGAATGCGGTGCTAAGTCAATCGTTGTTTCGGTCCCTATCCAATCAGATCTGGCTATTGTGTCGTTAAATATCCGCATGAAAAATGCAAACTAGTCTGTACTTGTGGTTGCAGGTTTGCTATTGTTTCTCGAACGATGTATAGACATAAGTGATTACGAACCAAGTGGGCAACTCAATTTCCCGCAAGCAAAGCTTTATATTATTATAATACAGTCCCAGTCGGAAACTTGGGCGGCTTGTATGCACACCCTCTCTACAGAATGGAGAAGTAGAAATCAAACATTCTCAGTGAGTCCCTCAGGCGGATTAGACCAGATTTTTCCATCAAGCGGTAACGTTACGGATACAGTCGAGATAGAGCAAGCGAGATTTTCCCCCCGTATTTTAAAAGGAACACTATACAGGACGTTACACTTCGTCTGTGAAACGATGCGTGGTGTAAGAGCTTACATATTTATCCCTCTAATGCACAGTGTTGCCGTTTGCCAACAAAGATGTTCGGTCAAAGTTTTAGAATATTGTAATAGCGTTTTTATTCACTACTAGATGACCCGGTGAACTTCGTACCACCTAAAATTGATTTGATTGTAACTCTTCATAAGTGCTTATCAACCCTAATCAACCTTTAAACACCGATTAATTGATATCGATAATATTAGACGCACCGTGTACGGTTCGAGTATTGTTTGGTTATTAAATGAAACTCGCTATATGTTGAAAGTAATATTTCAGCTCGTCCTCTCCTTGGTATTGTAATGAACACTGTAAAACAACAAGGAATTGTTGTCATAGTCATATTTATTGAATTTACCTTGAGAACTTTACAATATCGAAATCCTAAAACTAATTCCTTGAGTTTCGCTAAAACAAAATTGAATGCCTTTTTTGTTTGTTTCTAAGGCTGCAAAGTTAATTTAGTTTGATAGAACGGCTGATCAAAATGAATGTTCGCAAACGCCATATATATTGGAAGTAATCCGAAGTGGCAATTCCCATACAAAATTACCAATTTCGATTTTTCCAATTTTAGACTGTTCCTTTAGGTTCTTTCCAATGTTCTTTTTTGTTTCTAAAAATCGATCGAGCCATTTTCCAGTTTTTTGCGAGACTAACGAGAGAGAGAGAGAGAGATAAATTATGTTTCGAATTGATGTTTGTTTTCGTGGCAGCTGTACTATACTGTGTCTTCCTGAAAAAGTAATTAGAGGTTCTAACATTGACTAGAGAGCCACAATTTATACTAAGTTAACTCAAATTCTGAGATTTGCTGATGACTTGGATATAATAACTAAACCAAATGGAGATTTAAGGGAAACCTTTATTAACATAGAAACAGCAGCACGGAATATGGGACTGCGGATAAATGAAGATAAAACTAAATATACAGAAATACCTAAAACTCACTCCAGTTCTGATTATTTTAGTGCAGGTCACTACAAATTCCAGAGGGTAAAGGAATTTAAATATATTATAGCTAAAAATACTAGTGAATGGGAAACTGGATGAAGAAATGAAGCATAGGATATCCCTTGCTAATAAAAGCTACTATGGACTGATAAGACAAATGAGATCTAAATTCATCACCAGAAAGACCAAAACTAAACTCTACAAGATTCATTCCACCATTATCATACAGGTCAGAAACGTGGGCTATTTATAAAGTAAATTAAAATAGGTTAGCAATATTTAAAAGGAAGATCATGCAAGATGGCTAGAAGGCCTCTATAGAGCTGATGAACAAGATCTCATAAGGATGGCACCAGAAAAGTCAGACTACCTCCAATTAGGTGGTTACAAAGTGTAAATACTGACTTTCTAAATAGCGGAGTGGGCATTTGGAAAAGTATTAAGTCTGTCATTGGTTGAAATATGAAAGTTTATGCGCATGATTGATTCATTTCAACCAAATCATATACGTATGAGTGGAATAGTCTATGTAATCTTAGGCTCTGAAGTATTGGATCATTTTATTGGGAACCATCAACTCTATCTGATCATGTTCTTCCTGGAATTCGAAAACATATTGCCGACGGGAGCACGCATGATACGGCAAACTTGTTCACCCTGCAGTAATACCAACAATTATCAGCAATGGATGACAATTTACCATAGCTATAGCATCACATTTCCCGGAATAATGGAGATCATAGTAATAATAAAACCTCAGTTTTATGCTAACTTCAAAAGAGATATTATAACCCATTAAAATGATAAATGTTTACATGAAGTGTTGGCAGGATGAATGAAAAATGTATTTCCAGCATAAAAATGAGTGCTGTTTTTCCACGAAATAGACATGGTGTGAGCATATTAATCTGACGGGCCAGAGTTCAAATCTTTATTGAGCCAGCGTACTTCTCTACACACCTTAAAAACAAAACTAGAGGAACTGTCAGTTTTCCCCCCAAACTCATTTTCTGAACTAGTAATGTGGTTGCAGAATTTGTGTTTTATACTGCATATTGCCCTAGCTGGAGTTGAGGAATGGCTTTTATTAAATAGATCAATGTCCATGATCGGTGGTTATTACTCGCATCTGTAAATTATTTATGAAATGTCCCCATTTCTTAATACTTTACGCTTTATTTCACACCTACAGAATTGATGAATAAAGTGAAATACTCTCATATATTTTTTAAGGACAAAACAGGGATTTATCCAGACAATACGTTCTGATCAGGACACGATATCAGGCCCTTGTATATAAATATCTAAGAAATGAAGTAATAAAATCTAAAAAGCGCTTCCAAATCAATTCTGCAGTTACTAAAGGATCTTAACTTTTGAAACCATATGGGTACAACTTATTTTTCATGTCCTTTCTCTGATCACCAGACAAGTTCTAACTTTAGAGCCAGGCCTAAGGTATCATAGGGAGGGGTTCGTGAATAACAAACTACCCCCATCCCTCGCACAGTCCTTTGGTGTTTGTAGATTGATATTCAGAGGACATAGCAGCCATCGGCTCACCTCGCAGTTCTGAAAAGCAACATTATTTCAGCAATCCTTCTACAATAACGAACAAACATTGCAAATTCAACTTCAGTCCTCCTGCAGAAAATATGTTCTTATTGGTATCTTATAACACATTCAGTTGTAAAATTTTAATCGTCTGCAGTATTTATAAGACGGCAGGAAAAGTTACAACGCTATGCGTAATAAAAATACCTGAAGGGGGAGCTATAACAGAAATAGATTCCATTAGTTTGTATAATTGTATATTTCACACTGATATAAAATAATGTTCCCGTTAAGAAAAAAGTTATATTGTTCTTTTCAGGTCTGTAACTGAATATATAGTAGGAGAAAATACTTCTGTTTTCAATCAATAAATGGTGTTGAAGTATACCAATGAAACTAGAGACGGTGAGTGCCAATAATAAGAGGTTAAACTACACCAAAAATTAAGTTCCTAGCCCAAAAAGTTACAAAATAGCAGTTCCACACCCTTAAAACTCATAAGCAATTTTATTTATATAATTTAACATAAACTTCAAAAGGAAGCCATTAATATTTACTAAAAATTCCAATTGAGCTTTTAATCTGATGTAATTCTGATTTAGGCTTATTTCCGTTATGGTTTTAATTGAGAGAATATAAGAATCACAGGGTGAACTCTGCGATAAGGTCTAGTATAATCGGACTATGGTACATGAAAGTTTTTACCCCTCCTCTTTTTTATCCAACTCTGCCCTTGTTCAGTTCCTGTTTCCTTACCATTAATAAATACAATCAGTGTTCTGAAATAATTTGAATGTTTGCTTTGTGCTGCAGCGGGGATCTGCCGTGCTCTCCTCTCATAGGGCAGATTATTCTATTACATCGTATCAACATTACGCAGGGTTAATATTGTTTAGTCTGAAAACATTTCATTGTTTCAGCAAGTGGATCAAAAATTCAACGGACGGTTAATTACAGCAGCATTGATCGTGGCCCCGAGGGAACGAGGAGAGCCGAGTTTGTGTGTGTCCCGGCTCGGTCGGTAAGGGCGTCTCCGCTGTTTTATCATTGTCTGTGTGTAACCGAGTGAGCCAGCGAGGCCTGCCGTCTCGCTCTTGCGTGTCGGATTTTCCCCCTCCTGCTAACGAGCTCATAATCCGCGCTATAGTCGAGCCTTGTCTATTAGTTCATAGCTGATAGCAGATAGCACAACTGTTTCTCGTTAAACGTACAGTAAACTTAATATCATGATTATGCTATTTAACTCCTGAAGGCGTGGTCCTGTGGTTTAAATACATTATATGCAAAACAAAAATCTAGTAATTAATATAAAGGATACTGTAACAAAATGGCAATTCGATGAATCCCACTCCTGACACCAGTGTAACAAAATGACAAATCCAGTCCAATTTTTTCCCCTCACTTTAATTTCCTATAGCTTAATGCGCAAGTACACAGTTCTCCTTTCGTCGTTAACACAGCTGCAGTCTTTCGTAGTTTTACAATTCCAAACTGTTTTCTTCTCCTAGCTTTGGCTCAGTCCTTTCACTTCTTTTTCCACTTTCTCTTTCTCTCAAACACTGACTCCGACGATACAATCATTCAACACTCGTTAAAACTTCATTTCGACGCGACGTCGACGGCAGTATCACACACAAACAGCTGTCTCACACTCACTGAAATCCCGACCAACTCATTTCTGTAACTCTCCGCTCTACTGTTTCCCCGCCAACTCGTAGCGGATTTGGCGTAACATGGACCTTTCTCGACTTCCACAAACAGGCCGGCCGGCGGACACCTCTCGAAGCTTCCAACAATCGTTTGTTATGCGCCACGTTCATTGTTGTTAGTCACGTATACGCAAACAGTCGCGTGAGGCAATCTGATCTTGAACGCCTTTGTTTTCTCGCCCCCTGGTATGTGGTGTGAAGTAGCTTAGCCCCGACGGTCCTTTGTTGTGCTCCGCGTCCGGCGTAACATTATTATAACTCTTTGTAAGTCTTAAAAGGTTATTACTTGTTTACTACTTATGTATAGAGGAACTATTGCACTATACCCAAAACTTCGATACCGTAAATACAAATTTCGCTGTAAATACAAATTTGAGGTTAGCCGAATGAATAAAAGAAATAAAACATTTTTAGAAAAAAGTATGTGCTTCTTTCAAGAATGCGACACAAAGATTTTCAAGAAAATCCCCCAACCCTATCTAACTCTTAAATGGAACATTTTTCAACGTATTCATTTTCTGAAAAATGGTTTTAGCGATTTAGATTAAAATACCATGTGTCTGTTGATTAATATTAAGCAGATAAAAGCGAACCGCTTCTTAGAATAGTTTTACATGAGTGAGTAGAGAAAGTCATATGAGTGCAATACATAAGATTTTTTAGTAATCCCGCAGGCTTTAGATTTAGAAGGAAACCTCATATAAACAAAAAAGCGCGCGAAATTCCGATCTCCAAATTGTTTTACTACCCCCTGGGCGCAACAAATCACTATCTGAAGACACGTGCTTCCAACTGGCCACTTGACTGGCATAAATGCATTTCAGTGTTTATATTTTATTAACACCGCTACTTTGACACAGACTATTATTTTATTACCAGGAAAGACAGTTTTGCGTTTGTTCATTTGCGGCCAACGGTGGAACTACGCGTGCTCTGCTAACCGGTGAACAGAGTACACAATGTAAACACGGTAATAGCGCCACCAATCCTTGTGTATTGCTAAATGTCCCAAGTATGGCAGACACAAAACTTAATGGTGGCTGATAGCTGACCACTCTTTCCTGTTGTGTGAATAAATTTTGTGGGCACAAATTATATTTATATCACCGGCTTCACGGTGTGATTTGACAACGTGTTTAACTATATAACACTGTAACTCGTAGCAAGCCTCTGAATGGATGTTTTGAGCCACCCGCCATTAAATTTTGTGTCAGCCATAAAACATTTGCTCCGCTGTAACGAATGACAAAAACTCGCTTTGAATTAAGTTGATGTTGGTGCAGTGGAATATTGAAGAGAAACATACTTTTAACAAGTTTCCTGGGGACTGACGACGAATTATAAAATATTTAAAATATTGAAGTAGTAATATAACAGTATGGAATGATAGAACCGCAATAATAATAATAATAATAATAATAATAATAATAATAATAATAATAATAATAATAATAATAATAATAATAATAATAATAATAATAATAATAATAATAATAATAATAATAATAATAATAATAATAATAATAATAACAATAATAATATTCTAAAAATGTTTTTTTTCTAAATAAACGTTTAAATAATATAACACAAAATTAATTTCTGTAGTCCTCATCGTGCAATCTGCGTCCGATGCACATAGCTTGCCATGTGCTTTTGTTTATATCAGGTTCCCTTCTAAGGTCACCGGGAGTATGGTTTTAATCTTACTTTCTCTGCTACGTATAGAAGTAGGGGAAGTATCGGGTTTTCATGGCAATATATGTTTTGGGGGTCCCTAAATCTACAAAAAAATAGTATTTTTAGAAAAACGTCCAAGTATGTACGTGCGTGTGTGTGTGTGAACAGCATAACTCAAAACCAAAAGTCGGTTAAATACCAAACTTGGCGTTTAAGTTGAGTATCTTGCAAGGATGAGACACGAAGATCTTCAAGAAAATCCCCGGATTCCAGACAACCTTTTACGTTAAACATTTTTTGAAAATTTTTATTTTCTCAAAAATGTTCTAAGCGTTTTGATTTGAATGCTATATGTTAAATGTATTTTTGGCAAATGAAACGTAGGATTTTCTGGGAAAGTTTTCAGAAACCCTCTTTTATCTCGGCCATGCAAAGAGAACGAAATTTCAAAGGCATTACATTGTCACCAGCTTTAAAGGACTTGACTGTCCTTTAAGCTCTACTGCATTCCCATATTCCCCTATAAGAAAATTAGCAATAACATAACTTCTACAAATGTTTATCTCGATTAACATGAAACAGAGACAGTAATAAGCGTTTTTAAGAATAATTTGTACAAGAGCAGAGAAACTCATATGAGTACAACACATCAGATTTTGACTGTTGTAGTCATACCTCTGCCTGGTTTTATTTTTTATTCCTTATTATGCATTTAATTAGTGCAAAATGTTATTTTTCATATTACCACACGAGGCGAAACTAATCGAATTACTCTCTTCATCCCATTCTTCTCAAAAACCATTTTTTGAATACAGAAAACGCTCTATTGTAGCTTTATTTGGATTTATTAGAAATCAATGAATAACATCTGATTTACCGTGCCTCTTCAGTTTCCGACTCCTGATTTGCCGTCGCCATGGCAACTTCTTAACATCCTTTTTTAAAGGGTTTATCCAAGGTCGTTTTGACAGCGAATTATAAATATATCTTTGCAATTACGTACACAAATATCAGATCATTACATTCACAGTAGTCAGAGTTGGGTCTGTTATCTGCAAGAGGAAGATTGGAGATGCCGGCTTGTCTACATCTGCTGTATTGTGGATAGTCTACAGGGATGTAGTGAATAGTTATTAGAGGAATATCACAACTGGTACAGTTTGGAGGTTGATCTTTAGTGAGAAGATAACAGTGCGTTAGTTTGGAGTGTCCAATTCTAAGCCGGATGATGTCAACTTGTTCTCTTCTTTGGAGTGTTAGAAAATACATAGAAGGCTTTGTGCAGCCTGAGCGAGCTTCATGAAGTTTTCTGTTGATTGATGACAACATCAGCTTCCAGTTTTGTACGTACATGTGTTCAATGTAATTGATGACGCCTTGATGTAAGAGATAATCGATACATCACTGACGGGATGTTTAGTCGGTGAAGATGGTGTAGTGGATGAGTTCGTTCTAATATATACTGGACGAAAGCAATCGATGGCAGTGAACTTTCGTGGCTCGACTTAAGTCGATATGGTTTTCATCTGGATTTGAAAATAAAGTTGGTCATGAACAGGCACTCATGTGTTATATTTTTAAGGTTGATATTGCTCATGGTATTTCATTTCATTGCTCAACTATTTTGATACTTAACCTATATGTTAATGAGTAACTAAGCAGATAATTTCACAACTTACTTACTTTTAGACTTTTTCTTAATTTGGTTATAAAACATCTACATTTATATCGAAGTATATTACTTGACCATGACTAGTGTACCCAGTTCAGAGTACGACTGCTTTTCATACGAATTTCCAAGCCACGTACGTCTCTGAGAGAACTTGTGAAATCAAAGTAGCAGAGCAGACTACGCCCTGTTCAAACATAAGCTGGAGGGACGCAAAACACGTTTTGTCGTCCGTGTTCTAATATTTATTTACTTTCATCTGCTACAGCCCCCAGCATTCCTTGACGTAAAAACAATCGCCTACACTGTCAGTTTTGTTTCCCGCAAGCCAAAAATGCGCTTGGCATCAGTAGAGGGTTAGAGCAACAAAATGTCATTCACATCACTAAAAAGTCTCCTATCTCCTTGTCTCTCATCAAAATCGACTGTTTCTTCCCGTTCAATCTCGTTCGTCTTCTTCTCTTCCATACAAAAGCGTCACATCGCATCTTTGAAAGTTTAGTTAGAAAATGAAGATAAAGAATGTTACCACTGAAAATCTTCGAAAAACTGGCTTTAGATCTACGTGCTCCCCCCAAAAAAATTCCAAAATGGATTTTCCTTTTGGATATTGCATATGTTTAGGCTTATATACAAAAAGCTATCTGTTATTAAAGTTCTTTCCATTGTAAAGTTTAACTTTTAGGATATTTTCTTCCTCAGCACTTCCGATTGTTAAAAATGTTCAACACAAAGTTTTTATTCATTGGTTGTTCATGCACTTTCGAAGGTTCAAGAAATGAAAATTTTCAAATAATTGTTTATGCTATCTCGGGTTCTTCCTTGAGTTATTAATTTTTAAAGGAAAAACGAAACGTCAAAATGGAATTTTATAACAATAAAGAGGTCTTTTCTGTGACTTCTGAATTTATTCCTCTGTTTTGCAGATGAACATCTTAACTGTATTTCTGCATTTTCCATATCTTCCGAATTTCTTGTCCCTTCATTTTGTTCCATAAATTATTTCATTTCACCCTGCATACCGTTAGGTTTCTTTCAGGGTTGGAAGCGTCGGCGAAACTCACGACAGGAGGAACAAATGCGCTCTGGAACTCTCGTCCCTCGGATTGCAACACAAGTCACTGATTTTCGCCCCCTCCCCCATGGGTTGATACAAGGCCGAGTCGGAGGAGGAGGGGAGCCCAGCCAGCCTCCACCGGAGAGCTTCTGGAAAATGCAGGGATCCTTCTAGCTGCTCTATCATGGCAACGTTCTGGCCGCCTTTAGATCCTTTCGTCTCATCCATCCCCATCAAGGACATAGGCACAAAAGATCGCCTTTCGGCCGAGGTGCTAAGTCGCCCTTCGGAAGTTGTCATAGAGTCATTCCTTCAATTAGATTTTGTCTAGATCCTATGACTTTCCAGCAATAAAATCAAACGGATGACGAAAACTTTATGTGCCACTGTTAGTAAATTCAATATACAAATTTTATTCACTACACCAACCTGCAAAATTTTATCTTATTTTAATTAAAATCCCTAGAGCTTTGTTTGAGAAAATTAAAAGGTTCTTGGCGTGGAATTTCTTGAAAATCTTCGTCCTGCATTCTCAAAAGCTGCCCGACTTAAGTTAAAAGTATGTTATTTATTCAGCGTTGTATTTGCGTTTTTTTACAACCACACACACGCGCGCGCACACACACACACACACACACACACACACACACACATACACAGAGAGAGAGAGACAGAGAGAGGGAGATAGTTTGAAAGACATTTTCTTCTTTCTTGATTTAGGGGAACTCAAAACATGTATTTTCAGTGCAATATTGGCATCACTTTCTATCGAATTCAAGACTTACTCTATTTCATGCAAATATAAACAAAGTAAAAAACGAATATGGTACTCCATGTTAATGCTGGAAACTAGTGGAAAATTAGATTTCCACAACACTACAAGGTGCAAAATATTCCAACGCGCAAGCGTAATGACCTCACTGATGACGCTAGCAACATACGCAAAAAAGGTTTTGCAATTATCAGTGTATTAATTGCTATACCTGTAATATGACTTTCGACTAAAAACATCATATTAAATACAGAGTTATCGTTTAAAGCATGCAATTAGCAAAATGTGAATCTCAAGCCTGTTTTCCCTGCTATAAACCATTGTCTGTATTTTGTAATGTGCATATAGGTGGTAAATTGTATTTACGGTAATTTAAACTCCTTGATCCCCTCTCGTACGTATAATCGCGAATGGCAAATGTTCCAACAACGTCGATTCTCTCTTCCTTACGGCGCATAGCATTAATCAATTGCAATTTTGATCAAAACGAAAATAGCTATAGGGCTTGGCTATACGAATGTTACTTTCTCTGCTATTCGTATTTACCTATACTTAGTAAGTGGAGGAAGTATACAGGGTGTCCGAAATTAAAGCTACAAATAAATAAATGGAATAACTAGACATCCATAAAAGCTAAATGCGGCCAGTTTGCATTAAAATGTAGAGAAAGTCATGAAGTATTTTCTATTCACTCGTAGTTCAAGAGATCCTGAGTTCGAATCTCGGTTGGGGTGAGTTATCCGATAAGGTTTTTCTCCGAGGTTTTACTTATCCTAAAGGACGAATGTCGGGTAACTTTTAGTTCTAAGGACCTAAGGCTCATTTGAGTATAATTTCACCCACTGAAACTGAAGTTTTTGTGTCTTGAAATTGGCAAACCTATTATTCCTATTGTTGTGTATACACAGATTGTTTTCCAAAATGGCTCCACAAGCAAAATAGGAAGAGGAGAGGAACGGAGAGTATTCGACACTGAAGTCAGGCGTACTGTGCCCCCAAGGGGACACCCTGAAAGGAACGATGAGTGAGAGGAGACACCGGGCGGCCAGATCCAGACTAACAGTACAGCCACTGACAGAGGTCCCTAATGTTTCCCAAGCTTGACGACACCTAGAAGTCTTTAGGTCTTCCGGGGCCAAATCAGGGGGTCCTTGGGGCGTGGTCCAACGCCCCCAGATACCGCCCCCTTTTCCACCCGGATCCCACGGACAACGAGGGACGGAAAGAGTTCCTGTGCGCATATCATCCCTGCCCAGTTGCATCTAACGTCATCGCTGACGCTTGCAGCCACGTCACACCGCCCACGATATTGTTCACAAGCGGCTGAACATAACAGCTTGCAAACCAATTGGTGCAGAAATTACAGTGAATCGTGTCGCATATCTCCGTATGCTTTAAAATTTCGCTCTGCTCAGTTTCCAGAGGAGTACATGTTCCAGCAAGATGGGGCTCCCCCTCATTACCAGGGACCAGCCGTTCGAGTTTTAAACCATAATTTTCCCATAGAGTGGATTGGTCGTGGAGGTCCTATTATATGAAACAAAGTGTGCTAACTAATAACAGCCTGAACGTTTTCTTGTGGCGTAAATGGAGCCATTTTGGAAAATGATCTGTGTGTGCACAACAATAGCAATAACAGGTTTGCCAATTTCAAGACATGAAATCTCATCAGTTTCTCTACATTTTAGTGCAAACTGGCCGCATGTAACTTTGAGGGATGTTTAGCTACTCTATTTCTGTATTGGCAGCTTTAATTTCAAACACCCTGTGTGTACTGCAGGTCTGACGAAAAAAGTCTGAAGGGTGTTCTGCTCTCTGTAGGAGCAAGAGGGTGGCTCTGTTGGTTATGCACTGGCCTACTGTTCCCACCGTGGGTTCAAACCCGGCCCAGACGATAATAAGCGACAACTCCATGTAAGTAGATTTACTGGCATGTAAAAGAAGTCTTGTGAGACGAAATTCCGACACACCGGCAGCGCTGATATGATACTGGAATTGACAGCGTCCTTAACAAACAAGAAGTTAATTATAGTAGCACGTGGCAGCTCACGATTATGACAAAAATGGATATACTCTCCACATTAACTACGGTATTGCTCTCGCGAGAACGTGGCTGTAAGGAATGTATTTGATATCAACAACTTTAACGTTTTCTGAGAAAGATTACGGCCAATGTTTCAACATGTCAACAAAGCTGAGGCCTCTAAGGAAACATTGCTAGCGTTCATGGGATTCAAAAACAAACTCTAATGTTTGGTTATTGGAATGTGTGAAGGGAAAATGTTTTATGCACAAAACGAAGGAGGTGGGGTAGAGCTACAAGATGACATGATTAACACATAAGCATGGCTAACAATATAGACAGGCTACGGCGCGAATTGGAGTTACGTAGTAATGGTAGTCTGAAACATGATATACCTATCTTTTGTACCAATTCAATAATTTTTTTAGTTGTTGAAAATATGGATGCATTAGGTGATTGTAAATTTACTTCATTAGGACATGGCTAGACTAGGAGAATCAGCTGATTCAAGTTCGCACTGTAGCCTGTGCATCTCGCTAGCCACGCTCACAAGAGACAAGTTTGGGCACCGCTGTTCTATAGAATATACGTAGAAGAGATGAATAAAAGCAATTAGACATTCTCCCTAGGTTTAAAACTTCACCACTACAACGCTGGATAAGCCACTAATAATGTGGCTTTGGAAACACATATGCAAACATCTATCTTAGCTTCTTGCATAAATGAGAAATTTGAATGAAACCCTTCCAAAAGGAAATTTGAAACCTTTAACTTCATTTGTAAGAACAAAAGAAAAAAATATATATCCCGGACAGAGCAGCTTTTATTTTCTTAGGTCTTGTACGGTATTTCCCTTTCCTTTTTCGGAATTAAAATACAAACTCTGAAACCTGAAGCTACCTCACGGATGCTTGCCTGTGTTGGTATAAGAAAAGACGCTTAAATGCTCGATTTTCCCTTCGCTTTTTTCTTGTTATGCCGAAGAAGAAAAACTTGGACGACGCGTCTTCATTGAATTTCAGCTATTATCATAGCCCGTTTCCATCCGAGACCGAAAGCGGTTTTAGGATATTATGAATTCATTCAGAATTCGCGAAAATATTCTCTCGGAAGCGTATAACGATTTTCCCTGGAGCTCCAGTATAAATAAAACAAAAAAGTAGAAGCAGTTGCGAAAGCGGTTAAGTTGGTTTAGGAAATGGAGCAGAGCGAGGAATCGAATGTTTTGACAGCGAGATATCGATACACTGCGGCGAGTCACGACATTCACGATTAACTATTCATTGTATTATATGCTTGCGAAGTGTTCTTCTCTTGTTTTGATTACGCCAGCACAGCGCAGCGAGTTTTATATCAAGGAGCACTGCCAAGGCCGAGTTTAACTCAGATTTTAGTTAAAGCGCAAGCTTTTGCCAACAAAATCAGCTTTCATTCTAGCTGAATACGACTATCTTCTGCAAAGTTCACCGTGTCTTGTACATTATAAGCCTAATATATCATTGAATTAAAACAACAACAAGAAGAACAATAGTAACAATAATAATAATAATAATGATGATGATGATGATGTTATCTACACTGTACGCCTTACTTGCGCGGCGGAAGCGAACTTCCACTTTTATGGTCCTCGAAACAATTTAACCCACCTCAACTGTAGCGAGCATAAGAGCAACAACACGGTAAGAAGACCACTTGTCTTGTTGTAGTGTTCCAACGTGATACCCGGTTTTTCGGGAGCTTTTTTTTTTTTTTTTTTTTTTTTTTTTTTTTTTTTTTTTTTTTTTGTTTGTTAAATAAGGATTACTCCCTGTATTCCAAGCGGTCTCAGCAACTGAAAATGAACGATGTAATGCTAAACGAAAATAAAGAAACAAAATATGCAATTCAACGACATGAACAAATATTAGATACCAGCAGTTGTTTCAAATATCAAAGCCATCCTTATAAACACCGTAGACTGAGCAAGATGGCGCCGCGTAACATGTGCGACTGGCATTCGAAAGGTCGCAGGTTTGTTCCCCGTAGACCACGCACTCTGGCTTGGGTTGCTCCTGATTTTCCCTTGTCACTTAGGTGCATGCTTACTCTTGTGTCACCCTTGCCTACTCTACCCTAACTACAGTAGCTAAAATTGCCGTATAGAATAAGCAAAATAATTGCATATATATGTTCCGTTATTGCGTCAAATGCAGGCATTCTTTTTTATCTGACTCTTCCTACAGTTCCTCTCTCTAGTTCTGCCTCTTTCCCTTTTTCTTCTCCTCTCTCTCCTTTTCCAGTCTCTTAGTCTCTTCACATTCATCGGCCTCAGTTCTCTCTCCTTCCTCCCCCTCTCTCGCTCAATCTCTCTTTCTCTCTCTTTCTCTCCCTCTCTCTGTGCACCGTTCGTGTAATGCGATGCTTCGAAAACCAGTAATAAAACTTTTTTCTGAAGGGTTAACAAAAATTAAAACATAAGTAGAATTTAAAGAGAACAAAAACTAGTACTTACTTGTTCCTTACTGTGTAATTCAATTATGCAGACATCTTATATAACTTTTAATTTCGTTATCGTGTCGAAGGATCAGGCGAGAGGACGGCGGGTGAGGTGTATGGCGGCAAGTTTGCGTAGAGGAACTGTCTGCACTGGCGTTCGGTGTACGGCGGTTCCCAGAGGGCCTATTCCTCGGAGAAGTAGGTCTCTGTGGGAGGGTCCACCGGGGTCAGAATGTAATATCTGGAGGCGTTAGGCACCCCGCTGTTCCAAGCTGCCGTCCCTGATCAGGCCACCCTATGTGTCCTTCGCCTTCTGATGCCCATAACCCTTTCACTCGTTGCAATATCACTATAGATGTGCCTTTTTGATTCGAGTACTTTGGTCACAAATGAGTAGGCGTGCAACGTGTACTAGATTTGGTAAGGTGCTTTAAGTTACAGATCATACTCGTGGGGCATTTCTTTTTTCAGCTAACCTATTCACATTTAGAGTACGGTAAACACATCAATATTTTGCCGAAAAGACATTTCCAGAGGCTCAAAGTAGGCATTTCTAGCAAAACCTGATCTAAAGGATTTATATTGGATGCAATATTTCCTCAGACAAAGAAACTGAATTGCATGTAGCTCTTTGTGAACATTTTGTTAAAATAACACTTTTTGCTTCCCATTAAATTTGTTATAATTCTGACTGCGGAGTCTGAGGAAGAAACAGCGGAGCGGTTTAGACGGCAGTCCGCCCAGCCCAATGCAAATCAGAGTAAACTAAGCTCTCTATTGGACTTCACAATCGCAAAAGATAATCCGAATTAATGTGATTTACACAAGCTATCCGCTTCAGTTATCTGTTTACATTCATAGTTTGAGCTAAGCGAAGGCTTCATCAGCCTCTCGAGGTGCCTCTGGTAATTTCTCTCCTTCCGCGGGGGTCCCTGTTCACGTAGTGGTTTTTAGTATCGACTATCAGACCTTCTAAACGAACATTTCGCTCTTATTAACTATAGATTTCCCACTCACAGTCTTTATTAACTGGTAGTTCAATGAACAATTATCCTCAACTTAAACAAGTAGACCAAATGCCCTTTCTGTGTTGTACAACTCTTATTCACGGTGTGTACCACAATGAACGATCGATCTTTCATTGTTATTGTTGGTATTACTATTATTATTATGATTATTATTATCATCATCATCATCATTATCATCATTATTGCTGTTATTATATTATTATGCTGCCTTCGTCCACCTTAAGGTAGGAGTCACTCACTACTTATCGCGTCGGAGTACATTTGTAAAATGGTTTCATTACATATTTCCTTGCAAGTACAATAGGGAATATGGCAATATAGTAAACTTTAACAATAGTCATAGCTTTTAAGAGCTGGTCGATATGTGAACGCTTTAAAATTCCGATCTCTTTGCTCGGCCAAGAGATACAAAACGGATCAGCGACTTCCTATTTGAGAAAAGTATAAGTATTTGAAAATTCAAACAAATAAACAGGAATATGTCGGAAGTGGTTAAGCTATAGAGAACATTTTATTTTACAAAAATTATGTACTTTAATGAGATCTACATTTTTGTGTAGTAAGATTTTGCCTGTATTTTATGTTTATACAAGTCATCCAGAATGAAGAGGACTTCAGAGGCTATTCCAAGAAAATTCAAGATATATCTATGATATGTTCGTACATTTCATTTGTTTATATAGATAGGTGCCCTAAAGATACCTTACGCTTCTGAGGTGACATTTTCGGCTTTTGCATCTTTTACTGCTATTTAACCTTCACTCTCTTCCTCTGTCCTGAGTGCTTGCTTGGTAATTGTAAGCAAAAGCTCAAAACTGAAAACGGGGTTGGTCTTCCTTTGCTGATTCGTTGTTAATTTAGTTGTATAAATGGCCTCTCCTTTGGCTGGGTTTTCTAGCTGGGAAACGAAGAATTAAGTTGCGCGGGTAAGTTCTTCTCCAAATTTGTGTAAAATTTATTCACATCTATTCCAATATACTCATACAAATTCTTATTAATCATGAAAATTATTCGCTTGAAATTGTATCAGCCTACATTTTGGTGCAGCTAAATAAGACCGAGACATCAACTGCTTAAAAAGTAGGACGTAAATACATACTCATGCAATTCTAAAAACGACCATTTTACACCAGAGTTAATGTTTAAATTATAAGATGAAATATATTCCGGACTGTTTTGCCGTGATCTGCTGGAGATTGATGTTCCAAGGAACAGATATTTCATCTTATAACTTCGACGCCGGCCGAGAAAGCCTATGTACTTTAATTAATGCTTAAAATTGAAAAACTGCAAACGAACAACAGCGAAGATTTTCAAAGTGCTTAACTCCACTGTAAAAAAGAAGAAATAAAACTTATTTGTATATTTCAATGACATTCACACTTTTCTGAGTACATTATAATTAACTTTCGTAGTTAAGAAGGGTGAGTGATGATGAGAATTAAAAGATTGTTTGAAAAAAAGTTCGAGATATGCACTTTATTCCCCGTGCCAATGTCTCGAAGATATGTGAGTATGATATTTTAATAAAGATCTTTAGAGCCACCCTTTAGAAAATAAACACAGCAAAATATTTTTCTTGAAAAGGGTCGTTTGAAATTATGAAGAAGTCCCTAAAGAATAATCACCATGTTACCTTAAAAGGAATCTGGCTTATGTATTCAATTTTTCATTTATGAGTTCCGTTTATCTCCCACCCTCGCTCTCTCTCCCTCTCCCTCCCTCTCTCTCTCTCTCACCACACACACACACACACACACACACACACACACACACACACACACACACACACACACACACACCTCATAACATGTAACTTAACATATATTATAACATCTACATTTCCCATTAAGTTCCCTTTTGAATTGTTTGATCAATAGTAATACTTTGTTTATTTCAGGAAAGCATAAAGTAAGGAATTAACTTTTAAATATCAATAGGCGGTAAACCGTTGTGAGTTAACAATGGATAGCGTAAACGTATTCACAGGTGATTGTTTCATCTGCGTTCTAGCCCAACACGTTTTCTTGAAGTACAGTTCACCATTTTGACATTTAAACTGCTTCACTGTGAAGAGATACGTTAAGCTTACGATTATATTAATGAAGAGATTTCATTTAAAGTACCTGTAGACCCATGACGTGCTCTTTTTAGTGTAAACAGACAGAGGGAGAGAGATTCAAAGACAGAGCAACATGAAATGGCATCCATGGCTGCCTCTGTTCCAGCAGTCAACTGTCTTCACGCTTCAAAAACATGAAACAGGCGTCTCCCATGGCAACCCTGCGATCTACAGCTCAGTTATTTAGCGTTATAATGGCGTTGTTTAGCCTCCAAAAGATTTGCCGATAGAGTAGCCGCCTACAAAGCAGAAATCTAGAGAAAACATTTTTCGATGGACGCTCTTTGTTCTTGTAGCCATGTTTTGTGCAACTTTGAAGAGATTTTCATGAGAATTCAAAGCTGAGTGCTTCTAAAAGGTACGATGATAATTAAAACTACTGCAAAATGTGAATTTATAGCAACGCTGATGTCATTTAATCTCTAAAGATCTGCTTTAAGGCACTACATCAAATTTGGTAAACAAATGCGAACCTTTCCAAATTTTGCCATTCACATTTTTATTATACACATAACTTATACTTTCAGACTACACAACATTTTAATATCAATAATTTTAAAACCATAAATGGCTGCTTAATCAGTCCTGGGCCATTTGGATAAAGCATCGCATTGAGTTTTAAACTATATTTTTCTTAATTTTTCCACCGTTTTCCAATATTCAACATGTTCCTTGGCTATAGTTTACAACTTACCAGCTTTAAATTTTCAGAACAGCTTCAGGAATTTAAAAATCGTTGTGAGCTAGTTTAAAAAAATAAATATTAAGTAGGTAGTTCAGTTGAAATTAATAATATTTCATAACTCACATTAAAAAGATGGAACATTTAATAATGTGTTTGCAGTTTTTACACAGATAATTATAATTTTAACCACCTACCCCCTTCAAATTCGATGTCGAAATTTCACCGTTTGTGTGTGTGTGTGTGTGTGTGTGTGTGTGTGTGTGTGTGTGTGTGTGTGTGTGTGTGTGTGTGTGTGTGTGTGTGTGTGTGTGTGTGTGTGTGTGTGTGTGTGTGTGTGTGTGTGTCAGTCTGTGGACAGCATAACTCAAAAACGAAAAATCGGTTAAAAGTCAAAGTTGGTATTTAACATCTTTTAAGGATGTGACACGAAGATTATGAAGAAAATTCCTGCACCTTAAACTACCCTTTACATGGAAAAGTTTTCCAAAGTTTTGATTTTATCGAACATTTTCTATCTGTAGCCCAGTTGTGCAAAACTCAGAGAACTTCTGAGAACATTTCAGAAAAATCAAGATATGCATTTCATTTGTAACGAAAATATCTTAAACTTGTGGTACTTTAATCAATATCGTTAAAGCCATTTTTCAGAAAATAAAAAATTTCGAAAAATTCTTCTCGTTGTTCTTATTCTTGTTGTTGTTCTTCTTCTGCTTCACGGTTTAGGACGTTTTACCCTGTTCCGACACCAAAATCTTGTGTACATCTTTTCTTCGGAAGTCCTGGGTTTCTATATCCTTGGAGTACTGCAACGGGTATGATGTTTGCTGACATCCTTTCTACGTGTTGTTTCCAATTGATTCTATATTCTGTTACTGTTTGGTTTAATTCTTCTATTTTTAACTTTTGTCTTATTTCATTGTTTGTTTTTTATCCAGTCTTGTGTATCCTGCTACGAGCCTGAGGAATTTCATTTCAGCTGTCTGTATTTCGAAAAATGTAAAGCGTAGTCTGTGGTGGAGGGAATTTTTTTTTTTTTTTTTTTTTAATTTCGTAGCACATCCTTGGAAAGTGCTGAACTTTAATACCAGGTTTGGTATTTAACCGATTTGAGTTATGCTATTCACACACACACACACACACACACACAAACACACACACACACACACACACACATACATACATACATACATACACACACACAGAGAGAGAGAGAGAGAGAGACCTTTTCCAAAAATTAAATGTTTTTTTGGATTCAGGGAATCTCAAAAGAGGTATTTTTGGTGAAACCTCGATAGTGAATTTTTGGGTGGAGTGCAATATTTCCTATGGTAGAGAAAATAGAAATATCGTTTTCGTTAGCAATTGTATAAATGTCTACATACATTATGAACCTAATTGAAAGAGCAAATATATTTACACCTTCAATTTTCTGCATTCTGGAGTAGCATAGGGAATGAATGTGTTTTACATTTCATTTTCGTATAAAATCCCTAGAGACAAGGTGTGCCGGTATCTGCAACGAACGTGTCAGCAGGTATTCCAAAACGAGTCAGACACACAAAGAAAGACGCCATCGCAGTTTCCACGAAACAAGGAAGAATAATAATAATAATGTCGTTTATATTATTTTCTATCATCCCCTGCTCCTTATCTTCTCTGTGCCGCTTTTATCCCTTTCCCCTTTCCCCCGTCCGTCCGTCCCTCGTCTCCATGCCACTCCGTGTTTATTATCTCCGCCTGGATAGCTACACTGGATTCCGTTACCTAGCAACAGATATCTCCGCCCGCCTCTATCTATTTTGTAGCAAAGCTCATGGCTTACGAACAGCCAATAGGCCTATCATAATATCTTCTTCTTCTCCCCCCCCCCCTCCCTGCATCCCTTTGAACGGAATAATATAAAACAATGCAATATACATACACATACATAGCCTTTGCTCTTTTGTGGGCTAAAAGGGCCCAAGTTCGCAGCTTGCTTGTTTGTGAGTAGTTTCCTAGGGCACCGCGGCACCGGGACACTGTCTACTTGGTCATACCCACATATACTCATGCAGAACTTGGATTTTTAAACTCTTCAGATACAATTCTTACTCCTTTAAAAGCCAATTTCAGCTATATAAAATAATATACCTATAAGATCATCAAAATGAACACAAAAGACACAATTTCAGACACATAAGAATAACTTTTCTGCGAGATTAAACATTTTATGGAACTAAAATATTTTTCTACTTTCTAAATCACATTAAGTTAAAAATCTGTGTGCACTCATATAACCCTCTCTGTTCTTGTATTAACTATTCTTACAAAAGCTTACTATCCTATCTTCTTTATGTTACTGGAGATAAACATTTGTAGAAACTACCTTATTGCTAATTTTCTTGTAGATACAAGGGAAATATGAGAATACAATTGTCTGTAAGCGACACCCAGATCTTTTAAAATTGGTCCCTATGTGATGGCTTTAAACTTCTGTTCTCTTTGTATGGCCAAGGTATTAAAGAAGAATAAAAACTTCCCATATGAGAAAAACTTACCGTTGGAAAATTAAAACAAATAAGAATCTCTCGGAAATGATTCGGTCCACAAAAAATGCATTTTGACATAATTTGTGTGCTTTAACGAGATCTATATTTTTGCAGTAAGATTTTATCTCTTATCTATAGTTTATGAGTTATACAAAAGTCATGCAGAATGAACAGGATTTCAAAGAACATTCCCAGAAAATTCAAGATGTCTTTTATCATGAAAGATATAAGATATTTTAATCAAAATCGTTAATATATTTTAAACCATTAATATTAATAATATCATTTCAAAGTAACAAAAATACAAGAGAGGAAAAAAAGACTGCAAGAAAAATAACTTCACTAATTTCAGACTTATTTACATACTCACCCCTTCGCCGCTTTGTCCACCATGAATCCCACATGAGCTCGCCTAGGATCGAACCCGGAAGATGATGATAATGGTGATGAGTGATTTATTATTATTATTGTTATTATGGGAGAATCTGTAGGGCTCTGCCTACTACACATTGTTTTTATTGAGGGAAAAAAATCTGCACGAATTTACTTACTGCAATTCCGTTCACAAATTATCCACTAGGACTTCAAATCATTTACACTTAAGGAGGTGTAAGTTCACCAAGACACAAAACAGCTATAAAGCTGTACTTTTAAAACTATTTAATAGTTTGCCTGATTCCTTGAAAAACGCTTCCATTAGTTAGTCGTACTTCCAAAGGAAGACAAGAACTATTCTAATTTATAATCCTCCCTCTAGGGTCTAGGAATCTTATTTGATGCTTTGGACATAAAATAACTTTGGTTTATTTCATTTATTTACGTTACTGTACATCTAAGCGCATGTAACTGGCAACAGCCCTGACCGGTCCTAGGTCTACCGCCCGACCGCTGCGTCCCCCACCTCTGCCCATCACAGGCGTCAGCCCTCCCGGCCGGCTACGTGGTTCTCGCATGCAGTAGTTCCTCAATTGGTCCCTCAGGGACATTACGAGGCTGAGTGCACTCCGGACAAAGTCTCCCAGTGGGAGAAAATCCCCAAGCCGGTACCGGAATCTTCCTCTTGCTAAGCAGCAACGCTAAAGAGACGAACGATTATTTCGCATAATACTCCAAAATGCATAATTTTGTGCCTGTACTAATTGTGAAAATTGAGGCATTAAGAAGGTAATTCAATAAAAGCTAGATTATGAATAATTTATCTTTCCATCGGTTTAAATCATATTTCAATGTTTTTTCAGGAGTAATACAAACGTTTCTGCTTTACTAAATGAATGTAAATTAATTTTAAAAATAACACGCATTACAACATTGAAAAATTAGCGAAATTTTACAAACAGCAGGCACATAAATTGAAACACACTGAAAATTGTCAGTACGTCTAAAGTGTATTATCTGTTTTTATGTTACTTATTAAAATTGAGAACTCTGTTGTTATTTTTTTTTGGGGGGGGGGAGGAGAGGGGGAGGTCCAGATACCTACTTTATGTTTCGTTATAAAAGCCAGCCTTGAATTTTATTGAAGGCTTCTTGGAAGCATCCAACCAAGTGTTAAACGCTCTGTAGACGGCAATTGTTTCAAAACTATGGCAATAATGCAGGTTAATCACTAACGTCAAGCAGAGAATGTTATTTTTCAATTTTGCTGTTCACTATCGGTAAAGTTATTAATTTTCGCTATCTTGTCTACTTTGTGATGATTATAGTCAGTGATGGGAAAAGTACCTACAGAAAAAAGTTGATGTTTTACACGCACATAACCTTCTCTTCTACACATGATTCTTTATAAAGCTTGTTCCTCTTTCTCTTTCATGTAAAAAAATTGCAGAAATTACGTTCGTTGTAGATGCAAGAGAAATACAGAAGGCTCAGATCTTTAAAAAGCAGGCCGCCTTGCCATGTCCTGGAAATTCCACTCTTTGCGTGACTACAGAAACAAATGAATAACGCCTTAGCTTTAAAAAAATCAAATGTATTGCCCTCACATGACTTTCTCTACTCTTGTACTAACCTTTCTTACAAACTCTTATTCCTATACCTTCTTCGTGTTAGTTGAGATAAACAATTGTCAAATTATCTTATTGCTTATTTCCTTGTAGGTACAAGGGGAATATTAGAATACAGTAGGCTTTGTGCGATAGTCAAATCTTTTAAAGCTTTGAGATTCTGTTGTCTTTGCACACTTAACATATAAAAAAATGAACAACGATGTTCCGTTTCACGAAAGTTCTAAGTTCCCCGAAACTCACACACATAACAAGGAATATCTCCGAAATGGTTGACCCTACAAGAAACTTTATTGAGGCATACATTGTGTATTTTAGCAAGATCTACATTTTTTGTATAGTATAATTTGGTCTATCTCTAACGGTTTACCAGTTATGCAAAAGTCGTCCAGAGTAAATACGACTACAGGGGCTATAGACAGAAAATTCAAGATATACATTTCATTTGTCATAAAAATATCTCAAACATATGACGTTTTAATCAAAATCGTTGGAACCATTTTCAAGAAAATCAAAATTTTCGAAAAATTTTCCATGTAAAGGGTAATTTAGGGTGGGGCTATTTTCTTCAAAATCTTTGTCTCGCATGCCTGAAAGATACTAAACTTAAATACCAACTTTGGTTTTTAATCGACTTTTCGTTTTTGAGTTATGCTCTCCACAGTCTAACATACAGACACACACACGGACCTTTTTCTAAAAATCCTTTTTTTGGATTCAGGGGGCCTCAAAACATATATTTCCAGTGAAATCTCCGCATTGAATTTTTGGGTGGAATACAATACTTTCCCTACTTACCAGTAGAGAAAATAAAAATGAACAACTATGTTCCATTTCACAAAACTTTTTATCACTAAGATCATTGGCCAAAATAATCTTCGTTCTTAAAGTCAGTTATCAGTTGACTGCAACTATCAAGAGTAATCGTGGTTTATTGACGCAAACAAGAGGCTATTGACTTAATTTGTTGTATCTATTTATTGCAAATGCTTTGACAATTATTCTTATTAGTTGCGATGCTTCAAAATAATAGATTGATATATAATTTCATATAAATATTATTTTACTGTTTTGCTTGGACGAACAGTTTTTAAATAAACATTACTTGTAACATACCTGGCATGGGAAAAAGATAAAGTGACAGAAAGCTTCAGTAGATTTATAACCGCTGTAGGCAGATTGCGTTTGGAAACATTGTTAATAAGCTAATTACCATTACAGCATTAATAATAATATGATTACAAATAATAAGATTGAAACCTTATTAACCCTTAAAAGCGAAAATAAAATTTACACGGCAAAAAATTACGTAAAGCAATAATATATAATGTATTAAAATAGCTAACTGACAAATATAAGAGTATGAATAAAATTACCTGCTTTGCTTTATTGCTCAGTGTATTTAAATACGAGTACCTACTTAAGCTGGTGAAAACTGAATATATTATTGTACTCTTTTTAGCAATCTTGAAATCAGAACCAAAATAAATTTATTTATTATCCATTTATAGGTATTTGATTTTAATATAAGATTGTATTAATGATAAATAAATATAAAACTTAAGTAAAATATTTATACAAAATTGCGTCCCGTAATTATACTTGCAATACGATTAAGACTGCATTCTCTTTCCCAAGCTAACAGCTTACACACACGAATACATTGGTAAAACTTCTTAAGTATCCGTGCTATTGAAATTTTGTAAATCTTTTCACTCGAAATTGAATTTTTGTTTATGGATGCCCTCTAACTGTTGTGGTTCTCAGTGGGACATTCTATATTCGGCGTGGAAGACCGCTTAATTTTGCTCAAAAGTCATTTTGTCACGCTTGAAATTCTTTTATGGGCCTTAAATCTATGGCACAGGACCACCGGTATTACTTCTCTTCCATGCTAAGAATTTTTACACCCGAAAAAAAAATCTATAGCCCTCCGTCGGATTTGAACCCGCCACCTTGGGTACCAGCAGACATGTTAGCACTTGACCACGGAGGACTACATATAGAAGACACTATCAACAATGGAATGGTAAAATTCCACTCGCAGAAGTAGATTTTATATAGGTTATATTTTTTAAATAATGAGCGAACAACGAAATTATTAAATAAACAATTTTAAACGAACGCATTTAGACTATTCCACTCATGCCAAATTATCACCTCTTGGTATTATCACTTTGGTTATATCACCTCCTTCTTGTGGTTCCGCTAACCTAAATATTTTCTTACGCTTCTGAATATCTGAACTAACAATTACTGGGTCATTTAAAAATGACAGACAAAATATTTGGCGAATATTCTAGCGATGTTACTGATTTTTTTAATTGAAGAGATGAAGTCAAAAAGTACGTAAAAGAGCAGGTCATGTGTATGGAATTAGTTTCTGATGTTTTGCAAGGAAAGAGGTTATGAACCCTAAAATTATTGACATTGTTCTTCTCACAGTCAACTGTGAAAGTAAATCTTAATTAAAATGTATGAATGTTATTGTAAGCTGTTTATTTTTAAATCGCTATTAATATTAAATTATATTAAAGAAATTAATTATTAATTATTTCGCGAAATGTTCTAAACAAATACTCGCAAAATGATTGCCATATGAAACCCCCTCGTGGTTTAATATACATAATTTTTAAGCGGTAGAAATTTAAGACTTGTTTACGTGGTGCCTGCTAAAAATACAACTTTTAGTATTATTTTTCAGAAAAATACTGAATATCAGAAAGCAAGCCACAGCACCAGCTCCCTCCATGCTCTGGTAATTATATTGTCTAACATGTTAGCTTTCTGACCTAAAAGTCCTGGGTTGGATTTCCGTCTGGGTGGGAATTTTTCTTGGGCACGATTATTTCGTACCTTCCCTAGAGTCTCTGAAGTATGAAAGAGTGTAAATGTGTGAGTGAATTTAAAGACAACCTAAACGCAAATCGTAAAATGAATACCATTGTCATGAGTAATTGATCTAACGGCAAAAGCCGCTGGTGCGACTATATGTTATAGTCGCCATAAAATTGGAAGAGAAAAGAAGGAAATAGAAGCAGAAAAGACATAGAACGCAGCAAACGCACCTAAACTATAACGCAAGCGTACATTTACGTTTTTGTTGTGTCTGCTAATTTCTTGCGTTTCAAACATGTCTAAATATAAAGAAGGTTAACAAACACATATCTAATAATATTTGTGTTTAAGAAATCATTTCCCCGCTGTGCATCGTGTCGTGAACTGAGCGTGTCTGTTGTGCCGTTGTTGTTCTCAGCCCTAATGTCTAACGTCTATCACTTTCCTCTCAGCATGTGCTGCCAGCTAACTCCAGACTCTCATCTCACACCGCTATTGTCTGTTATGTGATTTTGTTTTATACGGCAGCCATCAAGAACCAGAGAAATGAAATGCAGAGACAAAATGAGAAATACCTATATTAGCTGATCCCTCGTTTCTCTTGTGCAAAGTTTCTGCTACCATTTTGTTCGATTAGAATCAGCGTTGTAGTGACATACCTAATAATAATTCAGTTTGTTGTTACTTGATCTTTACTTTCCTTGTGTTATATTACACTTTTTAACAGAAATATTACTAGATATTTCCAGGTGTTGCTCGGAATTTTATAGAATTTCAAGCTACAAATTTCTGAAATATTACGTCCGCTTTCTGTCCTCCACCCCCCTCCCCACTATTTTTGCTTTATAAAAACTCAAATTATCAAGCCCAACATGAGTACAGGTAGCTTATTAATTTTTCTACTGGTAAGTAGAGGAAGTATTGTATTCCACCCAAAAATTCGATGTCGAGATTTCACCGGAAATACATGTTTTGTGACTCCTTGAATCCGAAAAAGCATTTTTAGTAAAAGGCCCGCGCGCGCGCGCGCGTGTGTGTGTATGTGTGTGTGTATGTGTGTGTGTGTGTGTGTGTGTGTGTGTGTGTGTGTGTGTCAGTCTGTGGATAGCATAACTCAAAAACGAAAGGTCGGTTAAGAACAAAAGTTGTTATGTCTTTCAAAGATGCGACACGAAGATTTTGAAGAAAATAGCCCCACCCTAAATGACCCATTACATGGAAAAATTTTTGTAGAGTGAGTTATTTCGGAGATATTCCTTGTTACTTGTGTGATTTTCGGAAAACTAAACTTTCGTGAAATGGAACATCGTTGTTCATTTGTTATATGTTAAGCGTGCAAAGAGAACGATCTCAAAATTTTAAAAGATTTGGCTATTGCTCAAAGCCTACTGTATTCTAATATTCCCCTTGCACCTAGAAGAAGATAAATAATAAGGTAATTTCTGCAAATGCTTATCTCCACTAACAAGAAGATATAGGAATGAGAGCCTCTAAGAATGGTTACTACAAGAGTAGAGAAAGTCATGTGAGTGCAACACATCAATTTTTTTTTTTTTTTTTTTTTATAACTTTCTCTACTGCGTATAGTAAAGCAGAAGAAGTATTGCATTACGCCCAAAAATGATTTCAGTGGAAATATCTATATGTTTTGAGGCCCCCTGAATACAAAAAAAAAGCATTTTTAAAGAAGTTCTGTGTATGTGTGTCTGTCAGTCTGTGGACAGTATAACTCAAAAACTGTAATACAGCAAAGTTTTTACTTGCTGAAATGATATGTATTATTATTAATTATTTAATAATCATCAAATAATTATATCAAATAATAATAATAATAATAATAATAATAATAATAATAATAATAATAATAATAATAATAATAATAATAATAATAATAATAATAATAATAATAATAATAATAATAATAATAATAATAATAATAATAATAATGGCAATAATAGGCTTTGCAAATTCATTGGCTGAAAATGTTGGCCTAGTCTACAATAGTCTTTCACTTCATGCGTTCTCTGAATCAATTCATTCCACTTTTTTATTTGCATCCCTTAACGACCACATCCCGACTGCCCCTCACCCTTCTTCCGCTGCTAATGACATGAACTCAATACAGAAGATCCTCTCGATAAATTCTTAGCGAAACGATCTGCGGTTGTCAAGTCGGCTAAGTGCTATTGTACATTCAGAGTATGTAACATGTAGTGGGATGGGGAAGGGTGTTAAGGTATGGGAGATACTAAATTAGAGATAGAAATCAACCTGGCTCACGCCGATTTAAACTCAGATCATGTAAGATTTTCAATGTCGAACATGAAAATTATTATTTTAATTCATTTAGTTTATTGTAATGTTGAGGTGCATTTTGTATATATATTTAACCACTATACTTTCGTGATCTCTGATTATATTCTCTTCCCATTTATTGTTCTAGATTCAAGGGGTCATTTATATGTTCTTTTAGTTGTTCTTCCTCTCTCATCTCAATCAAATGTATGAACCATCTTTGTCTATGACATTTTATTTTTTATTGTTCTTATGACAAATGACAATGTGAGAAATCTCACTTCTGACGCCAAACTCACAAATGTCACTTTATTTCTCCTCTATAACTGACTCACAAAAATAGTCCTCTACTTTATCAACCACAATCTACAATTCGTCTTGACCTTGCAACTCACAGCTGTTCTGTCCTATCGTAACCTTGTCACGTACTTCACTGTCTTTCAGTTCTACTCTCTCTGTTTCACAAACTGCTTCGGACGATACACTCATACCCCCTCAAGTAAAAACTGCTTCACACAACAAACAGCTCCGACGCGACAATTAAATATCTACCTACAACTGTCTCGGATGATCAAACGCATTGTAGACAAAACACACACATGCGCGCGCTTAAAACTACTAAAATATGTCTCGTTCAACATCCACTCTGTGCCCGGGCTCTCTCGCTTTTATATGCCAGGTGAATTCTGTGGAAAATCTACTTTTTCTCGAACTTTTCGTAAATAAGTCAGTAATCGAAAATTGCTCGAACAGTCTGGAAACGCTTTTTTTCTGCCGCGCTCATGGAGGTTTTGTTCTAACCACTCCATTGTCGTCGGGCCGCGTATTTACAGACGCGTCTTTCAGGCGCGCTACTGTGTCGCACTATTATTAATTGTAAAATACCATACCGCTCAATTTATTCATGAAAATGTTTTAAATACCAAGTTAAATTACAAATAGCCTGAATTAAAATGTGAATTGGCTTAAAAGATACCTTTAAAATACATATATAAAAATTTCGTTAGAGATCCAACATCGAATAATAGTTTAATGTACAAATATCGCTCTTCTTTTCCTTTTAATGCGGTTCTTATAAAAGGCATACAGTCTGTACTTTTTGTAAATTAAAATGAGTATTAATAATAAGTGATTTAATATGAGTAAAGTAATTATGAGAGAGTAATAAAGAAGGATATAATGGCGCAGCTCCCCTGAGTGAAGGGCCACCCAGTTTATCGGCCACCGCTCGTTTTCCCGCCCCCGGCTAACCACGTGATGACATTACCTTCGTTTTAATTTACTCGTAAAATTGGTTCCGCACAAAACGTATTTCGACTCTGGCGCAACAAAATTGCGATTTCATGATGCAGTGTTGATGTAAATTTAATTATTTTGTTTATACATAATATATAATGGGCGCCGGTAATGTAGACTTGCTCATAAGGTAAAATCCAAATTTAATTACTGATTTTGTTTACAAATCATTATAAATTGTTTGAGTTAGTTGTAATTGACTTTTCCGGGTGAGCGAATGGGAGTAGGAGTCTTAAAACTGCACCGTACTTGCACTTTTAATATCCCCTCTGCCGCGCCCTCTGCGCCTCCCCTAGCTTTTAAATTACAATTCAAAACAGACACAGCTGCTCTGGCAAAAACGCGAAATCTATACACAGAGCCAAATACGGATTACACGCTCCCTAACAGAAGTAAGTGTATAGTAAGTCAATTTTTCAACAGAACTTGTATTAATAAGAATACCTCATATCCATTATCCTTTATCACTTCACTAATATCCTACTTTACCCCTGGATCGATTTACCATACTGAATAATGGAATGAAAGATAGAATCACACTGAAAAACTAAATGCCATAGCATCAGAAAGTATGAGAGTACAGAGCTGAAATTTTCATAGACACGTATACAACATATAGTTGAATTTTCTAAGCCAAAAGAACAGTTTTATTTTACATACTTATCTTAATATTAGTGATATTCATAAAGTAACAACATTGGAAATCGTCCACAGTTTTACTTTTTTGACTTTACAAATAATTTTTATTATTACAATAAACGCGCAGAAGTTCTGCATAAGTTACATAATTAAATTACATGAATTTATCTTTTTTATCACACATACGTCGAATTTGATTGTTCACATTGCTTATTTACAGAGTTGTACAAGTGATTTACAGGTGGTTGATAGTAGCCTGATACGCAGGTCAGGGTTCCCTGGCGAGTTCGTATACTAGCCTCGACTAGTAATTTAAGTGTAGAAGGTTCATGAATTCGCTTGTTTTAAGAGTAAATTTTATTATCTTTCTGCTGGATGAAATAATTTTTTACACCCAACCACATTAATTATCAATGCAAATAACCACTTGAAATAATTGTCGTGATTTGCAGAATAATTCATAAAAACCTTAATTGTCATAAACTGTGTGCTGTAATGTAATATACATTTTTTGTGTACTAAGGTTTCATTTCTTTGTCCCTTACGGTTCATCAGCTATGCAAAAGTAAACTAAAATGAAAATTCAAGAGGTACATTTTATTGGTCCTGAAAACAACTTAAACATATGGTATTTTAATCAAATCTCTTTAGCCAATTTTGTCAAAATCACAATGCTCGAAAATTGTTTTATGTAAAGGGTAGTTTGAGTTCGGAGATTTTCTTGGAAAGCTTGTGTCGCATCCATAAAATATGCTGAACTTAAATACCAAATTTGATATTTCACCAACGTTTCGTTTTTAATTATGCTGTTCACACACATAGTGCTTTGGATTCAGGGGCACCTCAAAACATGAACTTACAGTGAAATGTTGGTAACAACTTTTTTCTTGTAATGCAATGCCTTCTCTATCTTCTACGTAAGTAGAGAAAGAAAACGTTCAATGGGCAAACAAAAAACGTTTTCTGCAAAAATAAGCAATTAAATAACTTTTCCAAATAAAAGGACCTTCTATCTGTTTGCAGAAGCTTCCAATGTAGAATAACAAAACAGAATTACCGAAATTTGAGTAAAAGGCTTTAAAACTCAGATAACAAAAACAAAAAGGGTAATTATACATTTAGCCGCGTGTAAGCTTTCATTGCATAACCTACTCTGAGAGTACCGCATCAGCAAAAGCGACCACTTAAGCCGATTTTATGCGAAAACCCTGCAACTTTCATAGTTATGTGGGCATGTATTAAAAACTTAGGCGGGGCCTTTTCGTGCATGAGCTGCTGAAAGGATGCGTGTTAATTGTATGCCAACAAAAGCAAGTAAAACTAAATATATGGAACATTACAACAATGTTATTCTAGACCACGTAGGTGCAGTAATGCCTACAAAGCTCGCGTTTGAAAGAAATTTGTCCAATGATGAACAAGATAAATCAGTGCATTTTTATAAAGTGTTGTTGAGTTAGACGATATTAACGTTTCTAAAGCAAATAACACAAGTATATAGATTAAATAACATCAAATAAAGTATTTTGAGACATTCACAACTATAAAGGGTTTTCATGTGCACAACAACTCGCAAAATAAAAAATATTCTACTCCTCAAAATATTTATTAGCTTTTATTTGATATAAAATGACACGTGTAACACCTATACAAGCTATTAAGGATGTAAGTGCAGAAATTTGTATTGCTAGTTGAGAGCAATGCAATGAACAATATTACATCAATATTTGCTTCATCTGCGGAATTATACGAGTAGTATGTTTCCAGGTCGGTTAGTATCTCCAAGTAGGCATGGAGCACACAAGCCACAAGTGTTTATTTTCGCCGAGAGTGCGGAGCGTAAGGCAAGCTCGAATAAGAATGCTTTCTGCAATGCCAACTATTCCACACTACCTAGGCCAGCAGGTCACGCAGTCATGTGGAAGCAAAACGGGTAGTTGGCAGTTGTTGTTCATTTTGCGACGCAGTTATGACCATGCAAAAATCTTGAGGTAGTAAACTATGGTTTGTGGGAAAACAACGAGAAAAACAGCTAAGACACCGAAGTGGTTACATATTAAGTGTAATACATATTATTAAACATTTATCAAAATATTTGTACCTATACCTCTAACACTCTGTATGGGTTTCTCTAGCCTTTTTCAAATTCTCATACATTTATTTGTTTTACAGTATTCGTGTAAAGGGTATCGTTCCGTCCATATTGCGTTAAACATGATAAACATTTGCCTAAAGTGTTTTCATAAGTAATGCCAAGAGTGCTTGTCAATTTATCTAGATAATTTGACTCACGAGTAGCATGTATTAAGCCCATTTCACGAATTAAGGGACGATATAGCTTATGAAATGTCATTTAAATGATGTATTGTAATTACTAACCTCTTAAAAGAAACATGAAGCATGAATACATACATCAGCGTCCATTGGCACGGCCTTCTAGGTTCTCATATTGATGCTCCAATTTGTTAAGATGTTGGCAATATCATAAGTTGGGGTATCCGCTGCTAATTTATAATTTCGCTCACGGTAAAACTTATCAAACTGATTACACACATAGGATTAAATGCATCACATAAGCGAGAGTCAGCCATATTTGACATTTGAATAGCGGCTCTATTGCGTCAAATTACGTTGCGCATGTTAGCATAATGTAGCTAGATTCTCTAACCTGGTCATAACATAAGAAAAGCAGAGTAGGTGATAATGAAAATGTGATACTTTTTTTCGCGAAGGAGGGCTGTCATTGGTTGAAATTTGAAATTGTTATGCTCACGTATGAGTAGAATTGCCAGACTAAACAACATAGATGGAAACAACATTCAACTGTTTACGGCACAAGTCAGTTTTTGTTAGTAACAAAAAGAAACACATTTTCAAGTACAATACGGCGCATCAAGTTTCAGGATGAATAATTTGAATATTCAATAAGGATTTTTTTTCGGAAAGACTAAAATGTTATTTCATACAAATTGAATAACTCCGCCATTATTTAATACAAGTGAGGTATCGCGAGTGCTGGACCATTGGGACCTTTACATAATTTAAATAATAAATACCTATTATTTTAATACGTTGTTAGTTACCTACTCTTTATGACTTCATAATTACATAAAATATTATGAGAGTGCTTGCCTCCGGCGCGGAGGACCCGGGTTCGATCCCCGGTATCAGCATGGGGATTTTTCCTCACTCACTTATGGGGTGCACTCAGCCTCGTTAGGCCCCGGGAAGCCAATTGAGGAGCTGTTTGATGCGGAAGTAGCGGCCCCTCGTCGAGAAGGCCGTATAACTGGCTGGGAGGGCTCGGGATTAATCTTAATCTAGATGTTAAATGTGTTATATAGGTAAATGCAGCAAAAAATGTAATAATGGTTGGTTTGTTTATTTTTTTACCTGCACAATTTATTTTTTCACCTTCTGAAAAATGCTAAATTTGTCATTTGAGCCTTTTGCAAATTTAAACTTTAAGTTACTTATTTGGCGTCAGGTGTATTATCTGCAGTAGTACCACGAAATATTGACGATAATTTTGCGAACGCCAAACGCTAGAAAAAATATCTCAAATTTGAAAACCTCGAGTGGTATTTGTTTAGACTATTCCATGAAGTAATTAATAGTTCATTCTTTAATACTATTTAAATTAATAGTGATTTAAAAGTAAACAACTTTTACAATAACTTTCATACATTTTAAATAAAGTTTTCTTTTTAACAGTTGTCAGTACAGTAGGATGTGAGAACAACAATAATAATTTTAGCTTTTAATTCAAGAAAATATGGAATTAGACATAGATATAATGAATATAAATGAACGAATTTGCGGTGAGTTCGTAATCTCTTTTCCGAATTTTTTGACTTCGCCTGTTCAATTCAATATCGTCTACTAGAATATTCGCTAAATCTTTTGTCTGCCATTTTCGAATTGCCCTCTAACTGTTTTACTGCGCATACTTCAGATGTTCAGAAACGTAAGGAAATGTTTAGGTTTGCGGAACCACAAGGAGGAGGTGATAATCCTGAATGAGTGGAACAGCCTGTTAAATTTCCACATCCCATGTTCAACGGGAATATAGTACAAAGAAAAGTAATACAGAAAAAATGTGTTCTTTTCACACCGTTGAGTTTCAACTACTTAAATATAATGCCCATTGTTGCAAAACCAGATCATAAATAACAATGTCTAACGCATGAGAAATTCCTCGAATACATTTTTCTTTCCACTAATCATCAATAGTTTATTTGCCATGCTCTAGAATCGACATAAACAGCAAAGGATTGTGCAAAGGCTGTTTCGTAGAAGCGTCAATTATTTATTATGCAACGCACGTCAGAAGCAATTATATCGCAACAAATATTTAATGGATGGTCACAGTTTTCTGATGCACGAACATAGGAGTTCAAGTCTGTGGAATGGAAATTTGCTTTCGATTTAATAACGGCATCCATCGCCGCATCCACAGCGAAAGAACAACCAACCCTTGTTTTCCTACCGACCAAAATTACAACTGCTATTATTTATATACCTACCTAGCTACCAAGCCCTGGAGGGTAGAGGTACGATATTAACTGTAATCCAGTGATTGATTCCATCAGGAGATACGCAAGCAATCACCGTTCGTTTACGATGCAGCCCAGTTCATTCAAGTGCTAAAGTATTCAATCTCCTCTCACCCGCAACTGAAGACACATCTTTCTGCGCTAATCCGACTGTTTCCAATACAGTTTATTCACTGTAAATAGAACACTCGTATTACTCTGCTGGTTTTCCACTTGAAAACAAAGACACATATCTATGAATGCGTGACAAGTAACTCTTGCAAAATGCAGGCCGTATTTATAAAATCTGAATTATTTTCGAAATAAATTATCAACAGAGATCGGAATTCTCAAGTAGAGGTTTCAAATTAGCTATACCCTAACTCTTGTTTCACTTGAATTATCAGTGTAAACAAAACGGTCCTAGTTGCGTAGTTACCTTCCAGTAATCCCTGCTTGTGAAATTTGCTGATAGATTGCCTTACTTACATAATCTCTACCATCTTTTTTACTTTCTCTACTGGTAATTAGGGGAAGTATTGTATTCCACCCAAAAATTCGAAGTCGAGATTTCACCGCAAATATGTTTTGAGACCCCCTGAATAAAAAAAAAAAAAAAAAAAAAAAAAAAAAAAAAAAAAAAAAAAGCATTTTTAGAAAAAGGTCCGCGCACGCGTGTGTGTGTATGTTTGTTTGTCGATGTGGACAGCATAACTCAAAAACGAAAGGTAGGTTAAAAACCAAAGTTGGTATTTAAGTTTAATATCTTTCAAGGATACGACAAGAAGATTTTGAAGAAAATAGCCCCACCCTAAACTACCCTTTACATGGAACATTTTTCGAAAATTTTGATTTGCTTGAAAATGGCTCTAACGATTTTCATAAAAATTTCATATTTTTTAGATATATTTATGACAAATGAAATGCATATCTTGAATTTTCTGGCTATATTCCCTGTAGTCGTATTTACTCTGGACAACTTTTGCATAACTGGTAAACCGTTAGAGATAGACCAAATCATACTCTACAAAAAATGTAGATCTTACTAAAATACATAATTTATGTTTGAATAAATTGTCTTGTAAGGTGAACAATTTCGGAGATATTCCTTGTTATGTGTGTGAGTTTCGGAAAACTTAGAACTTTCGTGAAATGAATCATCGTTGTTCATTTTTTTTATATGTTAAGTGTGCAAAGAGAATGGAATCTCAAAGCCTAAAAAAAGATTTGACTATCGCACAAAGCCTACTGTATTCTAATATTCCCCTTGTACCTACAAGGGAAATAAGTAACAAGGAATAAGATAATTTGTACAAATGTTTATCTTAACTAACACGAAGATAGAGGAATAAGAGTTTGTAAGAATGGTTAGTACAAGAGTAGAGAAAGTCATGTGAGTGCAACACATAAGATTTTTTCATTTGCTTTTCAGTTTTGGTGCAAACTGAAACATATTTACCTCATAACGGCAGAAAGCTGTGTAAGTCACAAACGGTACTGCCTGAGCCATTTTGCTCGTTGAGTCCTTACTTTAACTGTTAATAAAATGCAGATCGAGTAATTAAATGAACTGGCCTGATCGATAGGTTATTCTTTGCAATCTTTATACACTTTAATCCTTGAAAGGCAAGAATTTTAATTTTCGGAAGAGATATTGTTTTTCTGAACAATAATGGATATAAATGTTAATTTCCTAGAAGCGCAATAAGCAAGAAGTGTGGTGTTTATGGGATAGTTAGGCCCCTGTTGCACGTAAGCTGCTATACAGAGTAAACACAAGAAGCTGACAGCCCATACCCATGGCTTAGACTACTTAGGTACTTATTACTTCAGAGTCTCGGCAAGGAAGCATGTATGAATAATGGACAGCCAAAGTTTGACAAGGCAAGCATTGTACCCACCAAGTTTCCCCAACTCCATCTTGGGCTAAAGGCGCTACCTAACATCTGGGTGGTTATTCCACCAAATTACATTCATTAAAGGTATCCTCGGACGTGTGACTTCCAGAAACTCCGAATATCTCTAACTTGTAGAACCCTTGCCGCGAGAAAGATAACGCAGTCATTTTTACCCTCTCTACCTTCCACCGTTAGGTAGTAAGTACAGCAAGTAGGATTGAGATTTCATCAAAAAGGTGCTTTACGATTCACTGAACACTCCGTCCCCAAAAAGGCATTTTAGAGAAAGATCAGTGTGTATGTAGACACACGAACAGCACAACACAAAATCAAATGCTATGGCAGACACAAAATGTAATGGCGGATGATAGCTGACCACTTAATGATCACATTCTTGTTGCGCAAATACATTTTGTGGGAAAAAATAATCTTTATATCACCTCCTTACTTTACAGTGTGATTTCACAAGGTGTTTAACTATACAACAGCGCAAGACGTGGCAAGTCTATGATTGGATAATGTGTTGGTCAGCTCCTCCTGCCATCCGCCATTCAATTTTGTGTCTGCTACAAATTTGTACATGAGCCATTTCAGCATCTGTGGCAACATTTTCTAGAATATCTATCTCAAACTCTCTTTCTCATGAAAAATACTATTATTTTTCATTTTCTCAAGACATGTTTTAACAGTTTTGATTTAGATATAATATACTTAAGATATTTACTTGACAAATTAAGGACACACCTTGGATTTTGTGTCACTGGTATGATTAACATTTTGTATACTTTATTGGTAAATACAGGAAAATCTAGCCATTAAAATACCAAATTATATGCGAGAGATAAGTGAATTTTAGAAAATGTAGTATAGTTTGTAAAATTAATTTGATTTTTACTTTCTCTACCATATATGGTGGTAGAGGAGGTATTGCATTACACCTGTAAATGCAGGACAGATTTCAGTGAGTTTTGGGGTCTCCTGAATCAAAAAAGAAAAACCGAAAAAAATCCGTGTACGTGTGTGTGTCCATAAAGAAGATATAACTCAATCTGTTAAATACCAAACCTGTATCTTTCAAGGATGCGACACGAACAGTTTCAACAAAATCTCCCCATCGCAAGTTACCCTTTTCATGGAAACGTATTACAAAGTAATGAACTTCTCAAAAAGGGTGTAATAATTTTAATTAAACTGCCGTATGTTTAAGAATTTAGATGAGATTTGAAATGTGTATCTTGACTTTTCTGCGAATCTTCATTCTCTACAATCTTCATTTAGATGACTTTTGCATAACTAGTAAACCGTAAGAAATAGACAAAATCTTACTACACAAAAATGTAGAACTCGTTAAAGCACAAGATGTATGCAAATAAATTATTTTGTGGGATAACCAGTTTTGAGACATTCTTGTTATTGGTTTCAATTCGTTATCAAATACTGTTTTTAAATACCTATATCGTTAATCAAAGGTATTATAGAGTGGCTCTTAAAAGATTTGAGTATCACTTAAGCATACTGCATTCTCCTACTCCCATTCTACCTATAAAGAAATATATAAAAAACCATTTCTACAAATTTGTAATAGAGGAATAAACGTTTTAAGAAAAATTTGTACAACAGTAGAGAAAGTCATATGAGTGCACATATCAGAGTTTTTTTACCTTGAAACATGCATGTCTATAAGGGCGCTGTCATAAAATTTGGCGTTTATGTGAATGGGTTTTCAGGTTATGGTCTTTTCAAACAACATTTAATAGGTTTCCCAAAAAGTATCCTTACGGTGTTATCCTGGTTTTTTATTGTCTTATCATACTTAGAGTCATAATTACGTATTATAATTATCATAATTATGCATTAGTCATATTACGTATATATACATACTCAGTACGAATATTCCAGAATAAATTTTAAATTATTTATATAAAAGTGCCTAAATAGTTTCACTGTAGATAAAAATAGAATCCCAAACAGGACTTTAAGGGTTAGCAGTTGTCTAAAACGGAGAAAACTTGATTTAGCTTTGCAGATCATAATCTTACTTATGATAAAAGTTATTTAAATTATCATACACAGACCCAATTTGTATACATACCTATTATATTAGCTGTACAAAATCCAAAAACTGCAGCAGTTTTTGGAAGAATGATTTGTGGAAGAGACATAAAAGTAAAGCATAGTAGATAGGGAAATTCGTGTAATTTGTTCCAGAAATGTTGACTTTACAGAATTCATCACTGAGAGCATTGTAGTGCGGTAAATAAATTAGGCATTACTGGAAAAATACTTTACAAACTTAATTTTAAAGTTTCCTTAGGTCGCCTTTATCATTGACAATGCTGGAAGATGCATTGTTTCCAAGTAATATTTGTATCCAGTATGAGTCATTTGAAATTTGAAAATTAATAGAGATAAGTTTTGAAGCACTGAAAATGGAAAGAGCAGTGTATGGCATGTGCTGTTTGTGAATTAGAATGCAATAGTTTCATTTATAAGATATAATTAATGAGTTAAGTTGTACATTATTGTCTTTAAATATGTGTCTATCAAATTCAAGCAGATACTCATAATTCAACTTTCTAGAAACAAGAGTGCTGAAGAATGCCACAGCATATTATAGGAAGCTTGTGTTGGAGAGGTTCTCAAATAATGGCTAGGTGGGCGAGGGCGTTTAGCATGGGGAGACAAATCATGAAGCAGACAGATATACTATACAGGTAAATTCTAAGGTCCTTCTGTCGTAAGGTCGTCGGTTATCTTTTCTTATTGAGATCCTTAGGAACATTAGCAAATTATAAATTTACCGTCGGAAAACGTATTTATGTTTGCCAATATTTAGTGCCTCAGTGAGAGGCATTTTCAGTTGCGTGTGTTTTTATACAAGTATATCACCAAGTCACCAAAACACTGATTTAGATTTACTATATTCATTATAATTATTTTCTTGTTTAATGAACTTGGTTGTGGACATAAATAAACGGTGTTTGCAATAGGTATAGGTATACTTGTGTTGTAAAGAGAAAGAGGAAGCCTACCTCGACGCGCTCCTCCTTGAGGTCCACCTTGAGGGCCAGTTGCTCCCGGAGCACCACGTCTGGATAGTGCGTCTTGTCGAACGTGGCCTCCAACTGCTCTAGCTGTTCTTCTGTGAATATGGTGCGGTGCCTCCTCTTCCGTTTGGGAGGCGGTGCAGCGCCTGGGCCTACCCCGTGTTGGTGTGGATGCAGGCCGTGGTGCGCGCCGCCCCCGTGATGGTGGTGATGGTGGCCCATGGACGCCGCCGCTGCCGCAGCAGCCGCCGCACTCACTGCCGCCGCTGCATGACTCATGTATCCCGCCGGGTAGAAGTTAGGGTACGCCACCGCTACAACACCAGCAAACATCAACATCAACACATACCTAGGTAAAACTGACTTCCAGGATTCGTGTCATGTTCTCTGCTTGAGGCAGAGGAAGTATCGCATTCCACCTAAACATTTAATGAGAATCCCGCCAGAAACATGAGTTGTGGGATTCCTGCATCTATCTTTCTGTCTGTGGACAGTATGACTTAAAAACGAAAGGTCTCATATCCAAACTAGGGACTTTTAAGGGCGCAATGCCATATCCATAACTGGAATACTTCCTGTTATTACTTTCTCTACGTATAGTAATTAGGGAAAGTATTGCATTCGACCCAAAATTTCGATTTCGAGATTTCACCGGAAATATGTTTTGAGGTCTCCTAGATAAAAAAAAAGCATTTTTAGAAAAAGGTTCACACGCGTATGTATGTGCATGTCTGTCTGCGAATACCATAGATCAAAAACGAAGTCCGTAACTGCTGGTAAGTACAAAAGTTATTGTATTCCACCACAAAAATGCGAAACCGATATTTCACGGAAATACAAATTTTGAGACTCCCTGGAAAGGAAAAAAAACATTTTAAGGCAAAGTTCCACGAATGTGTCTGTTGTGTGTGTTACAGCATAAGTCAGAAACGAAAAGTCGGTGAAATACTAAATTTGGTTATTAACCTATGTTCAAGAATTTCAAAAAACTTTCCCAGCTCCAGATTACTTTTTGTATACAACGATTATCGAAAGTTTGTTTCTCTCTAAATTACTGTATTATGGAAATAGCTTCTTAACTCCTCCTCACTTTGAATGATTTATGCATAGTTAGTAAATCGCAATATAGAAAAAATAATCTTACTACACAAAATAAGATATCGTTAAAGCACATACTATATGTCAAATAATATTTCCTAAATATTCTTTCTTACTGGCTCGTATTTTCTAATACATCTACTTTTCTCAAATGAGAAGTCGTTGTTCGTTTCTTTTCTCGTGGTCATGCAAAACGTTAGGAATTTCTAAGCCATTACATAGCGACAGGCTCTTTAAAAATCTGACCAGCACTTTACCCACTGCATCCCGCAACGAAATGCGTAATGAAAGTATCAATTTTTGTAGAAATCGTTTATATAAGTGAGTAGAGAAAGTCATGCGAATGTAACACATCAGACATTTTATGTAATATATGCACCTGAATGGCCCACCGAATTAATCAATTTGAACTATTAATCAGTGTTTTGGCAATGAAGCTACTGGTGCAAAATTACTCAGGAGCATTCCATAAATTGATATTAACTATGTTTGTTTGTATAAGATTTTAATAATTAATTAGACTAAGTTTTAAAGCTATATGCCTCCTTCTGGCACCGTAAATTCTGAAATTCTGCTTCAGTGCAAGACAAAATATACCTACCAAAATAAAAGATAGCTATCATTTTCAAGACTCGATGGTTTTGTCTCTCAACTTTATCCTCAGCGTACCTTCCATGTTCTTATATCTGCTTCAGCCACAATGGTGTTTCAATCTATTTGCCATGGACATATCCTAAATTTCTAAAATGTTATTCAAATTGAAATTAATTTTGTTTTCTAATTATAACATTATTACTTCCTTCTAACATTCTTTTATTGTATGACTTTCTCCTGATTCCATCTCCTTTCAACAATTTATGTTTTTTATTCGTAATTTTGTATTTGTCATGCTTTGTCCAAGAGGCAGCCCTTCAATACAAGAATCTTTAAAATTAACTCTATCCTTAAGAGAATAAACCTCTGAAATTTCGTGATAATCACATTGACATGGATATTTGGATTGTACGTCCAAAAATAGTCAAACGCTACAACTTTAAATTAGTTTTTTTTTTTTTTTTCTGAATGTTTACCTTCGTACGTAGCAATTGGGAGTCAATCTGTTTTTTGCATTTCAAATTTGAGTTGTTGGCAGTTTGGTTTCTCAGCACTTACACTCATTTAAAATGGTCCAATTTTATCGAATGGCTTTGTCATATTCATGCACATTCCGAAACGTGTAATAATTAGAACTGTCATGTAAGTGGTATTTATTGAGAAGCGTATTCACTTGTTAAATAAAATGTTGAAAAATATCATTTTTAAAAACGTATTTTAATAAAACTGATACAAAAAGTATATATTTTTGACACTTTGGATTTTAAATAAGGATTATTTTAAGCTTTTTATCCTGTGGAATATTCGGTATAGGACAATATAACTCATTTTTGAAACTTAAAAACTTGAAAAACAGTAACATATTATGTGAACATTCACATTACCTTCTCTACTCGTATAACTCCTGCTAAAATCATAGCCTAAAACAGGAGCCTGTACTAAGGGTTGGTTTTGTGCTTTATACCTTTTTTTTTTTTTTTATTGCACAATTACATTTTATTATGTATTTTAAAAGGGTTATTGGACTTGCTGAACCATTGTCAAAATCACATATATCCCCTGTGTAGCGTAGTATTCATTTAGAAAGTATTCGTTATTAATGATATAGTTTTGCCAGGAATGGTTTCAAACTAAGCAATAAGCTCTTGGAATGGAAAAGTAGAAAGAATAATCGCAAACTTTCAAGCATTTCTATCAGATAATATAGGTACTAGTTAAGGCATAGACGTGCAATGTGGAACATTTCAAAAACAGCCAACGCTATCCTTGCCCCCAAATTTCCAGCGTTGAATGTTGTACGTCACTGGAAACGTTTGGGAACCCCTGCCCTAGAGGATTGCATGTTTATGTGGGTGTTATCACTTAATGTAGCAATATCGCTGTATCACTGTAGTAGGTATTTTGCTTATTAATCACGATTTCCCTCAGCAGTAAAGGAACAAGTTGAAGATAGCCTTTTCTCCCTCACAACGTTAAACTGCAGATCAAGTTTTTAACGGTTTAGCGGTTCCCGGCAAGACCACGCGAAAGCAATCAACTTGAAATCTTTTCATTTAACTTTTAAATTTCCTTCTTCCTTCCAAGCTAACATTATCCATTCGAGGATGAAATTTATGCTTTAAGGAGCAGCCCAAAAATTTGCCCGCGGGAAGTAATATAAGTAATAATGATGATAAAAAAATGTGAGGAAGGGAAAAGCGTATAAATTTTAAGACTTTTAGCGATGAATTTTTAGACTAAAAAGATGAAGTTTTATAAGCCCGAAGGAGCTTGCTTGTGGTCTGGAAGTATGAATAAAGAAGGGTGTGTATGTGTGTGTGCCATATGCATAAAACGTACAGAGGTCGGTTCTCCACGGTTGGAATATTACAGTTCATTCTACTTTTTTATTCTTCTTTCTCTTAACTTTTGGTTGAAATATTTTTTCCCCAACGATCCTCGCCGCATAGGAAGGGGATGGAGAAAAAATCGCATAACGCAGTGCGGAAGAAGAAATAATATTTTGTGCAAGCAGCCGCCAAGTTTTTCCGCTAGCAGGAAAGGAAATGTTTGAATAGATTTTTCACGCTCCTCTGCGGTTACCTAAATACTGGAGGACACACTCTCTAAGACCCGCTCCTGTGGGATAGAGAGATTTTCATGTTTTCACCCCTCTGAATCCACGTAAGCTGTTTCGGGATTTTTTAATGCCTGCTGTCAGGTCTTTTAAGCAAAGAAGTTTGCAGCGTATAGTCTTCGGCATATGCAAATATAAACAAAATGGAACGAATTGAAAGGATCTAGAAGAGGGTTGTAAGTTAGGGATCCTTATCCCCTGCGCCCCTTACCCAGATTATATAAAAACATATATCTGCTTACCTTTCATTTAATTTTAACGGTTTTTTGCTCTCTCTAATTCTCCCATTAGGGAAGAGCCACCATTTGTAATCGAACCAAAACTTGATATCCCTATTTCAGCCTTTTTATGGGGGCAGGTACAGCTTAAGAGGTATCAAAATTACTGATATTCAATAATTAATTCATCTTTATCAATGAATTAATCATACAAAATTGCTATTGAATTCTTAAAACATAATACATTTTTCATAGTAGATGAACCTAATTTAATTTCACAAAATTAATTTACATCCGTAATATAATCATTAAAAAAAATGGCACTTTTCCATACTGGAACCAGATATATCCCTAATATATTGACTATTTTTAAAGATATTTCAATTATATTGTTTTTATTTCAAAGCTTACGTTTTGTTTTAGGGAAATGACTAGAAGTAGGCTTCTACCTGCTTAAATAATATTAGGTATGTATTTATTTTCAAATTATCAAAGCAGTTTTCTAGACTATTTAATCATACTTTTTTCAGAAAAGATATCGAAAAGAGGAGCTAATTCTAGTCATTTTTCTAGATTATGTATGTATGCAGTAATAAGCACAAAAAGTTTCATTTAAATCCGTTCAGTAGTGTTTGAATTGTCAAGGTTAAGATTTACAAAAATATATTTTGTGGGGAATGAGATTTAAAAGTTTGATATAAAATTGTAGGTGTACAGCATGTTGTATTATCCTGTCTTGGTGAAAGATGCTTATAACTTTGTGATTAACAAAGAAAAGTAATGTTATCTATAGTTTTGGTTAATGATCAAGTATTTTGTTTAAAGCGTTAACGTTGGTATGAGATCATTCCATCTGGATTTCGTTTATTACGCCATAAAGCTTTCCGTAGGCCACTAAAATATTATTTTCGGTGTGTTAATAGTGTAACAAGCAGATTTTCTAGGAAACGTGTACTAATATATATATATATATAAATGGTGTATTTTAATGGTATCTACATTTTATATAAAATTCATTTAGAATGAAAGGGACTTCATAGACTATTCCTAGAAAATTCGAGATACCTATACATTTTAAGGAAATATGTACTTTTATGTTGTATTTTAACAAACATCGTTAGTGCCATATTTGAGGAAATCGGAACTAACACAAATTTACGTTTAAAGGATATTTTGGGGTAAGTACCTATTTCCTTAAAAACTTTCGTTTCGATTCCTTGGAAGACTTAAACTTAAATAGAAGTTTGTTGTTTATTAGAATTATCGTTTTGATTACCTATGTTATCACTACATGAGACACACATACACAAACATGAACGTGGGCCCTTTTTTGGAAATACGGTTTTGGAATCATGGTAAAACCTCGATGTCAAACTTTTGGTGGAATGCAAATAGGTACCTCTTGCTAGGATAAGTAGTAGCAGTAATAGATATTTCATGCTATCCTTATCTCCTAGCAGGAGTCTAGTGGTGAGAACTGGAAGAAAACCCGTACTTATGGGTGGGATCGAATCCGGAAATATTTCGTGGCCGAGAACCAGAGCTACCACGCTCTTGCCCACGGCAGGTACTTAAGTACTATAGGTAAGTAGTAGAGATAGTAAAAATTGCATTAATTGTATGAAACATTGTACGTTTATGTTTATCCTAATTAGAATATTGTATGGTATTGTGGCTATGAAATAGCAAAAAAGAAGCCTATGTCTTGCGCTGTGTTATCAAATAGCATCCTTGTATAAAACTGTCGCTTAAGGTACAAATTACACGTTTAATCAGTGTACACCTTCTTCTGTCAAAGGCACACCCGTCATTAATATAGGTACTCTCATAGTCTTGCATTAATCAAGCGTTTTATGCCTAAATTAACATTGCATTTAGCGAAGCCTCGCGATCCTCCAAAATCACTAATTATGAACATATTAATCTGCCGCTTTATAAACAATGAGGAATCACAAAAGCTTCGTCCTCCTGTAAATCGATATTTTGTGCCCCGTTAACCAGCGAAATGTGTGCACAGAATACATTATGAAATACAGTGTCTGTATCAAAAACCACGCTTTGATTTGGAATTTGAACACCGCCAGCCACGTTGGTTGAATCACGACAAATATTTGCACCCGAAAGACAATGCTGCAATTGCCGACAGGTTTCGACAAATATCATGTGCTACTTTAACGTAAAAAATAGATACCATTTAAATCCATCGGCGTTAATTAGCTCTGCAATCATGTTGACAAAATGGAGGTTTTGATGTGAGAACATAATGCTGTTATTGTGATGAATCAAACGGCTGAGCATCCACAAATGTTTTATATAGTTACAGTTTTAAGGCTCGGTGAAAATATCAACAGGAAACAAATCCACACATTGTGTCAATTAACTTCCTATACAAGGAACTCACAAGGTAATGTGAAGGTTACTTTTTAATATTTCTTCCCCAGCAAAATAAGAGACACTGAATATTTTGTATAATCTACTTTATGCAATCCTAGCATTAAAATGGTTTATTACGACGGCATTAATCGTGCGATTTTACCCTATTTCTAGCACCAGAAAATTAATGACGTAATTACCATAGCAACAAGACAGCAATGACATCACAGCCATAGCATAATTTTCTCAAATGTGCCTGTAAGAAAACCTGAAATAGTCATTCTCGTGAGTGCAGCAACATTCAAACACAAGAATCATCTCATTAAATGTATTTTAAAACCAAAGCCAACTACAATAATTTTGTAAACATATTTTGATTTTTTGGTAATTAATAAACTGTCATTACTCTTGGCTTCGTTTTTATGTATCGATTTTATGTATCGATTTTCCCAAAAAGGGAAATATAGCTGGTTAGCTAGGTACATCTGTGTCTCACTGTGAACGGCAATTCAAACCTGGAAAACCACATGAATACCAAAATGGGTATTGAAGACCAACATCGTTTAAGAATGGCTTAATTTTCATACATTATTTCCTACACCTTATCATGTTTTACACCAAAAACTTTTATCTCTTTTTTATTTCTTCTTTTCGTAAACTTGATTCTGCTAAATTTTATTCAAATATTGACACGGCAAATAAAATGGATTTATTGTACACCTATACCGGGTGGGTATCGCTATACGCTAATCAGGGATTCCACATGATGAGAGTAACAAATACCTATGTCCAATACAATTATTGTCAATAAAGAACTTGTTTCGCCGAAAAAAAAATTGGAAATGCAGCGGTTGTTATTGCTGTTAACACGCGTTTAAGACTAATACAAAAATGTGATATGTTGCACTCACATGACTTTCTCTACTCTTGTGCAAACCATTCTTACAAACACTTATTCCTTTATCTCCTGCATGTTAATCGAGACAAATATTTGCTGAAATTACTTTATTGATGATTTTCTTGTAGATGCAAGGGATATATGAGGATACCTACAGTTGGCTTTAAACGAAAGTCAAATCTTTCAAGAACCGGTCACTGTGTGATGGCTTTGAATTTCGTTCTCTTTGGATGGTCACGAGATTAAAGCAAATATCGCATTTCTATTTGAAAAAAGTTTAAGTATTGCTAAATTCAATTAATAAGAACGGATAGGTATACCAGGAAAACTTAGAAATTAGACAAAGTTTACTTTGGGGGAAAAAATGCTTACTAAGCACTAATTGAAACACAGAATTTGTTACAAATATGTTATCGTTATGTCAGTTTTCTCATAATATAACATGTTGTCTCTTTAGATCTTTCCAAAACGTAATTTAACGGACATGCTCGAAAGTTTGCGAATTTTACTCTCTCCCCTTCCCTTTTTCTTTCAACACTTTTGAGCAGCGTTTTTGCATGTTGCAACAACTGAAACGGCAGAAACGAAAGGGGTTTCGAGAACATTCGCGAGACTTCTAGCTGCGACTTTTCCAGTACGTGTGTGTGAAACTCGACCAAACTCCATGTGACGTCATCCCCATATATAAAAAGGCCAGAGAAGAGCAGAGAAGTCACTTTTAGAGTTAACAGTTAGAGCCACGGAAATGGCACTCAGAATATCAGTAAGTGTGAGACAGCTGTGCGTGTCTGTTGTGAAAGATACATCGGTCATCGTAAGAAGATTCACCGAGCGTCGCGAGTGATTGTAAACTCGTAATTAGAGTATGAGAGACATATAAAGTGAAGGAAAACACTAAAAGGACTGGACAAGATATGAAAAGTAAAATTTGTGAGTCGTGATAGCCCGAAAGACTGTAGGCTGCGTTAACGACGAGAAGAAAAGTGTGTTATTGTAGTAAACTTCTAGAAGACAATTGACAGAAAAGTAATCGGGTTGGATTTTGTTACTCTGTTACAATATTTATAGAAGAATTACTTTATCCAAATACTATAATTTACAGAGGATAGCTATAATATATGAATTTGTCATTGGAGGAAATATGAGAGTGAATGCATTGCATTTCTTAATTTGACAATTTACTATTTTATTGTATGTTTCCAATGATATCCATAAAGACACGTTCTTGTTGAAATGTTACCAACTTTGGCGCACTCACAGCATGTATGCATGTATTAATTACTCGTCCTTAACATTACACTCTGCTTTATTGGTTTGCACATTGACTCACTTTGATGTGTGCATATTAAACTATATTTATCGAAGCATTTATACCACACTGCATTGCTATACTTTTGTTTTGATTGTTTGCTACTTCGGATTTGTGTTGAATTTAATTACTCAAATAACTGTTTGCTGACGTAGTTACATACAAGGGGTGGACCTAATTTTATCAACTGCGAGGTGTATAACAATGATCACACAAATGCATTCTGAAATAATTAGTAATTAGTAGTGTTAGTAGTATTGTTTCCAATAGAGCGAGAAATGTTAGGTAAAAATATCTTACAATACATTCTGATGACATTCTCTACCCACTCGTTTATTTTAATCTACTTCTACAAAGTATTCCTTACTTTTTTACTTTCTCTGCTACATATAAAGAAGTAGGGGAAGTATCGTATTCGACCCCAAATTTGGATGACGAGATTTCAACGGAAATATATGTTTTGAGGCCCCATGAATACAAAAAAAAAAAAAAAAAAACTATTTTTAGAAAAAGCTCCCTGTGTGTTTGTCCGTGCGCGCGCGAGTGTGTGTGTGTGTGTGTGTGTGTGTGTGTGTGTGTGTTTGTGAGCAGTATAACTCAAAAATAAAATGCTGGTTAAAACCCAAAGTTGGTATTTAAATTTAATGTCTTTCAAGGATGCGACACGAAGATATTGAAGATAATTCCTCATCCGAAACTGCCCTTTACAACATTTTTAAAAATATGTTAATTTTCTCAAAAATGGCTCAAACGATTTTGTTAAAATGCCATATGTTTCAGATATTTTTATGGCAGCTGAAATGTGTATTTCGAATTTTCAAGCTATAGCCCATGTAGTCCTCTTTACTCTTTATAACTTTTGCATACCTAGTAAACCGTATGAGATAGACCAAATCTTACTATACAAAACTGTAGATCTCGTTAAAATACACAATTTTGTGGATTGAACCATCTCAGAGATATTCCTTGTTCGTGTGAGTTGTGCAATACTTAAACTTTTCTCAAATAAAATGTCGTTATTCACTTTTATCTCTTGACCGTGCAAAAAGAACCGGATTTCAAAGCTACCAGCTTTATCACTCTGTCTATAATATCACGAGAGATAAATGAATGGCGACAGCACTTAAAAAATCTAATATGCTGCATTTACATGACATCATCTATTCGCTGTTCCGCAAATTATTCTTACAAAAATTTATTCTTGCATCTACTAACTAACCCCTGGGCAACAGCCCTAAGCGGGCCCAGGTCTACCGCACAACCGCTCCAAACCTCAACTCTGCCCACAAAAGGTGTCATGAATGGGGTGCAGTACTGGAGGGTGGGACGTGGTCAGCGTCTCCGAGCCCTCCGGGCCGGTTATGCGGTCTTCACGACCTGGTGCGCTACTTCTTTATTCAAGTAGCTCCTCAATTGGTCTCTCAGGGAGCAAACGAGGCTAAGTGTATTCTGGACCAGACCTTCCAGGGGGAGAAAATACCAGCACTGGTACCAGGAATTAAACCCGGGTCCTCCGTGCCAGAGGCAGGTGCGCTACCACTGTTCTCCAGAGGCGGTCTACTCTTGTATCTACTTCTAGTTAAACACTTGCAAAATGGTTTTATTATGTATGTCGTAGACACAAGGAGAATACAATACCTACGCTTAAGTCTTATGTGATAGTCAAATGTTTTAAAAAAGCGGTCTCTATGACGGCTTTGAGTGTCCCTTCTTTTCATCACCACGAGAACAAAACGAATAGCAACTTGCAAAATACAAGCCAATTATAAACAATATAACTTCCAAATCATTAATTCCACAAGTTTGTCATGCAAATTATATTATCTATACATATAGTATTTTAATAGCAATCGTTAATATAAAATATTAAAAGTATTTCTATAAAAATAGGCAGTTTGTGTTGAAGGGAGTTTCTTAAAAAGCTTTGTTTGGTATTTAACCGAATTTTCGTTTTTAAGTTATGCTCTCCACAGACCCACACATATAAATATGTGCATTTTTAAAAAACAGTGGTTTTCACTTGATTTTCTTTATTCGTTCCTCTATAAGTACCTACATAATTCTTATAAAATATATTCCTCTATCTATTTGTAATATTTACACAATCTTTTTTATAATCACGCGATGCTACACCCCTGACGGGCCTGGGTTACCAAGCCAACTGCCGACTTCACGCTCACTTACCCCAGCAGAGATGGACTATCATCTGATCGATACGGGGATCAGCATTACACATCCCCTACAATGTTAGCTTTTTGACTGGGATCGCAGCCTATCGCAGCTCCTGACTTTTCTCACGATGCGAGTGGGTACCGGTCCTGTACCCGGAACTTATAATCGAGATCCCCATGGGTGCATTCCGTGGCGAGAGCCAGAACTCCACGCTACAGCCACACACAAGGGAAGGGTAATTTCTGGTAGGTGTTCTTGAAAAACTACTTTGATTAGTTCTTACAGAAACTCAAACACGATGTTTCTTATTTGCACGTAATGAAATGGCGAGTTAATGTAATGTAGGTCTGCTTCAAAGCTACACCATCTACTTAAAATTCAGGTTATTACTACAACTGTCGCAAAACTTAATGGCGGGTGGCTCAACACAAAATCCAATCACAGCTTACTACGCATTGCGCCGTTATGTAGTTAAATACCCTGTGAAATCACGATGTAAATCCCGTGATATCTATATATAAATATCATTTGTGACCACAAAATTTATTTGCACAACAGTAAATAGAACAATAGTGGTCAGCTGTCAGGCACCATTAAATTTTGCGACTGGCATAATTGCACGTGTTTTAAATGCTAAATAACTTGAAACTTCCCACTTAAATTAAGCAGCTTTCAAGGATGAAGTATGAACATTTCTCAAAAAATAACTCCAATAAAATGCTCTTTACAAGAATGATTTACAATTTTCATTAAAATATCGTTTAGTTTAAGGTATCTGCATAGCTAAAATATCTTGGATTTTCTTTGAATAGCTGGAAACTCTTCTTCATTCTGATTAAGTGTACCTTTTTTTACAGTTTTGTATACTGGAAAACCAAAAGAGACAGGAAAAACTTCTTCACAAACAATTTAGAGTTTCAACTAGTACAACTTACCTATATCAAATATTTTTGCTGTAGCATTAGCCGTTTTCAAAATATTCATTGCTATATATTTTAGGTTTTCACAAGTTCAATTGACATAAAGTGTCTTAGCAAGTATGCTATTCTTATTTTTATGGGCTCATCAGTAACAGAAATTGACTTGCGATATGCGAACAGCTGCAATTTGGTTCGTATTGCACATGAAACCAAGTCCATGCTGTTTAATTTGAGATTGTCTCTAGTAAAACTGTTATCGTATGTAATATAACATGAATAAAAGAATGTGAATACCTGTTATATTATGATGATTTGACTCAAATGACATTTGAACAATTGGGCTGTAAACTATACTCCGGTTACTTACACACTCGTACATATATGCACAAGAAAACTATTGCGCTTCCAAAAATAAGAATGGTGCTCATTTACGAGTACCTACATTAACACCTAGCGGTAATGCGTTAATTCTACGTGTAAATTATTACAGCAAGATGTCTGCGATACAAACATGTTATGTTATGTTAACTAATACGACAAAACATTGTTGTTTATCTAGCGGAGCACGCCAATCGCGTGTAGACATTGCCACAACAATAGCTTCCTGTTTACCGAGGAAAGCTTCCTCCAGCACGTTGCCCATTTCAGTGCCATTTCTAAAGCGTTGTATGGCTATCCAATGTCTAAATCTTGTTTTGTTATCAAACATGCACGGAACTACCAAACAACATTTTAAAAAGGTTGTGGCGAAGAAAGTCCATCATAGAAATTAAATAAAATTATTTACATTTCAAAATATTCATGAACCTTAAATGTTTACTGGAAGACATTTTAAAAAATCTGATGTGTTGCACTCACATGACTTTCTCTACTCTTGTACTAACCATTCTTACAAACTCTTATTCCTATATCTTCTTCGTGTTAGTTGAGATAAACATTTGTACAAATTATCTTATTGCTTATTTCCTTGTAGGTGCAAGGGGAATATTACAATACAGTAGGCTTTCTGCGATAGTCAAATCTTTTAAAGCTTTGAGATTCTGTTCTCTTTACACGCTTAACATATAAAAAAATGAATAACAATGTTCCATTTGGCGAAAGTTTGTTTTCCAAAACACACAAATAAGAAGGAATATCTCCGAAATCGTTCACTCTACAACAGAAATCATTTGAACATAAATTGCCTGTTTTAGCAAGATCTACATTTTTGTACAGTAAGATTTGGTCTATCTCTTACGGTTTACCAGTTATGCAAAAGTCGTCTAGAGTAAACAGGACTACATAGGCTATAGCCAGGAAATTCAAAATTTACATTTAGTTTGTCCCAAAAATATCTGAAACATGTTAATCAAAATCATTATAGTCATTTTCGAGAAAATAAAAATTTTTGAAAATTTTCCATGTAAAGGGTATTTTAAGGTGGAAGGGTTTTCTTCAAAATCTTTGTGTCGCATCCTTGAAAGAGATTAAACTTAAATAGCAACTCGGTTTTTAACCGACTTTTCGTTTTTGAGTTATTCTGTCACAGACACAGAAAGACGCGCGCGCGGACCTTTTCTAAAAATGTTTTTTTGTTTTTAATCAGAGAGCCGCAAAACATATTTCCGGTGAAATCTCAACATCGAATTTTTGGGTAGAACACCATACTTCCTCTACTTACCATACGTAGTACAGAAAGTAAAAATTTGTGGTTTCATACGAGTTATTCCTTATTTAGCACTGGTAGTACTAATGGAAGAATAATTTCAAACCAATGATTTTACTTCCTTGCATTTCTAAACTTCTTCGTATGCATAAAGATCTATTAATTAGCTATCTAAGCAGTAATATTTTAAGCTGTAATGAGTTTGATTTCGTAATAACTAAGTGCCGATGATACTGCCTAACATGTCACTAAAAAGAAATCAAAGATCGAAAAGAAAGGGGGGGGGGGGGGGGAAGAAGCATTTGACGGATTAAATGGTTTTAGAGTAAATGAGAATGCCCCAAAATTATCTTAGTCTTATTGATTAGCACTTCTCGGGTTCCAGCCGAGCATTTTTGGATCTTTCGGGCATATTGGATACCATGGGCCTCATCAGGGACAGCGGCCCACGACTGAACACGGCTTGGACACAAATACTTAAAAGAAGGCTATGATTTTGAGATGGCCGTTTATTTCTGCAGTTCCGAATGAAACCCATGAGTTGAGATGGCCATTTATTTATTAATTATTCATTTCCTGATGATGGCCATGAACTCTAATATGGCCGAAAGCTCGAAAAATGTTATAGATATTACACGGCTGATAACCCGAGAAGTGCTACTTGATATTATCATCGTGAAACCTTCAGATCTTATATCTTACTTCTATTTTTTTTAAGGTTTGAGGAATGTATAATAGGTCTCTATTCTCATATGTAAATGACACAGTTTTATTTAGATGAATATACTAACGCAAAAACTGAATAAAAATAATTTAATATTGCTTCACTCAAATTAGCTCTGGTTAAACACCAACTTCTCTTTATCACTGTTCCCAAACCCCTTAATTCACCATTTTACTTTAAATTAGTATGATATTGCCTTAAAAACTGTAAATGCCTGTTGTAAACGAATCATCTCAAACGAAGTATTTAGAAATCATATCCAAATAGCACTAACAATGGGTTAAACACATAAAATGCAGATGCCAAACTTCATCAAATAATTCGCATTTTTGTTATATTGCGGACATATTTGTTGATGTTTTACGTCTGGTATATTAATATTCGGTTCAATTCTTTGTTCATTATAGTAGTTCGCCATTACTGTTCGTGTGTATATTATTTTTTAAATGTTGTAAAGAAAAATTTAAACAAGGAAACTTTAAAGTTATTGCCTTTAAAATTACAGCAAAATTCATTATTCAAGATACCTATATAACGCTTAAAATTACTACTGCTGTTATATCAATATGTCTCGCTAAACAACTGATCTCTCCTAACAACCAATACCTATTGACTTTAAATGTTTCACACTCCATCATTTTGTAATCGATTTTCCTTACAAATCCTAGAAGAAGAAGAAGGTGATGATGAATGAGGGACAAGAGTGCCGTAATTTCGAGGGTTATTTTCATAAAATATGAGGGTGTTAACAAGGTTTCTTTCTTCAGAATAAAATATGTTTGATGGATAAGATTAATACTGTTATAAAAAAGTGATAGTGAAATAGATAAATAATTGAAGTGAACAATTTTATAATGTTAAATCAATGCATAATTTAGAAGAATTAAGTAACCTTTCGTCATGAGAAAGGGTCATTATCCAAGGCAATTTAAATGTTTAGGTAAAGTTAATTAGTGTAGACTATCACGGCTAAGGTAATGAGGCTTCTGGTGAACTCTGTCGACGAGAATATCATAAAACGTCGGGAACTTGGAAATTGTGTTTCGGATAATAGCTTTAATATTTCACAACATTATGTAGAAACGTTGGTAGGAGTAGCCATGTGACGGTAGTTACTTTAAGTTAATACAGGAGGATGTATTTCTAAAAGCCCTGTCTTTTCCTTTGTGCTTTACAGTCTTAAAGAAGTGTTTACTACGAACGATTATCGGTAGCTGAAGTACTTAAGGACCGCGCTCGGGTAATATAAATTTAGTGGTCATCGCCACAAAACCTCCCGCTTAGCATTTCTGCTACTCACGGCAACTTACATTTCGCATTATTACGGAAACAGCTTCTTTTTATCTGTAAAGTCTGGATACTTCATAAATTAGCAAATACAATTCAGTAGTTACAATTTCGAGTGAAATTACGTACACGAATGTTAAATATGAAAAAAATTAGACCCTGGAGTCCCACGGGACTGTCCCGAAAACTTCGGGACCACTGGCCACTGTATAAATATCAAATATTCAGACATTTGTATCGGCCAAAGATAGCTGAGTATCAATTTGATAATAAAATGTAGAACTACTTTAAGGAATAAAGTCCCGTTAAATATGGGATAGGTATTTGGTGTTGTGGATAAAGATCACAAGACGCTGGATATAGAGGCCCAGAAATAAGATGGTTCCTTTCATTTTATTTAAGTTCATTGTTTGTTTTTCAAAAGAAACACTACGAGATAAGTAAGTATGCGCTCAAATTTGTAAAGTATTGATTTTTATTTTCTCTGCCACGTACAGTGAGTAATGAAGTTATTGTATTCCATCCAAAAATTTAATGCTGATATTTCACCAGAAATACATATTCTGAGGTTCCCTGAATCCAAAAAAGTATTTTTACTTCCTCCATTACGTAGATAAAATACTTAAGTAGCGGAAGTATTGTATTCCACCTAAAAACTCAATACTAAGATATCAACGGCTTCCTGAATAAACAAAAAAAAATAATTTTAAGGAAAAGGTGTGCGTATGTGTGTGTGCGTGTATGTGTGTATGTGTGTGCGTGTATGTGTGTACGTGTGTGCGTGTATGTGTGCGTGCGTGCGTGTGTGTATGTTAACAGTATAACTCAAAAACGAAAAGTTGGTTAAATATCAAACTTTGGATTAACCTCAGTATCCTCCAAAGATAGGACACAAGCATTTTGAAGAAACTATCGTTTTTCTGCGAAAATGTTCAATTACATTAATTTCTCAAAAACGGGTAAAACAATTTTATTAAAACACCACAACTTTAAGATATTTTAATTAGAAATGAAATGTAGGTAGGTATATGTTGAAATGCCTGGGCGTAGCCTTTGAAGTCCTCTTCAATATGAATAACCTTTGTATCTAACTGGTAAACCGCAAGAGAGAGACTGCATAAAAATGTACATCTCGAGAAAACAAACCATAACGTACTTTTTTGTGAAACTAATCATTTCTGGGATATTCCTTTTTATTGACTTGAATTTTGAAATATTTATAGGTGTCTTTCTAAAATAAGAAGTCGTTCTTTTTACTTTCTCTACTGGTAAGTAGGGGAAGTATTGTATTCCTCCCAAAAATTCGATGTCGAGATTTCACCGGAAATATATGTTTTGAGACCCCTGAATTTAAAAAAAAAAAAAAAAAAAAAACATTTTTAGAAAAAGGTCCGAGTGTGTGTCTGTGTGTCAGGCTGTGGACAGCATAACTCAAAAACAAAAAGTTGGTTAGAAACCAAAGTTGGTATTTAAGTTTAATGTCTTTCAAGGATGCGACACGAAGATTTTGAAGAAAATAGCCCCACCCTAAACTACCCGTTACATGGAAAATTTTTCGAAAATTTTAATTTTCTTGAAAATGGCTCTAACGATTTTTATTAAAATGTCATACGTTTGAGATATTTTGATGACAAATGAAATGTATATCTTGCATTTTCTGGCTATAACTCCTGTAGTCGTATTTACTCTGAACGACTTTTGCATAACTGGTAAACCGTTAGAGATAGCCCAAATCATGCTATACAAAAAATATAGATGTTGCTAAAATACACAATTTATGTCTCAATAAATTTTCTTGTAGGTTGAACCATTTCGGAGATATTCCTTGTTATGTGTGTGAGTTTCGGAAAACTTAGAACTTTCGTGGAATGGATCATCGTTGTTCATTTTTTTATATGTTCAGTTTGCAAAGAGAACAGAATCTCAGAGCTTTAAAACATTTGACTATTGCACAAAGCCTACTGTATTCTAACATTCCCCTTCACCGACAAGGAAATAAGCAATAAGATAATTTGTACAAATGTTTATCTTAACTAACACGAAGAACATATAGGAATAAGAGTTTGTAAGAGTGGTTAGTACAAGAGTAGAGAAAGTCATGTGAGCGCAACACACCAGATTTTCTGTTGGCCATGTAAAGGGAAGGAGTTTGAAATCCATCACACAGAGACCAGCTCTTAAAAGATTGCACTATATAGGTATTAAGCCTGCTGTATTTCCTTATTCTACTTAAACTGCAAAGAAATCTGGAATAAGAACCATTTCGAAAATGTTTATCTCTATTAGCATGTAGTAGATCAAAGAAAAAGCGTTTTTAAGAAGTTTGTATAAGAATGACTAGAAAAGCCACGAGAGTGCAGCATATTATATTTGTGCTTTCCGAGATATAATTAATTAAAATTACCTCTCTTTTTGAAAGATAAGTATTTAATTTACTATTGCTCTGTTTGGATAACTGTGTCCATTCTTATATTTTGATAAGAGTAGTACGTATCTATTTTATAAAATTTGTTTCTTCTGCTTTATTTTATAAGGCTTCTGGCTCCAAACCTGCTGGAAAAATGTAGCAAGCTGAAACTCCAAATTCTTAAATGTGTGAACAATAATCTCATAACTATCCATTTTGTACCTATTTCGTAACCATTAGAAGTTATTTTATACACATGTAGACCTCCGTAGCACAGTGGTAACGTGCCTGTCTCTGGTGCGGAGGTACCGGGTTCGATACCGGGTATCGGGATATTCCTTCCCCAAAGCTATCACAGACATCGCAGAACGTGTATATGAATATTTAGGACTTTGCAAGGCTCTAAGGAAAGTGAATAAATAGAGATATAGTATTAACAGTGCAGGTAGATGAACGGAGTTAAATAAATTTAATATGCCTACACGTCATTCGAAGTTCTTAAATTCACCACTTCTAGAAGGATAACCAGGTCGCTAGAAGATGTTTTTTTACTATTTTTTGCACTAATACGAAGTGACTAACTCTTAGATTACGTCGTGACATCTTTAGGAATTTGTTCCCATGTGTCACTGGAAACGAGTTCGCGTTCAGCAGACAGATGGCCTTAGAGTTGCCTACTGTATGTTTCTGTTGGTGGTACCCAGACTTCGTAGGTACTATCCACGTTGGTTTATTGCTTTTGCTGTCATGTGAAATTGGGGGAAGCTAGGGAATTGGTGTTTACCTGCGTGGTCAGATAAAAACCACGAGAATCCCAACCAAGGAGGTAGAAATATGATTTCAAAATTAATTTCTTCTTAATTTCTTTCTTGTTTCATCGTCAAATGCTGTGTGAGAGACACCAAAAACATATTGGTAAAACATTTAAGGAATCTGTTGCAATAATGGAAGTGAGGTATGGACAATCAACAATTACTACAAGAATAAACTAAGTTTGTCTCATAAGTTCGTTCGTTTTGCTCGCAAGTTACATCTATAACGTCTGAAAACAGTGAACCCTCCGTACACTTAAGTTATCACAATTGCCTTACCAGCCCTACGACTTAAAGGTCAACAAACAGCGTGGAATAACGTGAACTTGTCTTTACAAACTGTGGAAAGCAAAAAGAAAATTTTTCGACATCTTATGCTATTTTATCATCGTAAGGGCAAACCCGCCTCACAATGGCGGCAGAAAATTTGTGCTGTTTACGGGGAAGATGCAGTAACGCATCGAGAATGTCGAAAGTGGTTTAGTCGATTTCGAGCTGGAAATTTCTCCCTAAAACAGAAAGTTTGGCAACCACTCTGTCGTAGCTGTGCTCTGAATGAGGTGTGTTCCCAAGCGTTCGTAGTTATTGAAACGTAACGAGAAATGAATGAATTTATGAGACAATCTTACGGCTCTAGAAATGGACTATTTACACAGAAGTGTCAAACATCAAAATTACAAACATAATGGAGGCAGAAGAAAGTATAATTGAAAGAATTGAGAAGAAGGAATTAAAATGGTTAGAACACATATTAAGAATGGAAGATGAGAATGGCCGAAACACCTACTTGTACCTATCAGTGACAATCAACCAGAAAGAGGAAAAGAGGGTGACCAAAGTTCACATGGAAAATAAGCATGACAACAATGCAAGTTTAAGTATTGAAGATGTCCAAGATCGTAGGCTTTGGAAGTTTGACACGGAAAGGCAGCAGCAGCTGAAAAAAAAATCTTATGTGTTGCACTCACATGACTTTCTCTACTCTTGTATTATTTTTACAAACTCTTATTCCTCTGTCTTCATGTTAGTCGAGGTCAACATTTCTACAAATTATCTTATTGTTAATTTTCTTTTATGTGCAAGGGGAATACAGTAGGCTTTGAGCGATAGTCAAATCTTTTAAAGTGGGTCGCTATTTGAAGGCTTCGAAATTCCGTTCTCTTTGTGCGGCTAAGATATGAAAATGTGAATAACGACCTTCCATTTGAGAAAAGTTTAAGTATTGCAAAACTTACACAGATAACAAGGAATATCCCCAAAATGGTTCACTTCAGGAAAAAAGTTATTTGGACATAAATTGTGTTTTAACGAGATCTACATTTTTGTACAGTAAGATTTGGTCTATCTCTTACGGTTTACGAGTTATTTAAAAGTCATCAAGAGAAAACAAGACTACATGGGCTATAGTCAGAAAATTCAAAATATACTTTTTATTTGCCATAAAATATTTGAAACATATGGCATTTTAATCAAAATCGTTAAAGAAATTTTCGAGAAAATCGAAGTTTTCGAAAAAAATTTCATGTAAAGGGTAGTTTAGTGCAAAAGCTTCAAAAGCTTTTTGTTGCACGCTTAAAATATATTAAACTTAAATACAAACTCTGGTTTTTAACCGATTTTTCGTTTTTGAGCATTCAGACACACACAGACAGGTTTTTCTAAAACTGGTTTTTTGAACTCAGGGTACCTCAAAACATATTTCCGATGAAATCTCGACATAAAATTTTTGGATGGTACACAATACTTCCCCTACTTACTATACGTAGTACAGAAAGTAAAAAAACGCAAGATATTTTCTTCCATTGTTTTATTACGCAACTCTTGTGTCATATTGTAATATAACGTATCGTGGAAAGACAGTTTAGACATCTAACTGCACCGATCTATATGTACTTGGTGTTTTCCATGGAGGAATTTAGAAAACAAACAAAGAAAAGCTCATCTATTACGAAACAGCGGGGCTGTGGCTGCCAGTTAGACCTGCAGTCAATAAAATGTTATAAAACGCACGAGCATTGTAAAAAATGGCAATTAAATTTCATTTGTTTGCAAGCTTTGAAAATATAATTAAGCTTCGTTCAACTTGTTTTTGAAACCTCAGTCACCAGTGGATAGCATTTTAAAACGCTCAATTAGAATGAGATAAAGGAACGCAGCAGGAGAACTGTAGCCAATTTGAAAACGGAATATATACCTACGTACGTTCACTGGTGGATTTCAATACCTGCGCACAATACACTGATTATAAGCACAGTTTCTAATGGACACAATCTACAAGCCGCGAAGTTTATAATGGCATCAAAGTAGTACAGATTTATATCGTATTTTTGTGGATAACTACATGAGTTGGAGATAAAAACATCGTATTACGGTCAAAACAGTTGACATAGGTTCCAGGGTTTAAGTCCCTTTTCTCGCCTTTTACTACTCGAGCTGGAGGAATGCGACGAACTTTAAAACACTACAAAAATGCGACAACAGTCTACCACAGAAACAAACAATGGAGGCTATAAACACAACATTTTAACAAGCAGTAAGAGTCTGTCACAGAAGCACGCAATATGCAGTTCATTTCTGATCTGGTCTGTCAATCTTGTCAAATGTACGCAAAACCAATTTAGTAATACCTCTCTCAGTTGTTTATCGTCTTACGGGGTCTGGACGAGGCATAACTTCTGACCAATGAACTTCTAACACCTTTGTAATACGGGGCAAGAGGTGTGGCGCTGTAATGAGAACAATGAAAGGTGTGAAGGGGAAAGGGTTAATACATCTGGCCTCGTAAAAAAGTCATATTTTAATTTTCTTCAGATTTATCTCCAAATTCTTAATGCCTATTATGGAAAAGGTTGCAAATAAGCAGCATATGTTGGAGTAAACGATTCTGTGTTGTAAGAAAAGATTTCATTTTATCCTTAGAATCACAAAAACGCGTACAATATTAAACAATACAATATTAAACTGAAAAATATAAAAACCTTTAATCCTTCTACAAATTTTCCCTGAATGTATATTGGAATTAAAATTTTTATGGAAATAACTTTAAACATAATTATTTATTTATGCCAACAAACTTACTACCGGAAGGTCTGTGGTTCAAACCCCGGCTGTGGCATTGAATTTTTCAGTTCTACCTCTCAAACTTTAAACATGTTTGTTTATTATAATAAAGTATCTGCTTTCGAATGAAAGATTTTCTTCTGATACGTATACAATAAAAACCCGCTTTTCTTGGGTGGCAAAAAAATGTTATTACATTCCTGTGAATTTGCACAGTTTTTGAAATTTTTTAAATTATGTTAGCAGCTTTGCATAGACCAATAATCTGGCCACGTGTAATTTCTGATGTATACGCCATGCTGTGAATCAAAGAACAGTTCAGTAACGAATTAGTGAGTCATCAGAAATAGTCAATACTTCCTTTTCATGCTAACATGTCATTGGTTATAGCTATCTCCAGCCAGTAGCATGAATATTGCGGTCATTGGAGAGGGGTAAAGAGAAGAAAATAAGTGGAAATTACGAAGGCCTTAAAATAATCATAATACCTTTGCATTTTACTAAGTTTGCCTTCTACATACTGTGTATGTGCATGTATTTTAAGAAGTGATCGAATAAATTGTTTTAAGGAAGTTGTGAGGATAATGTACTGTTAGATATGATCTGGAATGTGTGGAACAAATGTGTAAAAGTTAATTTAAAAATAATATTTCATTTGGCAGGTCACGTTGTCTTCAATTCAATATACCTACACATGTTTCAATTATTTACGTTCAGTGCCATCCAAGGATGTGACACGAAGATTTAGGAAAAGTTCCCTCATCCCAAACTACCCTTTACATAAAAAATATCCGTTATTTTTTTATTTTTTCAAAAATTACCAATTCTTACTAGAAAGAGATTTACTTAACGAATACCTTGATTTTTCTGGGAATAGCTTGAGGAGTTTCCTTTTATCTAAATGAATTTTGTAGAACTGTAGGTAAGTATAGACAAAATCCTATAATTATGTGGTTACGGACGCACATAGAGAGAGGGGGGGGGGGGTTTGTAAAAATACATTTTATATTCAGGGACTTAAAATAGTATTTCTGGAGAAATCTCAACATCGAATGTTTGGTTGGAATGCAACACTTAACCCTAGTTACGTGGCAGGGAAAGTACATTATAGTATTTTTAAATTAAAAATACAAAACACAATTAAAACATTACCAGGAAAAAATACTATAACAAAGACAGGTTTATATACGTTATATTAACCGTATTAGTGTTACTTGTTTATTGTTACGAGTTATATTACTATTTCTTCTTTCAAACATGAATAGGTATTAATTACTGAAAAGTTATAACAAATTATGTTTTATAACTTAAGGTTATGCCTTATTGGTCTTGTTGACACACATACTAATTGTTCAATGTTGTTTAGTAATTAATATTAACTTTTATGTATGGTAGTTACACGCAATAGTCTATTTGTAAGGAATCCCCCTCCCTCCCTGAACACGAGATTTTCTCATTAAATGCATTGCTGGAAATTAGCCATTATTTTATGTAATATTTTAAAAGTAATTGAAGTGGAATTAAATGTGCAGGACTTAATACCTAGATGAAGACACCGTGGATTATTATAAAATAATTTTGATCAAGTTATACAAGGAGTAATCTTGAAAATTATAAGGATTTAGTTTATTTTGGGGAATTACAAAACAATGAAATTAATTCCTCTTTTGCAAACTTATAAAATCAGAAGTTAAACATTAATATTATCTTGTGCGTCTTTGATGTGCTTTGTAAGTTTTCATATTACTAGACCGCCCAAAATGACACAACATAAAATGTGTAGTAAATCAACAAATTTACAATAAATTAATTAATTATAATGCCTTCAGAGAATAACTGTGTAGAGCTTACAATATTGTGCATAAAGAATTGGACAAATACCCATATTTTGCTCGCATGTGTGTTAAAACGATTTCTGATATAGTAGAATTTCCCTACGCTTCCTTCTTACAACTTTCACGGGAAATATGAGCGACTGATTATTCTCCACAGCTCATAAGGACATTGGACATTTTTGACGGTTTAGAGCAATGCTTGGAATATCTTAAATAAGTTTAATCCGAACTTAATTCTTAATTGATAAAGCACTTTTATTGGTCTCTTATTAATTCTAACATCTTAATGATTGATTCTTTACGAACAACAATTTTATGAAATTTAATTAATAATAAACTTCACGAGGAATTTAAATTATTTATTACCTAATAATTGTACGATAAAAGTAATTGGATGTCTAATCCTAATTTATATCTTTAATTTCATAACAACGCAAATAGCATGAAAATTAGTAGAAATATCGATTTAATACCAATGCAATAAATAATAGCTATTTATGTAACTGTGAAAAATCTGACTATGACACGAGTAGACATTCATATGTTTAATTTTTATGAGTGCCCCAATGAAAAGATTACTTACAACGTTTTATGCAATTTTAGCATTAAAATACTTTAAAAACTAATAATTTTGCTGAATGTAAAACTATAATGTATCAGAGATGTATGACGTAATATGGTTGTTAAGTAGATGTTTCATTTATTGGAAGGTAATGATAAAATTATTGAAAATATGGGTTCTACTCCGCTTGACTTTTTAAACGAAGCCAGGAGTACTGAAAGTTTATTAATTCTTTAAAAATCAAAATATGTTTACGAAGAAGAATATGAAAAGTTTTGTGGATGGAGAAACTAAAAATCCGTCACTTTAGAGACTTACGATTTCAGGTTTTCTTACAGGCGCGTTGGAGAAAATTTTGTTGCTGTGGTGATGGCATCATTGCTGTCTTGTTGCCACTGTAATTACATCATTCATTTTCTGGCACTGGTGTTAGAAAGAGGGTAATTTCGCACGATTTATACCGTCATAATAAGGCGTTTATGCCAGGATTGCATAAAGAAACGTAGTCAGCTGCATTAGGCCGCGATAATACAAAGGCTTATAAACAAATAGTTAAAAAGCAGTAAATGCGGAACAAACCAGTAGGTATAGCAGATATGCCTAGTAGGTATAAGCATTTAGCGAACTTCAGTTCTAACAGTATGCGTTTGTCATTCATTTGTGCCATACTGTAAGGACGAAGTGATTATAACAACAAAGATACTGAAACTCCCAGAAACTAAAGTTTTACGTTTCCCAAAAGTTTGTTATAGCAATACGATGCTGGCCAGTGCTCTCCGAACTAAAGTGCTCACTGCCTTGCTAACAACCGGCCAAAAGCTCAAGCTCAAATTATTGATCCAACTTTAAGATTCCAAATATGAAATACCTACAAGTACTGGCCCACTTTTGGGAGTTAACAAGAAAACAAAATCTATATCTATGAATCTATAACACTATATTTTATAAACAAATAGGTAAAATTTTAATCACAATCAAATATCGTTTTTTTTTTTTTTTTTTTTTTCATATCACGTGGTACCATTTCAAAATTTTACTTTTTCTACCATGTACCTACTTACATTGGAGGTTGCATTCCACATAAAAGTTCGATATCGATATTTCACCGGAAATACGCCTTTTGAAACTCCCTGAATCAAACAACCAAGGTTATTTAGAAAACGTCCGTCCGTCCGTCCGTCTGTCCATCTGTGAACAGCTTAACTCAAAAACGAAAAGTCGGTTAAATGCCAAATTTGTATTTCAGCTCAGCATCTCCCAAAGATGTGACGCGAAGATTTTCCAAAATATCCCACGTCCCAAACTAGCCTTTATATAGAACATTTGTCAACAATTTAGATTTTATCTAAAATGGCTCTAGCGATTTTTATTAAATGACCATAGTTTAAAATATTTTCGTGATAAATGTAGGTATATATATCTTTAATTTTCTGGCAATAGTCTCTAAAGTGTTCTACATTCTGAATGGCTTTTGCATAACTGGTAAACAATAACTGGTAAATAAAAACGTATTATATACTCAGAAAATGTAGACCTCCTTACAGAACACAATTTTAGTCAAATACATTTTTTGGGGGGATAACAGTTTCGGAGATAGTCATTATTGGTTTGAATTTTCCAATACATGGGTATATTTTTCTCAAAGAGGACTATATTATTCAATTTTTTTTTAATCTCTCATCATGCAAAGAGAACGAAATTTCAAAACAATGACATCGCGACGTGGTTTTAAAAAATTGAATATCACTCAAAGCCTGTTGTATTCTTATATTTCTCTTGTACCTGCAAGAAAATTAGCAACAAAGCAATATCTGGAAATATTCATCTCGATTAACGTGTAATTGATATAGGAATAAATGTTTGTAAGAATAGTTTGTACAAGAGTAGAGAAAATCATGTGAGTGCATCAGACTTTCTAGCTAAACGGAGAAACTTCAACAAAATGACAAGTAATCACAGACTATCATTGTATTTATATTGCCCTTAAATTTAAAGCCTTTATTTGGTTCTTAAATCTGCCCCTATTTACTGCAGTTATTTTATATTCAAACGATATTCAATTTATAACTTATTTCAACAAGGGCATTTGTTTTAGAACTTACAATTTGCAAAATATATTCGTCAGCTCATTCAACCCATTCAATTTCTATTATAATTCTAATAAGGGAAGTAACCAAGTGAACTCTCAAAACAAAATGTTTACAGTGCGTTTCTTACAGTATTTAATGTACGTTACACGCCAGAAAGGAAGTGAAGAAAGCTTTATTGGAGTAAGAAAAATTAATTACGTTCAGATCTGTGATATTAGAACAAACAAATACCCACACTGTGTGGTAGGTCTCCTTTCCTGTAGAATATGAGACGAGTGAGTGACAGTTTATAATCAAACTCAGTCAGTATTTTGGTCAAAATTAATTTAAGCCTCGTAACAGATATGCCACAATTTTGTTGGCAATTATGTTTACATTTCGTTTGGAATGACATATTGTGAATTTACTGCATTGTTTCGATCTTATTTATGTTTTAAACTGTGTTTTTAAGCAATTTTTATGAAGAATCAGAATACCAGCACATGCATAACTTTAGCAATATCAGCAGTAAGTTATTCCAACTTCATAAGCGAAATTTCGCTCAAAACAGACAGTTTTGAGGTCCCGTTATCACCCTCCCAAAAAAAACATTTTTAAAGATATTCCGAGTGCTTAGCTCTCTGTGAATTTTGAACAGCTTGGCTCAAACAGAGAAGTTCAATAATTATCAAACTTTGTAGTTAACTCCAATATCGTTCAACATACAAGTCGAAGATTTTCACAGAATTCCGCAGAGCCAAGACATTTACATCGAAAAATGTTCATTTTTATGCAAAAATGGCTTTAAGGAGATTAACACACTCTATGTTTGAGATATTTACAGGCTAATAAACTGCAGGTATATCTTCTATTTTCTGTAAATAGGCTGTGAAGACTTCTTTTTCTGATGCACTTTTTATAATTGGTAAACCATCAGAGATGTACAAAACATTATATCAAAAATTATATCTCGCTTAAACACTTTTTTTTTTTTTTTTTTTTTTTTTTTTTTGCATTAGACATTTCCGAGATATACTTGTTTCAATGTTCTAATACTTTTAGTACATACTTTGGAGAGTTAAGTTATCTACCATTCGTTTGTTTCTCGTGAGTCATGCAAAATGTGGACCTGGCGATCCAGTTGTGAACGGGGAGTCCGCGGTTCAAATCCCGCCAGGGCCTCCTCGCTGATAGAGGCTTCTTCCAGGTTTTCCTCGGTCCTCCTAAGTTCGGAGATACTTAAACTTAGACCTCGAACGTTTCTTTTCCAAAATTTCCCAAATATTATTTAATTTCATGTATCATAGTGTCCACCGCCTGTGGTGCCGTATGTAGTTACGGCATTACACACTACTAAAAAGACAATTAGCACTCACTTTTAAACATTTGACTAACGCTTCAGCCTTCTGTACTTCCTGTGTACCTATAATGAAATGTAATAACAGTATTTTTGCACTTATTTAACACAAGGAGACAGAAAAAGAGGTTCTGTGTACAACAGTAGGTTATAGAAGAGGGTAAATAAGTCATGTGAATGTAACACTGTTTAACTATTCCTCCGTAAGAGCTGTTAGCGTGTTTAATGATATAAACACATGTTTTATATGGATTATATGAAATATGTGATATTTTAACTAGTGTCTACGATGTTTTGTGGTGTTTAAAGTAAGTAGGTGCATATACTTATACATAGATAATAATGCAAGGGATGCATAAGAAACAATTGACAGTTTCCGTGGACAGGGATGGAGTGAAAAGCAAAGCGTACCCAGGAAGTCGGCGGAGGTCGCCCCGAAGCCTGACGCCGCCGCAGCAGCCAAATGTCCGATGTGAAGGGGATGATGTAAGACGGCAGGGGTGACCCTCTGGTGCACGGGGGTCGTGGGCTGGGGTGCCGGCCTGGGAGCCAGGATACTGTCTATCGTGAAAGAGGACGACGAGGACGAGGATGGCACCGTGGAGACGGGCGTCCTGACCACTGGCACGGGACTCGACGTGGTGGGCACCGCCGTCAGGTGGTGGTGATGGTGATGATGACTCAGTTTGCCCGCGCCCGGACCCACGACCAGAGACTCCGGCTGCTCCGGACTGTAGCACGCCCCCAGCAACATTGTCAGTGAGGAGAAATCACCATTCACACGATCACTAGACACTCACTGCACGTCTACAAACAAATTACTGCCGCACGATAGTAACACGTTCGCTTGTCTGAAGGGCGGGCGGGATCTGGGCTGCTATTGGATCCCCAGCGTCCCCTCCCCCAGCGGCCCGCGCGGCCCGACAACAAGGAGGGGCAAAGTGACACTCGCATACCTCTGTCCTCAACCATGGCGCTGCCTCGGCTGCACGTGTCATCTTCAACCAATATGGATACTATCAACGCGATACTCAAAACCTGCTAAAAATTTTAAATTTTACTGTTTTTCAAAATATTGTCTTTTAAAATCAATACATTTTTGTATTCCATGAAACCGTCCTTATAGCAATGATGCCACTCCTCCAGAATCACTTTATAATGCTCCACTACTTCATCTGGTGGCGAAAAAGTGATGCATTTTATTTTTAATTTTTGGAAACAAAAACAAATCACAAGGTACTATATGGTGGAGGGGTCATCTGGTCCATCCAGATACTCAGTTGTCAGTTTTGCAGTATGAGACGATGCGTTATCATAATGTAGGCAATACTTATGTAACTAGTGTATAATCTGACTGGTTGGGCCATCAATATATATTTAGCACGTAAGTGAAAGCCAACACGCTATTTTTTACGAATGTCACAATGAAAATATTACAGCTACACGTGTTACATACAACATTTTATACAATTTTAGCATTAAAATATGTAAAAATAAATAATAAATTTGCTAAATGATACATTACACTGTATCAGAGATCACAGATGTATGAAGTAATATGGTTGCTAAGTAGATATTTCATTTGTTTCAACACTTACAGAGGAAAATGGAAGGTTATGATAAAATAATTGGAAATATGGATTGCATTTCACTTGACATTTTAAACGAAGTCAAGAGTGCTGAGGTTTATTAATTCCAGAAAAATCAAAACATGTTTACGAAAAGGAATATGAAAAGTGTTGTTGGAGAAACGAAAAATGAATTTAACTAATGAAATAACATTACTGGCATACTTTTTAGAGCTGATAAATATGCAGATTTTCTTACAGGCACATTGGATAAAATTATATTATGACTGTTGAGAGCATCATTGCTGTCTTGTTGCCATTGTAATTAGGTCATTCATTTCCTGGCACTGGTGTCAGAAATAGGATAATTTCCCACGATTTATACCGTCATGATAAGTTGTTTTAATTGCATAAAATGAGTTTTCCTTTTGGGCCTTTTTCAACAGATATTTCTATACCAATCGACAGTAACGGTGCGCCTATATTTTATGCCATAGTAGTAATATGGTCCATTTTAGGGGGAAAAAACTAGTTATCATCTTATCAATGTTTCATCAAACTAGTAGGGGCTCTAATGACCTAGCTGTCGACGGGCCCTTAAACCCTAATCACTCACTCACTCACTCACTCGAACTAGTAAATACATTCCAAACCAAATTTGAAGTTCCGCCTGGGAATTTTTCTGGAGTTTTTCTGTAGTAATCAATGCGTTGTGATTTTTGATCAGGAGCCAGTTTATGCGGAATCAATCGACAACAAAGTTCTCTCACGACTAATTGTTGGTATAATATGCTTTAGAAGTGACTCATACCATTACCCAATTTCGCCTGAATAAATTCAGATGTCCCTTTATCATCTTCAAGTTTTATTCGAACAGCGGCAATATTTTCATCTGTAGGTAACGGTAGTTCTTGGACGTCCTTCACAAAATTCATCACAAAAAAAACAACAAGCAATCCTCTGAATTCGCTGTAGCAATTATGAATTATTGCATTATATACGCCATCTTCACCAAATGCATTTTAAATCGATCTTCACATTGTTTAGGAGTTAATAGCGAATTAAAAGAGTAAAAAGTCATAGCTCAGAAATGTTCTCATTTTGGGTAATACAAAATCTTTAAATGATAATTAGCAAACTGTTAGAACAAATCGGACAAACCACTCGGTAACCAACTTCAAAACACAAAAGTAATCAATAGAAACAAATTTCATTTGTCCTTAGAAACAGCATTCTAAAAAGGTTTTGTCATTCTCGTAATATGGCAAACGTTTGGCAAATTTCGAAATTGCTGCGAAATGCACATTTTATACAGCCATTATACTAAGAGGAAAGGTCATAAAGTGAGTTTTCTAGAAACGTAGAAAAAAAATTCAAAAAAATTAATATTTAGCCATTTTTTCTTGCTCTACTACATATAGCAAGTAGAGGAAGTATTGCATTCCACCCAAAAATTCGATGTCGAGATTTCACCGGAAATACATATTCTGAGGTCCCCTAAATCCAAAAAGGCATTTTTAGAAAAATGTCCGTGTGTGTATCTGTGTGTCTGTCAGTCTGTGGACAACAACTCAAAAACGAAAAGTCGGTTAAAAACGAAAGTTGGTACTTAAGCTTAATGTCTTTTAAGGATGCGACACGAAGATTTTGAAGAAAATTCCTCCACCTTAAACTACCCTTTACATGGAAAATGTTTCCAAAATTTTAATTTTCTCGAAAATAGCTGTAATGATTTTGATTAAAATGTCATATGGTTGAGATAATTTTTATGGCAAACAAAATATATATTTAAAATTTTCTGCTATAGCCTGTGTAGTCCTGTTTACTCTGGATGACTTTTGCATAACTGGTAAACCGTAAGAGATAGACCAAATCTTACTGTACAAAAATGTAGATCTTGCTAAAACACATAATTTATGACCAAATAATTTTTTGTAGAGTGAATCATTTCAGAGATATTCCTTGTTATTTGTGTGAGTTTTGGAAAACAATCTCTCGTCAAATAGAAGATCGTAATTCTTTTCTTTTTATATCTGATCCAAGCAAAGAGAACGGAATCTCAAAGCTTTAAAACATTTGGCTGTCGCTCAAAGCCTACTGTATTCCCATGTTCCCCTTGTATCTAAAAGAAAATAAACAACAAGATAATTTCTGAAAATGTTTATCTCAACTAACACGAAGAAAATAAGAGAAATAGGAATTTGTAAGAATGGTTAGTACAAGAGTAGAGAAAGTCATGTGAGTGCAACACATCAGATTTTTATTATTAATTTTGGTCGTTTTAACAACGGAGTGTTATTGCGACCTTACAAAACCAGTACAATACAGAACGCTATACCACAACAATAAAGCAATAAACATTGATTAATGTTTAACTATAGGTAGGTATAACTTCGTTTTACTTTCTCTACTATGTATAAGTACCTAGAAAAAAGAAAGGAAAGTACTGTATTCCATTCAAAAATTCGGCATCGAGATTTCACCGAAAATATGTTTCGAAGTTCCCTGAAAACAAAAAAAACATTATTAGAAAGAAATCTGTCTGTCTGTCCTTCAGCCTGTCTGTCCGACTGTCTGTCTATCTGTCTGCCTACCTGTCTGTCTGCCTGCTTGTCTGTCTGTCTGTTTGTCTGTCTGTATGTCTATCCGTCGGTCCATCTGTCTGTCTGTGAACTCAAAATGAAATGTCGGTTAAAAACTAAACTTGATATTTAAGTTCCGCATTTTCCAAAGATGAACACGAAGATTTTCAACAAAATTCACCCCCCCCCCCTCAGACTACACACTCTTTACATGAAACAATTTTCGAAATTTTTTTACCTTAAAAAAAGACTAAAAATTTTGTTAAAGTACTACAGGCACTTATTTTAAAGAAATTTCATGACAAATGAAATGCCTACCTTGAATTTTCTGGGAATATCTCTGAAATCTTCTTCATTCTGGATGACTTACATAACTGGTAAACCGTCAGAGATGGATAAAATCTTTCCAGCATCTCGTTAAAGTACACAATTTATTTCAAATACATATACGACCACGTCCTTTATTGCCTGGAGTAGAGTCTACCTCGCTCCCATCCAATAGGAATTGATTCACGCCATTCAGAAGCATGAGAATATCTTCTTCTCCGTGGATCAAATCATGTTATAGAAGCTGGTTCCGCTTTACAGCTGTAAACACTTTAGTTGTGATGTCAGTCTAATTATAAAATGGACTAACGGTACAAGGTTAGAGAAAGTCAAGTGAGTGCAACACAGATTGTTCAACATAACTTCATAGGCCTCTATTAGAGGGGCGGCCAAGTAATGGTCCATAAAGACATTTTGAATGCCGCATCGATGTGAACCTCTTTATGACAAGCAATATCATTCGACTTTGTGACCTAACCGACAAATTCTCGAGCGGAGTGACCGAATTTATCTGGGAACGTCAGACTGTCCAATGATATTTATCTGGACCATTTCGCAAATAAAACATTAGTTTAAATACTACCTGTAGGTAGGTATCATAAAGATATAACCAAAAATGTTAAATTCTATTAAAAATAACCTAAAATATATTAATTTCCTTTAGTGTAGTTTAACTTACTCTGTACTGCCAACTGAGGAAAACGAAACTCAAGAATTACATGTGTTTCGATTTTCTCTTGTTATTATAATAGATAACCAATTTATAATCTCCAATAAATCTCACTCTCTTTTTAAAATTAAAACAATATAACCTTTCCTCTGGGAAAACACATTAATTATTAAAGGAACAATTGTTAAGAACACAGTTCTCAAATTGAAATTGTGTGTTATTTTGACTGTTAATCGATTGTAATGTGTAATATATTGTTTTTTGAGCGATTTATAGGATACAGTTGGCGACACTTACTAAACAAAAGAATGGCTTAGTGAAATTTTGTATAACGTAATTGAATAACCGGGTAATAATTAGTATATGATAATTTAATGCCTCTCTGTGTGTGAAATGGTGATTATAAACTCTTTATCTTTCAAATCTGAGTCTGAGCTTTATAGATACTCGCCATTCTTGCAAATGGAAACCATAGAAATGGAAAACTGCTCAGGATTTGAGTTAAATTTAAAGAGCATTGTGGCTCACTCACTTCTAATTTGACAGAATTTTGGAAATATATTCCTTTATAAGCAAACTTTATTTAGCTTGATTTATTTATTATATTATATCTAATATTCAGAAATTGGTAAATAAAGAGCCGATTCAAAAATCACATTAACATTACAGGTTTTCAAAATTCATTGGAAAGTTCATATTAAATAGTTTAATAAGGAATATTTCTATTATAATTCAGTGTGTCTCCTTTTATGATAATTGAAATAAATATACAACTATACGCCGCTCTTTCAAAATAAAAAGTGAAGTAAATAAATAAAACATGTTTTATACCTAGGTATCTATTATATCGGGCTGCACCTGCTCTGACCTAAATGCCTTAATAATACTCGTACTTAGCTACTTATATATTTCAACTGAGATTCAAAACAATAGATAATAATGATATTCACTACAACAATAATGTTATAACCACGCATAGGAATTTCCAAGCATTAAATCCAGGACGAAAGCAAATTAGGTTGAACTGTGATATCGTAGATAATTTCTCCACCCCCCACCCCCCCCCCCCCCGCCCAACCCTCGTCTGGTTTGCTGGGGGTTGTAGATCAGTCACGGGGCCGTGTTTTAATTACTTAGCGTCAGTGATTCATTCATGGCCACTGTTGTGTACGTTTTATGTATTGATTGTGGTCTGAGTGTAACTTGAAGTCAACTGTTTGAAAACTCCTATCTGTTATAACAGTTGAAGAAGAATGTAAAATAACTTCTAACATACTGCATCTTGACTTGAATTATTAATTATTTGTGCGACTCAAAAACTTTAGTAAAAGCTGCTAATCATGGTTCAAGCGATTTAAATCACTTTACATCTTGTCCTATGTGGTAATCAAAATACATTAATTCCTATCCCAACATCTCATAGGATCCAATTTAGACGTTCTTGTAAGTATTCATCAATTTGCATGCCCAAGTTCAACAGGTTGACTATTCCTCGATTATTATTTTTTGTCAGCTATCTTAGTAAGGAAGTATTACGTTCACTCACTCGAGAATTCAGTGTTTTGGGGTCCCCTAAATAAACAGATTCTTTTTTTTTCCCCCTATACTGGCCTTTTTGAAATGATGCTCCTCATAGACACACAAACACACTAATCTTTGCTAAAATATTTTTTAGCCTCAAAACACGTATTTCCATTGAGATCTCGACATCTTAACTTTTGGTTGTAAATTGCAACTTGGAATACAGGACCTCTTATTACCTACTGGTGCTAAGAAAGTTTAAATGCCATAACATATTATCTAGATTGGGTTCAGAGAAAATTAATTACGAACCTCTTAATATTAGCGTTGAGCGTTATAAATAATTGCATTTCCTTCTTTAGAACTAAATAACCTTACGTTTGAATGTTCCTGTATGTTGCCATAATAATAATAATAATAATAATAATAATAATAATAATAATAATAATAATAATAATAATAATAATAATAATAATAATAATAATAATAATAATAATAATAATAATAATAATAATAATAATAATAATAATAATAATAATAATAATAATAATAATAATAATAATAATAATAATAATAATAATAATAATAATAATAATAATAATAATAATAATAATAATAATAAATAATAATAATAATGATAATGATAATAATAAAATAATAATAAAATAATAATGATGATGATGATGATGATGATGATGAATGAATTATTTTGTTGTTTAACGACGCTGTCAATTGCCAGGATCACATCAGCGTCGCCGGTTTGCCGGAATTTCGTCCCGCAGGAGTTCTTTTACATGCCAGTAAATCTACTGACATGGAGCTGTCGTTTTTAAGCACACTTAAAAACCATCGGCCTGGGCCGGGACCTTAGGACCTTAGGATCATTAGACCAGCGTCTAACCAACTGAGCCACCCAGACCGACGATGACGATTATTATTATTATTATTATTATTATTATTATTATTATTATTATTATTATTATTATTATTATTATTATTATTATTATTATTATTATTATTATTATTATTATTATTATTATTATTATTATTATTATTATTATTATTATTATTATTATTATTATTATTATTATTATTATTATTATTATTATTATTATTATTATTATTATTATTATTATTATTATTATTATTATTATTATTATTATTATTATTATTATTATTATTATTATTATTATTATTATTATTGTTATTATTATTGTTATTATTATTATCATTATCATCATCATTATCATTATCATTATCATTATCATTATCATATTCATTATCATTATCATTATCATTATCATTAGATATCATCATCATTATCATTATTATTATTAGTATTATTATTATATTTATTATTATTATCATTATTATCATTATCATATTCATTATCATTATCATTAGATATCATCATCATTATCATTATTATTATGATTATGATTATCATTATTATTAGTATTATCATTATCATCATCATCAGGTATATATAACCACTACAGCAAGGGGAGTTCCCTGGAGCCAGTGACAGCCACATAGCTGGGCCTGGAATGAAGCTGGTGCAGGCACATATTCGCTCGCTTTCCTAAGGACGTGGATCTGTGGGAAATATTCCCAACTGGAAGCCTGAATGAACCTGAGTGTACTCGCTATCTTATACCAACATGTTCATTAGGGTTAAGATCCATAATACAAAGCAAACACACAGCTGTTTAAAAGGAATACCACATGTGCTTAGGCGTAATCACTTCCCTTCCCCCAAGGTTTTAACTTCTCCTTACGGGGGCTTGCTTTCCACCCTCTATAAAAACTTTAGTGCTAGGTATTGATTGGTCTAATATGTCTGAAAAATATAAGCCATAAGGGAGGAAGCAAAACACACTGGCATATTTTCTATCATAACACAAAGGGGAATCGCGCTTCACGTCGTCGTGCCTGCTCTCAAATCATGTAAATATTTATTGCAATGGATAAACAGACTTGTTGAAACACTATTGTACACAACTAATTCAATTATTTGCACAAAATTCAAGATATAGGTGCATTCCATTATTTATTAAGCATCTAAAGTGTGTTTTTAAGCAGTGGCTATGGCCCAAGTTATGAGGTCAGCGCTGGGCGGTCGGAGCCTAAATAAGATAAGCCGCGCGCACTCCCATCGTAAACACTATACGGGCTATCACCAGAAAATTAGACCCTTCTGAATGTTTAAATGTCTCGAAAGTTCTGGAAATTCCTACGGTGATATAAGCGACCGCTCTCGAATCAGTAACTCTGGCGAGTGAGGAAGTCAGTGAGGCTGGCGAAGTAAGTCCAGCGGAGTGAGTGAGTGAGCGAGTGAGTGAGCTAGCGAGCGACTGGTCAGGACTATGGTAAAGTGCAATTAATCCTGTTACTGCACAGAATAGAAACGTCGCTGAGAGTGGAGGTCCGGAAGAAGAGGCTACGTCGGGTGCATTTCATTACACTGAACGGAAGAGATAGTGAACAGTACTACTTCACATTAGTGAACTGACAGATTGAGCTAAGTGAAGTGATAGTTTGAAAAACTGGATCAAGTCACAATATGGTACTTGAACAAATCCGTGAGAACTATTTTTAAGGAAAATGAAACATATCTCATGTAAATGTTAGTTTGGAGTGGAATGTTCTTGAATACCTTCGTGCCGCATCCTTAGATGTTGAACCTAAACAACAAAATTGATGTTTATACAACTTTTCAATTTTGAGTTATAGTGTCTCCCATACCTTAATGCCCGTACTCATCCCAGCGCCTTTTGGACACTCTGAATGCACAACAACTTAAGCGACTTGATAACAGCAGATTCTCTCGCTAAGAGTATATTGAGAGAACCCGCTTTATTGTGTTCATGTTATCAGCAGCGGACGAAGGTTGAGGGACAGTTTTACAAACTCTTGGAATGTGGTCGTTAAGGGATGCATACTACTATACGTATGTATACTGTTCTGAATCTTACACAAACCTACAAGGGTACGTGCAGCCCTTTCTTAAATGGATTTTTATTCGGTGACCTCAGAAATGAAGGTATTCCAATAAAATCTCGATATAAAATTCTGGGTGTAAATAAAATATTTCTTCTCCCTACCGCAGATTTGTTTGCTTTGTTTCACTTCGGTGGACTTCAGAACAAACATTTATGGTGATATATCAATATCCATTGCTGTATATGCTGTATTTGGTATCTGGAAAGTAAAGTCTCTGTAAGTAAATTGCAAAACATATGAACCTTTTCGGTTGTTTATACTCATTATCACGGACTGCACACAATAGTTCAACCTGGGAACTACCTCTCGTCTTCGGTAAGAGGCAGAAGGAAGCTCGCTCACGCCACTGCCGTCACTATGACTCGATATGCCCCGGTGCGTTCTGCAACTGTTTTAACTAAATAGAACTTTGGCAAATGAAGCCAGAACGGACTATAATGAAATTATACAAGACGATGGCGGTTCCTGCAATGACTTATGGATCCGAAACATGGACTATGACGGCACAAGGTGCAGAAATGAGATTCCTCAGATCAATAGCGGGGTATCAAAGAACAGACAAAAGTTGCACTGAGAAAAAAGGAGAGTTGCAAATACCTACGAAGAAGAAACTTGGGAGGACCTAGGAAAAGATGGAAGCGACAGCATTTTGGAGCCCGAACAGACCAATAAAAGGTCTAAACCGTGAACAAGAAGAAGAAAGAAAAAGAGATTAATAACTATAATGTCCCATTGGCTGAGAGACCATTAATGACGGTTTAATCCTGGGTTCTATGGTATACTTGAGTCGTTATTAAGACAAATGAATTCCAGGTCATGTTATTGAAATATGATTATTATCTTATCTAATATTTAAAGGTAAATTATAGAAAGTGTGTAAACAACGTCGGTGTTTTAATTTTTATGAATAACGGAGAAAAGTGTTTATTGCTGGTTTTTAAAATATCACCTAACATACCTACATCTACCTAAGTTGCACAGAGAAAAAAGGAGAGTTGGAAATACCTAGGGAGTTAGGGAAGAGAGAGAGAGGTTCTAGTGAAACATTATCCACGAGCTGGTGAAATAAAACACTGTTGGGGTGAGATAGGGGAAAAATAAAGGGAAAGAAAATTAAGCAAGGAACCCAAGAAGTCAGGGAGGCAGAAAAAGTACTTAAGTGAGTAATTTGGACATTAGTCGCTAGCAGGAGAAGTTTTTTCCCTTGTAGGTATGTACAGGGAAGTAATTTGGACTGGGAGTGTTTGGATTAGAAGTCCCCTGTGTCCGGCTGACCCGCTGCACGTTTTCCTTATTCTAAAGACAAACGCGGACCTTCCTAACTTCTGTCGGGGACACGGGCCAGCAAATAGATTAAGGAATCAAGTCTTAAACCTCTCTACAAGGACCGTATTAAAAATGTCATGTTTTCGTAATGCTGTTAAAGTTTGCGTTAAAGTGCATGTGCTTCAAATCCTGCATCAAGTCACTTTGTCCACAAGAACGTAACGAAATCTTCCAGTCACAAAACGTAAACCAAAATTGTACTAAACCAGCAAGCGTTATAAGAAGCTATTGTATTTTCTATAAGGTTTTGTTATGAAAACTACAACATTTTATGTGTTGCATTCACATGAATTTCTCTACTCTTGTACTAATTAGTCTTATTAGTCTTAATTCTTCATGTTAGTTGAGATAAACATTTGAACAAATTATCTTATTGCTTATTTCCTTGTAGGTGCAAGGCGAATATAGGAATATAGTAGGCTTTGAGCGATAGTCAATCTTTTAAAAATGGTCGCTATATCATATAGCGATATATAGCGATATATATCATACATCATATAGCTTTGAAATTCCGTTCTCTTTAAATGGCCAGAAAATAAAAAGGGAATAACGACCGTCCGTTTGAGAAAAACATATGTATTGCACAATAACACAAGGAATATCTGCGAAATGGTTCACTCCACAAAAATATTGATTCAGGTATAATTGTGTGTCAACGAGATCTACATTTTTTGTATAGTAAGATTTGGTTTCTCTCTTACGGTTTACCAGTTATGCAACGGGAGGAAAGATTTAACATGTGATAACTTTCCCACATTAGTTTAGACTTAAAGTGATGGGAACTGAGAGCCTTAAGTACAGACTGTCTGTCGGAATTCATAAACATATTTCTTCCCAGGGCTCTAATGACCTAGCTGTCGATGGGCCCTTAAACCCTAATCACTCACTCACTATTTCTTCCCTAAAGTGCCTTTTTCCAGCTGTGGTGTGCACTTTCCAGTATAGCAAGTAGGTACCTCTGCCTGAAAGACAGTAGCGTATCTACCTAGGCCCGAACTCTTAATAGATACCTGCTCCAGTTTTTTCATTTATGCGTGAGTCATCAGTATAAATTACTAGATGGTTCTTATTCACTAAATGGGATTATTCATCAAAGTTATATCTATCAGAAATACTTTGAACGGTTGACGTGATACATTCCGTAAGATCTCCCAAATTTGCAGATCGATTCGGTAAATAGTTATTTGTTGATTGTAAGTGGAAGCTATTTCCGGATTGTTATGCCCTGGTCTGTTGGAGGTAAATGTTCCAGATGTTTCATCAAATGCTGCAGTGGATATCTTCAATGGCGCGGTCGAAGTCTCCTCGGAGAAGGTTGCGCTGCGTCTGATGATGCCAAATGACCTCCTCCAAGGAAACTTCGACCGTGCTACTGAAGATGTCCATCGCAGTAATGGACGAAGCATCCAATGACTTGTAAAAGTCTAACTACAAACCGTTGTAATGAAGCGACGCATCTGTTATGTTGGTATTATTTTCATAACAAGAGAACAAGTGAAGGTGTTTAATAATAGAACAGATGTTCTATATTTAATTTGTTTAAAATCAACAGACATTTCGGAGTAATTTATATGTGAAGTTAGCCAATTAAGTACGATTTTAAGGATTATTGCCTAAATATCGGCGAAATAGCAGAACGCAAGACGCTTACCTGAAATGTAAAGGGATGTACATTTACAGTCCTGTTATATACTAAGTAGTGTGACGCCGGTCTCGGCGCACAACAAAGGACGGTCGGAGCCAAGATACCTCATACCACATAGTAGACGCGGCGCGTATCAGAGGCCCTCAAGATCAAGCTGCCCACACCGCTCACGCCAACATGCGACAACAATCAGAGCGGCAGAGCCAAAAGGGGATTTCGAGATTATTCGCGAAATGTCCGGCGGCTGGCGTATTTGTAGAGGTTCCTGAAAAGGTGAAGTTCGAGAAAGGTCCATGTTATGTCATCCTCAATGTATAAGGAGGCGAGGTGACGAGAGCAGTTTGTCCCACTCAAAAATTGTTCGGCTCTCAAAATTATTCCCATCATCTAAATTAAATATTTAAATACTTTTTCAGTTCCGCCAGGGTGCAAAAACTGCATACTAAAACGCAGTTGTCGACGAGCGAAAGCTTCCTTCTTAAACCCAAATCAATCTAAACAAAAACAGGCCACCCTAAATAACCCATCTTATAAATTTGTACCTGCAGTTAAACCCTATTGAGGGTGGACATGCAGCAAAAACCTTCAGGCTGAACCCCAGCCTGCCAGAAGCACAGAAAAAGACAGAAGAGGAATGAGGAGCAGTAAGCAATTACAGTCTGCGAGGTTTAACTTGTCGTGCCCTCTTAGACAGAGAAAGAGGTATACTCGCCATCTCGCTCTATGTCAACGCAGGCAAAGCAAATACACCAGCCAGACACACATCAGTGGTGGAGCCGATTCATCGTCAGGTATTTCAAACCAATTTTCGTTTTTATCTTGCAATTTCGATTGTTCTATTTATGAAAAATCTGTTCGTAATTTCATATATCAAACCATCTTTTCCCAATAAAACATTCGCTGTGTTGTGCATCCTCATACAACTCATACACCACTGACAACCTTCACTCAACATACAATTGAACTGGGGGTTGCGAGCTCCTAAAGGTCCGGAATTATCACGAATCGTGACAAAGTAGTGGTTGCTATGCCACCTATTTTCACTACCCTGTACTAGACAAGGACAGCACTCTACGTTAGACAAGGACAGTGGAAAATATGACTACTTAAACCTCACATACTGTACAGACATGAGTCGTCGCAGCACTCAGATTTAGTTTCAGTGTGTTTGTGTCAGCTCTGTGTGTGTGAGAGAGAGAGAGGGAGAGAGAGAGAGAGAGAGGTACGGTCGTCGTCAGAGAACTGTCGCATCGAAAGGAACATAGCGAAGCAGTTTGAGTGATCGTATCGTCAGAGAGACAAAGAGAGAACTGAAAGACAGAGAAACTGCATAAAGACATAAAGGTGTGAGTCAAGGTTACGAGAAAACAGCAGCTGTGAGTTGTTACAACACGAAAGACGGTAGACTGGGTTAACGTCAATGGAAAAGAACTGTGTTGTTATGCATTCAGTTTTAGAAGAAAATAAAGTAAGAAATTATTTTCTGGATTGGATTCTTGTCATTAGTGCCCGTGGTTTGATGATTTAACCCTTCAACTGTTAGACTTATGGGGCACTTGCCCAATAGCCTTACGTTTCTTTGGAACCATTTAAAATTGTTACTTAATGCACCTAAAGAGTTAACTAAAACTCTAAGCATGCACTATAAATAACAAAAGTAAGCAAAATAAACACATAAAAATACCGAGATGACACGCAAAAGCACTGCTGAACAACCACAAATACCACTACAGGATACGTAAAGTATCTCCTCGCACACATATATAATATTCTGACTACCAGCCTATGTAAATGGGCAAACCTTTGTTGTGGATATCTATGATGGAACCCACTAATGTTCATTTTATTTTGAAATTTATCTTTCAGCTCTGTCATGTTGAAAATCAATAATTTTCATTTGGTACTCAGCACATACAGTGTGAGACCGAAATTCTAATGTCAATATATATTTGATAATAGAAAGAAACAAAAGGAGATTCTAGTCAATAGTTACGGGGAAGACGTAATAAAGCTGAATATGTTAAAATCTCAAGAATGGAAGCCTAGACAGATTTAAATGAGTGATAAGGTTACAATTGTTGTTTGTACGAAGCCATAGTGATTCCGCAGGCTGATTCCTATCTTACCATGACGTGCTCTAAAGTTGACCAATGGAAATCGCTTCCTTCGTGTCGCCCACGCAAAACCAAATGCAACGCAACACACACTCGTCTTGAATCGAGCGGAGAGAACGCACGTGCAACTTGGGAGTTGTACGTAAGCTAGCGCGTATACATAATTCGGCGGTTGCTAAAGGGTGACAAAGTTAAAGTGTTATAACGTTGTAGTTGAAGTTACAAAGTTACATTCTATTTAAATATCGTCGGCAGTTCTCTACAAATCTGGAAATTTACAAATAAAGTGATATGTTGGTTAATTCTTCGTTTGGTTCCATTCCTACCACAACTCACGCATACCCTGTAGATTAGGACCTCTTGCTAGAGCTAGTCCGGACACCAAACACGAGATCTTATAGGTTTTAAAGGCGACGTCTTCGACGGAGAGGAACGTTTGCGTCAAGTGTTACAGTCAACAGAAAGTGGAGTAGCAAATATATGAAACTCGGTTTCAAGATGTTCCATACCTTGGAATCTAGATTCAAATTCTGTAAATAGGTCCTTCAGCACTTGGACAAATGTTTCAAATGTTTGTTGGTTAGCACTTTGATCTACCGTACTTAACTTTAGAAAGTGTGTTGTGTCCTTGGAAAACAACTGACGCTCCCAAAAAGATCATTTGCATTTGAATGCAGCAATCTTTCCATAGACATTGGTGATGAGTTGACCTTTTCCTTGCGTATAAATATTTACTTGATTTAAATGTATACAGTAGCATCTGTCAGGAAGGCTAAGGCACAGACCCACTCTTCATTTTGAAATGCACAAACTGGCTCAGTTTGCAGTTTCATAAATAATCTAATTTCATCTCTCAATCCAAAGAATCTCTTCAGTAGTTCACCACGGCTGAGGCATCGTACTTGGCAGTGATATGGTATGTCTCCATATTCACTGTATAAGTCTTCTAATAGAAATTCTCTAAACTGGCGATGTTTCAGTCCTATTGACCTTATAATGTTTGTAGTTTTAACAACCATCTCCATTACGTTATAAAGAGTGGCACCTTTGGCACATAAGTTCTGTTGATGCAAGACGCAATGAATAGCAATTATTTCATGTGTCGCATTTGACTCTTTCATTTTATCTTTAGTGTGTGTTTGACTCTGCCGTCCAACCATTGCAGAAGCGCCATCTGTTGCCACAGAACTTAGTTTACTCCACTATAAATCCATCTTTTGCATAGTTTCGTCCGCACACTTGAAAATGTCCAATCCTGTTGTAGTATCTTTCATTCGAACTACATCTAACACTTCCTCTGTGATTTTAAGATCCTTGTCTACTCCTCTTATGTAGTGTGGGCAGTGTAAGTAGAGAGGTATTGTATACCACCCAAAAATTCGATGTCGAGATTTCACCGGTAATATAGGTATGTTTTGAAGCCCCCTGAATCAAAAAAAAAAAAAAACAAACAAAAGAAAACACATTTTTAGAAAAAGGTCCGTGTGTGTATGTGTGTCTGTCCGTCCGCCCGCCCGCCCGCCCGCCTGCCAGTCTGTCAGTCTGTGGATAGCACAACTCAAAAACGAAAAGTCGAATAAGAACCAAAGTTGGTATTTAAGTTTAATGTCTTTCAGGGATCTGACACGAAGATTTTGAAGAAAAATCCTCCACCCTAAACTACCCTTTACATGGAACATTTTTCCAAAATTTTTATTTTCTTGAAAATGGTTCTAACGATTTTGATTAAAATGCCATATGTTTGAGATATTTTTATGACAAGTGAAATGTATATCTTGAATTTTCTGACTATTGCCCCTGTAGTCGTATTTACTCTGGACGACTTTTGCATAAGTGGTAAACCGTGAGAGATAGACCAAATCTTAGTATACAAAAACATAGATCTCGCTAAAATACGGAATTTATATCCAAATAATTTTTTTGTAAAGTGAACCATTTCGGAGATGTGCCTTGTTATGTGTGTGAGTTTCGGAAAACTTACAACTTTCGTGAAATGGAACATCGTTATACATTTTTATACGTTAACTGTGAAAAGAGAACGGAATTTGAAGGCTTTAAAATATTTGGCTATCACTCAAAGCTACTGTATTCCCACATTCTACGTAGGTATAAGTACAAGAAGATAAACAATAAGATAATTTCTGCAAATGTTTATCTGAACTAACCCAAAGAAGATATAGGAATAAGAGTTTGTAAAGAATGGTTAGTACAAGAGCAGAGAAAGTCATGTGAGAGCAACACATCAGATTTTTTTAACTTGGTATCTAGGTATATCTGAGAACAAAATGGGTATCCTGAATATGTAGGGGGCGGTCCCGTGGCCGAGCGGTTAGCGCGCTCGCCTACCACCTAGGCGGCCCGGGTTCGATCCCAGGGACCCGCATGTGGTATTCGTGGTGGACGAAGCGGCGTCAGGGCGGGTTTTCTCCGGGTGCTCCGGTTTCCCCCGCCATCTCATTCCACTGGTGCTCCATCTTCATTCCATGTATCATCAGTGTCACCGCCTGCGGTGCCGTAGTAGTAAAAGCGGGCGTTAAACACTACAAACTGAATATGTAGGGAATTTGGATTAAAAGCGTTGAGAACAAGCATTCATTTGTAAAATAACTGAAAGGGCACAGGGTGATATGAACATACGAGTACAGAAATTAGTATAGATACCTTAGTTATTTGCATTGATAGCTTATTAGTTGAGTCTATACAAATTATTTCATCCAACAGAAAAACAATAAAATTTACTCTTAAAACATGAATTCGTGTACGCTTTCTTAGAAAGTATGAGAGATAGTTGAAATTTTATAGATACAACACATAGTTGAATTTTGTGAACGACAATAATAATTTTATAACATATATTAGTGACATTAAAAAAGCAACAACATTGCAAATTTTCCACATTTTTACTTCTTGACTTTGCAAATATTTTTTTTAATTTCTAATAAACAGATACACATAACTAAATAATTGAGGTTCAGAAGATAGCTGATTATACGAAAAAAAAGCATGCGAACGTGTGATTGTGTATTGCAAGTAGTTTCTGAGAAAAAAGGTAGGTACATGAATTCACATGTTTTATGAGTAAATGTGATTCTTTTTCTACTGGATGAAATAATATTTATAGACTCAACCATATAACCTATCACGCAAATAACCACTTGAAATAATTGTCATAATTTATAGAATCATTAATAAAAATTTAAGGGCAAAATCATTGAGAACTTTAAGAGAAGTGATATTTTAACTTAATTGAAATCATTAAGGTGTAAGTTGTGTTCAGACCTTTGTACTTCAACAGCACGCTTTCGTTTTCTCAATGTCGGTTATTTTTAAAGCTCCGGGAGGACATTTAAATGTCCCAGTGCGGGTCAGCGTTCCTCGCTAAACACCGTCGCCACAGCTTTCGAATGCAACTTTCGTTATCAGTGGCTTTGACTTTAATCTCTTGCAAGGAAGTTTGCTTCAGAAAGGTTGTGAGTTGGCTGTGCTGAAATGAATTTGATATATCGAGCTGAAATGCCTCGAACCTGGCACGTGTGTTGCTTGTAAACAAACAAATGCAGTCAGTGTTCTGTAATTCTGTGTTTCAGTTACACATTAGGCATTGTTTAGGTATTAATAGGTTTTAAGTGATTCGTCAGCTTATAGTAAAGCATCAGTTATAAATTAGGAAAGTGCATAGTGTAGAGGTTAGCTAAGAACAATATATTTCTCAATTTTGTGAACAATGGGAAAGCTAAGGGAAAGTTTTCACATTTAAGAAACAACCAAGCAAACTTAAAATCCTCAAAAATTCTATTGAAGCCAACAAGGAAGCTTCTTTGACCCTAATTTATAACCTGTTAGCTTGAAATTCTCAGGAATTCTCTTGAATTCTCAGAGATTAAAGCATTAAAATTTGCCATGCACTAGTTAAAAATATTAAATAATTGAGCCGAAATTAAACACCTTCCATAACTCATACTGAAAAATTTGAAAATACCAGTAAATTGTATACGAAACATTAAGTTCTCTTAAACTAATAAAATCTAAGAAATGGGTGTATTTCTTTATATCTGTATACAAGTTCAAATTAATAATTTAGGAGAGATACAATAAACTGTAGGGTCCAAGAGTCATTTCATATCAGCATATCAAAAAGTGTTTTATTATTAATAAATAATATATTAATAATTTAAAAACTGTTTGACATAGGACATTGAAGTTTTGTGTATGCTATATGTTTTATGTTCTGAGTGTATGGAAAAAATTCAAAGCAATCAGAAGAAAGTTGTGGATCATACTTTAAGATATAAGCATGGTTTTTTAATCGAATAATTATGAAGTTTAGGTAAACCGTAGGTAAGTTTAGTTTTTAAATGCTATTTTGAGAAGGAATGTAGGAAGTTCTCGAGGCAACAAGTTGAACTCATAGGATTAAGAACCGTGGAAATGGACCCGTTAATTGCCTTGAGGTTTGGCAGCAGCAGCAGCATCCCAACAAAGGCGTCGTTTCCATATGAATGAAGCGCGGAGAGGGGACCCTCCATTGATCCTCCCTCTGGGAGCTCGGGGAGCCAATACGGCGGCATCGTGATCGTCAGCACGTGCTGCTATTGGCTACGTGAGAGGGGCGTGGCATGTGTTACATAACCTCGGATATGCAAGGTGATATTCCCAGCGCGCTCGTTATCAGGACACGCGCGTCTATTTAACTGCAAACCATATGGCAGTCGAATAGCACAGAAGGGAAGAGAAGAGGACATGAGACATGTAGAGAGGCAAATAAAGAGAGGAACAGAAGGGGAGGGTAGAGAAAAGTAAAGAAAAGGAGGGTTAGTAGGGAAGGGAGAGAAAGACTTGGGAGGGAAGCGGAGGTGAGAAAGAAGGGGAAACGATAGGGTACAAAAAGAGAAGGGAATGATGGAAAAAGAAAAGAAAATGAGGAATGGAGGAAGAGAGGAGAAGAATGGAAGGGGAGTGAAAGGAGAAGAGAATAGAAGAGCGCAGGGAGCAAAAAGAAACAAAGGGAATGATCGGTAGGGAGATGAAAATAAGGTAAAGAAGAAGAGGAGGTGAGGAAATAGAAGTGAAAAAGTGGGAGGGAATAAGGGAGAAATTCTAAAGAGAAAAGACAGAAAAAACGAGCGAAAGAAAAGGAAGGATCAGAGAAGAATAGAAAAGAAAAGAAAAGAGAAGCGATGAGAAGAGGCGAGGAAAGCGCAGAAGTGAGGAGGAGAGAGGATCGAAGCGGAGAGGGGAGGAATGAATAGGAGAGAGGAGAGGTTTGGGGTGGAGAGGAGAGATGAGAGGAGGGTAGGGTAGGGAGATGAGAGGAGATGGGAGGAGAGAGTAAAAGAGGAGAGTAGTGGAGAGGAGAGGGTAGTAGAGCAATGGAGAGGGGGGAGGAGAGGGGAACAGTGGAGAGGGAAGGAAAGGAGAGTAGTGGAGAGGGAGGAGAAGAGAGTAGTGGAGAGGAGAGGGAAGTAGAGCAATGGAGAGGGGGGAGGAGAGGGGAGCAGTGGAGAGGGAAGGAAAGGAGAGTAGTGGAGAGGGAGGAGAGGAGAGTAGTGGAGAGGGAGGAGAGGAGAGTAGTGGAGAGGAGAGGAAAGTAGAGCAGGGGATAGGGGAGGAGAGGGGAGCAGTGGAGAGGGAAGGAAAGGAGAGTAGTGGAGAGGGAGGAGAGGAGAGTAGTGGAGAGTAGAGCGAAGTAGCACAGGGGAGAGTAGAGGGGAGCAGTGGAGAGGGAAAGAAAGGAGAGTAGTGGATAGGGGAGGAGAGGAGAGTACTGGAGAGGAGAGTACTGGAGAGGAGAGGGGAATAGAGCAGAGGAGTGGGGAGCAGTGGAGAGGAGAGGGAAGTAGAACAGGGGAGAGGGGAAGAGAGGGGAGCAGTGGAGAGGGAAGGAAAGGAGCGTAGTGGAGAGGGAGGAGAGGAGAATAGTAGAGAGGAGAGCGGAGTAGAGTAGTAGAGGGGCGTAGAGGAGAGGGGAGTAGAGCAGAGGAAAGGGGAGGAGAGGAATATGCTTCACTTATTCCCATTGATGACAACTGCTCATTCATCTCTCGGCTCACTGTGTTATCGATCGTTATTTTGAGCTTCCAGCCTCAGCATGTAAAACACGTTTTGCTCTATGTAGGTATCTTTGTATTTTTCAAAATTGCCCTCTCTCTTTGTCTCTCTCTGTCTCTCTCTCTCTCTCTCTCTCTCTCTCTCTCTCTCTCTCTCTCTCTCTCTCTCTCTCTCTCTCTCTCTGGTGTACATACTGTAGTACAGAAATTTAGGAAAAGTTAGTATCTAGAAAGACACATATAATGCCAACCATTAAAAGAACAGCCTGATGTATGAAGTTATTAATTCATATCTTCGAAAATCTCGAAAACCTATAGGCATTCCTGTTTATTTTCTCTATGATGTAAGTAGGGTAACTATTGCATTCTACTCAAATATTCGATATCGAGATTTCACCGGAAATACATGTTTTGAGTTCCTGTGAATCTAAAAAAAGGCATGAGTGCATGAGCGTGTGTGTCTGTGAACAGCATCGCCCAAAAACGAAAAGTCGATTTAACACTAAATTTGTATTTAAGTTCAGTTTCTTTCAAGGACCACCAAGCAACACCAATCCTTCCACCCTGGAAGACCCTTTACATAAAACATATCAAGAAAAATAAAATTTTCTGAAAAATTGCTATAACTATTTCGATTAAAATACCATGTGTTTGTGATATTTTCATAAGTGAAATGTATGTCTTGAATTTTCTGATAATGTTCTCAGAAGTCCTCTACATTCTGGATGACTTTTATAACTGGTAACGTAGGAGATAGAGCAAATTTTGCAACACAGAAATGCAGATTTCGTTAAAACACACTTCATGACAAATATCTTTTTTTTTTTAATGAGTTACGTCCAAGATATACCTTGTTATTTGTTTTTATATTGCAATATTTATACTTCTCTCAAATGGAAAGTCGTTATTCGTTGTTCTATGCCCTGGACATGCAAAGAGGATGAAACGTCAAAGCCATCACATAGCGCCCAGCTTTTAAAAGAATCTACCATCCATTAAAGCGATTCCTTTATTTCCCTCGCAGCTATATTATTATCAATAACATAATTTCTGCAAATGTTTATCTCGATTAGCATGAAGTTGCTAGAGGAATTAACGTTTGTAAGAATAGTTCTTATTGGGTATTTATCAAACAGGAAATCGCAGCATACAGCCTGTCCTACCAAAAGCGTCTCTACAGTCATCCCAATACACTGGCAATAAATCTACTTGACAACAGCAGCAGCACAACAAGCCGACTACAGAGAAACCAAGTGTTGGAATTGCAGTACAGATTTGCACCCAAATTATAAGCAAATTTATGGCCAATGGGCCTTAGTTTGTAAAAGTAATATGTTATCATTGTTACTTATTGTTCAACTATTGAACAGATTGTAATTTTGCAAATGTTTAAATAAAAAAAATTGGGTATTTGGTTTAAGTTGCCTCATGCATAAAGTAAGAGAAAGAGAGGTGTTGAAAAGAGATACACTCATCCCTCTGTCTCTGTCGTTATGGGGAACGTGGAACAGGTTTGACTCCTATCCAATCAGTGCGGCCCAAGTGACCTAGCTGTCGTTGGACCCTCAAACTACCATCCATCTCTTACGGTTTACGAGTTATACAGAAGTCATCCAGAGTAAACAGAACTACATAGCTATAGCCAGAAAATTCAAAATATACATTTCATTTGTCATAAAAATACCTCAAACATATGGCAGTTTAATCAAAATCATTAGAGCCATTTTCAAGAAAATCAAAATTTTCGAAAAAGTTTCCATGTAAAGGGTAGTTTAGTGTGGGGCTATTTTCTTCATAATCTTCGTGTCGCATCCTTGAAAGACATTAAACTTAAATACCAACTTTGGTTTTTAACCGACTTTTCGTTTTTGAATTATGCTGTCCACAGACTGACAGACAGACACACACACACACACACACACACACACACACACACACACACACACACACACACACACACACAGACGGGCCTTTTTTTTAAAAAATGCTTTTTTGAATTCAGGGGATCTGAAAACATATATTTCCGGTGAAATCTCGACTTCGAATTTTTGGGTAGAATTTACCAGTAGAGAAAGTAAAAATGCCTTTTTTTATTCAGGGGGCCTCAAAACATATTTCTGGTGAAATCTCGACATTGTATTATTGGATGGAATACAATGCTTCCTCTACTTACTATATGTAGTGGAGAAAGTAAATAATTGTTGATACAAATTTGCCAAATCTCAGGACACCATCATTCCCCTAAAAGTGAGACGTCAAGATGAATTGGCACATGACAGTTAAGTTGGAGCTGGAATGTAAAGTGCTGCACTTCCCCTCACGTGGGCTCATTATTCTTGCACGGCGGATTCCGACAAAGAGAGTCCTCTTCAAACATCCTTTTCCTCGTGCCGGAGAGCGTCAAAAATTAGTCTTTTGTTGCTGAGATGTTTCATGCTGTCGACCTCGATTGGTGGCGAGCTTCGGTAAACAACCGTGGTCAAACACATTAGTTCTCCTCGTACTGCATAATCACACTGTCGAAAACAGTAACACAAGGTTCAGTATTAGGTCCCCTATTGTTTCCGATCTATATACACGATTGATCACTTTATATAGCAAGTAGCGCACTGTTCACCAATGACACTAGTGTGCTGGTTACTGGTGAAAACATAGATGAATATGCAATGAAATTAAATTATGTTTTAAACTGCATGTCTTACTGGTTTAAAGTTAATATCTGTAAATCTAGATAAAACTAAAGTTGTCAGATTTATAATAATACGACAATTAGCTGCAGCTAAATAGCCAAGTGAAGTGTCAGGTGTACACATCGAACATCACACACTCCGATTGAAATTGGGATTAACGACATATTATTAGCACAAATAGACATCAAATTTCTGAGCCTTTAAGTAGATAAATATATAGACTGTAAAGCTAACCCATTCTACCGGTTATGCTCTCTGAATATTGGCAAATATGTGTTCTATAGAAACATTTAAATTATTATTTATTTATGCCAATAAACTTGATACTAGGTTTTTAAACACACAAGCCGAGTGTGAGCAATATTTATGAGGTGGAATCAGGACTTAAAAATGCAATGGCATAGTCTGGATTTGAACCACGAATCTTCCGATTATCGAGTGGCTGCTTTAACTACTAAGCTACCATGGCCAACTTGCCAGTACGACATTAAATTCCACAGCCGATTCGTACCTTTCCCGGTTAGACCACAAGGGAATCTCACATCAGAGATAAATACACCAAGGACGACTTACAATAGTAAGTACTTTATGTACCGGGTTTAAGTAACCGGGTTACTTGTAGTCTAACCGGGAAGGTACGAATCCGTTGGGGAATTTAATGTCATGCTGGCAAGTTGGCCATGGTAGCTTAGTGATTAGAGCAGCCGCTCGATAAGCGGAAGATCCGTGGTTCAAGTCCCGGCTATGGCATTGAATTTTTCAGTCCTTATTCCACCTCTTAAACATTTAAATTAGTTTACTATGCATATTTTAACTCTAATGGAACATGGAATTTTATTTTGGGGGAATTCAGTAGAGAGTAAACTAATATTCCCCATGCAAAAGAAGGTTATGAGAATTATTTCCAACAGCCATAGCAGACGTTCATGTAAATATCTTTTTAGAAGACTGCAGATATTAACTTTACCCTGCATGTATATTTTCTCGTTTCTAAAATTCTTCATATGCAATCCAGTCACATGTATAACAATGAAATTCGTGATATAAACACTAGACAAAACAGCAACATCCATCATCTCAGAGCAAAATTTTCTTGCCACCAGAGAGATGTAGATATACTATGGAACCATAAAAACATTTAATATCATTCCTTATTATCTTAAGGAAAAAGTTGCAATACTTTTAAAATTGCTGCTAAAGAGTACCTATACTCAAAATCATTTTATTCTGTACAAGATTATCTGAATGACAAATTATCCTGTTAATACTTATTTAGCTTTTTTAAGTAGATTCTAGCTGTTTTAGTGACAAATCATTGTTAATTACATTTGATGCCTGCTCGAAAACTACTTAAATTGATATGTAATGAACAATAGATGCCATCCATTGCTAGCTATACAATCTCAATTATCCTTGCTTTGTTTATTTTGCCTGTATAGCTATGTGTTTTTATGCTATACCTACTGTACATTTCCATTGACATGTTCAATGTTCACGGGCCTCTATGGCTACTTGTGAACTTGCTGAACGCAATCCAATCTAATCTAATCTTAGAGATGAGCATTTTTTATATTAAAGTCATCCAAAGTAGTGTCATATAGGACGATGCATGAATAAAATTAGTAAAATGATGCTCAAATGAGCCCGAGGTTCATAGAGCTTAAAATTACCCGACATTCGTCTTCTCGGGATAAGGGAAAACCTTAGAGAAAACCTTATCCGGATAACTCACCCTAAGCGAGATTCGAGAAGTATTTTAATTTATTTTCTTCTATTACTCCCATAAGGATTAGAACTGAAGGAAGATTTCGGCACTGTGCCAAAACTAGGCATATTACCCATGTCTAAGAATAAAGGTTGGACCGAAACAACAAAAATCTGATGTGTTGCACTCATTAATTTCTCTATTCTTGCACGAACTACTCTTACGAACACTTACTCCTATATCTGCTTCACATTAATCGAGATAAACATTTACAGAAATTACCTTATTGCTAATTTTCTTGTAAGAGCAAAGGAAATGCAGTAGGCTTTAAGCGACAGTCAACTCTTTTGAGAATGGTCTATATATGGTGACTTTGACATTCCGTTCTCTTTGCATGGACAAGAGATAAAAAATGAATAACGACCTCTCGTTTGAGAATGGTCTGTAAGTGTTGCAGAATTCTGACAATTAACAAGGAATATCCACGAAATGGCTCACTTCACAAAAATCATTTGACTTAAATTGGATGTTATAACGAAATTTACATTCTTTGTATAGTTAGATTGGATCGAGCTCTTACGGTTTACTAGTTAAGCAAAAGTCATCAGATTAAACAGAACTACATGGGCTACAGTCATAAAATTCAAAATATACCTATATTTCATTTGCCATAAAAATATTTCAAAAAAATGACACTTTAAATCAAAATCGTTGGTCATTTTTGAGAAAATGGAAATGTTCGATAAATTTTCCATGTAAAGGATAGTTTAGGAGCACTTTAATCAAAATTGTTAGAGCCATTTTTTAGAAAATCAAAATTTTCGAAAAATTTTCCACGTAAAGAGTAGTTTAGAGTGGAGTTTTCTTGAAAATCTTCATGTTGCATCCTTGAAAGATTTTAAAATTAAATACCAGCTTTGGTTTTTAAACCGACTTTTCGTTTTTGAGTTACGCTGTTCACACAGACACACACACACACACACACACACAGACACACACACACACACACACACACACACACACACACGAACATTTCTCTAAAGATGCTTTTTTTGGATTCAGGGGGTCTCAAAACATATTTTTGGCGAAATGTCAACATCGAATTTTTGCGTCGAATACAACACGTCCCCTACTTAGTAGAGAAAGTAAAAGGAGCACTAGAAAGAACGATCGCGGAAGGCGCAGTCCAGCAGGGCCCCTCTCGTTTCCAGATTGAATATCCTACACAGTCCTATCATATTATGACGCCGGCCGCCGGTGAAGATACCTCACACCACGACGTTGCTAGACAACATGCAACCGATAAACAAGGACAATTATAGACAGGCTGGAACAAATACCAATTTTAGTCTGTTCGAGACATTTTCGAATAGGTGGATTGTTTATGAGAAATGTTAAGAAAAGGTGATTCTCCAGAAAATTTTCCAGTAATTCTCCTGACCTATATAAGTGAGTCAGGTCGGCGGTAGGCCAGTTTTTGACGCGAGTCTTTAAGAGTTGAGTAAGACATTGTCATTTAGTTAATTTTTGAATGTTTGTTGTGTATAGTCAGGGTTAAGAGAGTTTAAGTGTGTGTATCATTAGACAGTTTTATATATTTACTTGCGTCGAAGTTGTTTGTTGTGTGGAGAAGTTTTTAGTGAGTGTATCATTGTAAGAGAGCAGTAGAAATGTGAGCAGAATTTGTGTCAAGGTTACGATAGCTCAGAACAGCTGAGTTGCAACATCACGATGAATAATTGTAGGTTGCGTTAAAGATAAAGCAGAACTGTGTTTGTGCGATTCAGTTTTAGAAAAATAAAGTAATAGAAAAAGTAACTGAACTTGTCTTTTGTCACAATATGGGAACTTTAGGGCAACTTTAGCCCGCCTCTGTGGTGTGGGGGTAATGTGTCTGCCTCACATTCAAGACGTCCCAAGTTCGAATCTCGGTTATGGTGAGTTTCAATTTGAATGTCTATGGATCCCGGACTATTTGGGCATCATTTCGGGCAGAAGGTTTCATACCATGGATGAAACAGGTCTCTTGTCAAACCACATTCACGCATACTTCTATGGGAGTTGATCCCATAACCTCCGGAATGGGAGCTCAGATGCCATCGCCTGAGCCATTTGTCTCTGTTTAAATCCAGGAAGTACCTACCTATGTTCCACCCGAAAATACAGTATTGGGGTTTCAGCAAAGCATATGTTTCATGGCCTCCTCAATCTCCTTAAATTGACAATTAGCTATGAGTTCATGCTGCATAGAGGTTCACCTCTATGGAAGCGTTTCTACTTCATATTCCTGAAGTCCCGATTTCAAATCTCGTTAGTGTGTTATTCGGATTTGTCTTTTTTTTTAAGCCTTATCACTTACCTATTATATGTTGTGTTGATAAAGGTGGTATTTACATATTTCACTCAATGCTGAGATTTAACCGAGATTACATGTCTTCAAGTTCCCTGAATAAAGCAGTTAGACAAAGGTCCTTGCGTGTACGTGTATATGCGTTATGGATATGGTTGAATGTGTGTGTGTGTGTGTGTGTGTGTGTGTGTGTGTGTGTGTGTGTGTGTGTGTGTGTGTGTGTGTGTGTGTGTGTGTGTGTGTGTGTGTGTGTGTGTGTGTGTGTGTGTGTGTGAACGGCATAGCTGAAAAACAAAAGATCAGTTAAATACTAAACTTGATATATAAGTTCAGCATCTTCCAAGGACGCGACACGAAGATTTTCAAAAAAAAATCGCCTACCTAGACTACACTTTATATGTACCACTTTTTTATCTTCTTAAAAAGGACTAACAATTTTAATTAAAATAATTGTTTAAGATTGTTTCATAACAAATAATATATATCCTGAACGTTTTGGAAATGGTTTCAGAAGCCTTCATTCTGGATTACTGGTAAACCGTAAGAGGTAGACAAAATCCTTCTTTATCTTATTGCCCTCCCCGTATGGAGGACTGACACCGCATGTGATATTCTTGGTGGACGAAGCGGCGTCTGGGCGGGTTTTCTCCGGGTTATCCGGTTTCCTCCGCCACTCATTCCACCAACTTCTCTACCATCATCTTTTCAATCATCCATTTCGCCTGCATTTCGTATCATCCTCTTTCTCACTATCATACCTGGTGCTTGGCTGACCACCCGCTTCCAGGTCTTCACTTTGTCTGGTCCATAGGTTCCTGTGCTCCCCGACAGGCGTCTGACCCTAGGCACTGGCTTGTAAGTCCTATGGGGTGTAAATCCTCCATACGGGGGGGGGTGATAAGATAAAGAAGAAGAGTTTCATGAAAACAATTGCGTCGTATACTTGGAAGATACTGACGTTAAATTCTTGGTATGGTGTTTACGCAACCTTTTTTTTTTTTTTTTTTTTTTTTTTTTTTTAGTTACGTGTGCTGTTTACAGATACCTACACGGGTATTTTTCTAAAAATGCCTTTTTTTATGTTCAGGGTACCTCAAAATATGCATTTCCGAATAACCCTTTTTTGGGGGGGAAGGGGGAATACATAGATATACTTACTTCCACTACCTACTAAGTGTGGAAGAAAAAGTAAAAGACTGAATTTAACAAAACGATTAAGAAGCACATGTCTCGCGAAATAATATGCAAGTACGTCCGATCATCCTAGTGTCAGTAACCATGGCGAATACATGCCACCAACCCCAGGGATTAGGCAGTGTGAGAGTGCAGCAGCACTAGAAGTCCGAGGGAACAATTTATTGTTGCGCCATTGTGCTGGAGAATGGATCCCTCCCTCCCAGCTTCCATTTGCCGCATGAAGTGGTGCGGTGGGATTCTTCATGTAAGGGAAACCGATAAGGTTCGACAAACAGGCGGCTGGGATTGTATGGCGTGAAAATGATAAGTACCTATAGCGTTGTAGCTCTTCATTTGTCGCGTAATCCTGGCGAGATGCTTGCAATGGCTTCTTAACCTCGGAGCATTTAGCTATTTACATCGTGATCTATACACTAACTGCAAGGATTACGGTGAAGCCTGGCAGCTACAGAGACCGAACATGGGGTCAGCTCAATTACAATTTATCAGCTTCTACGCTTATGCCAGGACTAGGGTTAGGAACTAGAGGAAAAATACCCCTTTTTTTCTCCCAACATATTTATGTTTACTATGGGTGATTATAGGCTAGAAAATGGTGGACTTTATTTGTCCTTTTCTGTCTTTTCGGTGTTTTTTTTTTAATGTCCTTTTTAAGCCCTTTTCTTTCATTTAACTGCATTTATTTGCAACTTTACCTTATTTTGATTATCTTTTTCCTGCCAAACAGAATAATCTCAATTCAAATTTCTTTTAATTAAAACGCACTGCTAAGACAGGCAGGAGATTGGAGGAGCCTTTTTATTGTATTCAAGTCATAAACACCGGGAATATATACGTCCTAGGAGAAACTACTGAACCTTCTCTAAGTATCCTCTTATTTTTTACCAGCAATGACCTTGACCGAAGGGTAGTAGTGGGTATGTTGTATTCACCTTTTGCTTGACTGCAATTTCACAGTTTGTGGGAGAAATCCTGACCTAAATTGCATTCCTAAAACTAAACCTATATATTATTATTATTATTATTATTATTATTATTATTATTATTATTATTATTATTATTATTATTATTATTATTATTATTATTATTATTATTATTATTATTATTATTATTATTATTATTATTATTATTATTATTATTATTATTATTATTATTATTATTATTATTATTATTATTATTATTATTATTATTATTATTATTATTATTATTATTATTATTATTATTATTATTATTATTATTATTATTATTATTATTATTATTATTATTATTATTATTATTATTATTATTATTATTATTATTATTATTATTATTATTATTATTATTATTATTATTATTATTATTATTATTATTATTATTATTATTATTATTATTATTATTATTATTATTATTATTATTATTATTATTATTATTATTATTATTATTATTATTATTATTATTATTATTATTATTATTATTATTATTATTATTATTATTATTATTATTATTATTATTATTATTATTATTATTATTATTATTATTATTATTTTTTTTTTTTTTTTTTTTTTTTTTTTTTTTTTTTTTTTTATTAGCTATAACAAGCATGCCCCATCGCAGTAAGCGATACTACATGCTATTACATTGATACCTATTACATTTATTTCTATATTCACTGTCACTATCACTTCTACTATCTTCCAGTTGTCCTTTAAATTGAACTTGCTGTATTTATATCTGGTCCTTTGTTTATTTTATATCACTACACCATATCACTTCCACTATCTTCCTATTAGCAGTTGGAATATACTATTTTAATTCACCAAAATTAATGCTTTGAATAAATGTTTTGAAAGCCCTTGTGTTGTTTGTGATTAGCTGCTCTTTAGTCACTGGCCATTTGTTGTTATTAGATTCAATGGCTTTCTTCATTACTTCCCTTTGCTGTTTTAGTTTGCCACATCGATATATCAGATGTTCTACTGTTTGCTCTTCTTGTAGACAGATGCATGTAGAGTCCTGTATTATTCCCAGCCGGTGTAAGTAGGATTTAGTTAGTCCGTGTCCCGTAATCATTGCTGTCAGTGTGAAATTCAAGTTAATTTGTGTGCTCATTCTTCGAACAACTGATGGGATGAACTCCTTGCAGGCTGCTCCTTTCGTTGTATTAGTCCACTCTTCTTGCCACTTCTGCATCCCTTGTTCTTGGATTTCACTGACATATGTTGTTTTTGGTTTTTTGTTGTACACATAGTCCGTAGCATTATCAATCGCAGCCTCCTTAGCTAGTTTATCAGCTAATTCATTGCCAAGATATCCAGCATGTGCTTTGATCCAGGCAAAATGTATGATCCACTTCTGTTCTTTAAGGCTTTTGAGATTCTTTTGAATTTCTTCTATTAATTTATTATGTTTTGTATTATTTCTGATTAGATCTAGGGTAATTTTGCTATCTGTATACACTGCAGTTATTCTTTCTTGTACACTTATGTTCATATCCTGAAGTGTTGCTAATCCTCTAATGATTGCCACTTGCTCTGCCTGGTTATTGGAGCATCTGTCATGTAATTTAGCCTTGATTTTATGTATAATTTCTCCGTGTTTAAATATTACTGCTGCAGCTCCAACTTTTCCATGGATTTTACTACCGTCTGTGAAGATTTCTATTTCATAATATTTTCCTTCAATGACTTCTTCCATAGGAATACACTCCGCTGGATGGGGCCATTTTGCTATATGTAAGGGTGCATCATAATATGACGATTCTGGTGTCATTCCATGTGTTATCTTGTATAGTTTTGCTGCTTCTGCTATTTTAATATAGATAGGCTTCACTCCAGCTACTACACATGACGCATCAAAAGATATGGTTCTGTATGCTTTGGCAATTTTGATATTAATTATTCTCTGTGTTCTCTGCAGTATCTTTATATTTTTCTTCCTCTCTAGTGCCTGTTCCCAGACTGGTGAACCGTACGTTAGTATAGGTGCTATTGCTCCTCTGTATATAGTTCTCAGAGACTGGTGGCCGAGTCCCCACTGTAGTCTTGCAACTTTGGTTAGCATGTTTGTTAGTAGGAGTGCCTTGTCCGTTATGTTGTTAATGTGTCTACTGAAGTTGAATTATTTGTGACCCTATTGACCATACTACTGTTTGTAATAGTTAGGTCTATATAGCTCTTGCCTTTATTTGACTGAAATGTTGGAATACCGTTAGCTTCATTAAGTATGAATAGGTTACTGCCTGTTATAAATTCTTCTAATATTTTCCCTCGGTGATTTGTTGTCGTGTCGTGCCACATTTTACTCCTCGCATTTGTATCCATAGCCAATAATACATTTGCTCCGTTAGCATAGTTCATTATGGTTTCAATTTTATTTATCGTTCTTTCCATATTTTCCTCTATATCGCAGTACTTGCTTACGATATACATTTTTTTCCGATGGATGTGAACTTCTGCAACTACGCAATCCTCATCTGAGAGTTGATTTATAGTAATAACGTCAAGCTTATTATTGTTCACGAGGATAGCTGCTCTTTTCCTTCCATTTCCCTGTGTAAGAATTTTAATTGATTTTGGAATCCCAGCTGGGTTGTTGCGAATTAAGTAAGGTTCCTGTACAAATATCAAATCAAGTTTGTTTTCTACAATTTGTTGGGCTAGGTTGCTAACTGCTGCTCGTGAATGTTGAAGGTTAATCTGTTGACATTTAAGTGGTTTATTGGGTATTGTATGTATCATGGTTTGTTGTGGGATATTCATTTCAGTAATCAATATTCTTTATATAATTATTCAAGGCTATTTTATGACATCCACATTTTTATTATTATTATTATTATTATTATTATTATTATTATTATTATTATTATTATTATTATTATTATTATTATTATTATTATTATTATTATTATTATTATTATTATTATTATTATTATTATTATTATTATTATTATTATTATTATTATTATTATTATTATTATTATTATTATTATTATTATTATTATTATTATTATTATTATTATTATTATTATTATTATTATTATTATTATTATTATTATTATTATTATTATTATTATTATTATTATTATTATTATTATTATTATTATTATTATTATTATTATTATTATTATTATTATTATTATTATTATTATTATTATTATTATTATTATTATTATTATTATTATTATTATTATTATTATTATTATTATTATTATTATTATTATTATTATTATTATTATTATTATTATTATTATTATTATTATTATTATTATTATTATTATTATTATTATTTTTTTTTTTTTTTTTTTTTTTTTTTTTTTTTTTTTTTTTATTAGCTATAACAAGCATGCCCCATCGCAGTAAGCGATACTACATGCTATTACATTGATACCTATTACATTTATTTCTATATTCACTGTCACTATCACTTCTACTATCTTCCAGTTGTCCTTTAAATTGAACTTGCTGTATTTATATCTGGTCCTTTGTTTATTTTATATCACTACACCATATCACTTCCACTATCTTCCTATTAGCAGTTGGAATATACTATTTTAATTCACCAAAATTAATGCTTTGAATAAATGTTTTGAAAGCCCTTATGTTGTTTGTGATTAGCTGCTCTTTAGTCACTGGCCATTTGTTGTTATTAGATTCAATGGCTTTCTTCATTACTTCCCTTTGCTGTTTTAGTTTGCCACATCGATATATCAGATGTTCTACTGTTTGCTCTTCTTGTAGACAGATGCATGTAGAGTCCTGTATTATTCCCAGCCGGTGTAAGTAGGATTTAGTTAGTCCGTGTCCCGTAATCATTGCTGTCAGTGTGAAATTCAAGTTAATTTGTGTGCTCATTCTTCGAACAACTGATGGGATGAACTCCTTGCAGGCTGCTCCTTTCGTTGTATTAGTCCACTCTTCTTGCCACTTCTGCATCCCTTGTTCTTGGATTTCACTGACATATGTTGTTTTTGGTTTTTTGTTGTACACATAGTCCGTAGCATTATCAATCGCAGCCTCCTTAGCTAGTTTATCAGCTAATTCATTGCCAAGATATCCAGCATGTGCTTTGATCCAGGCAAAATGTATGATCCACTTCTGTTCTTTAAGGCTTTTGAGATTCTTTTGAATTTCTTCTATTAATTTATTATGTTTTGTATTATTTCTGATTAGATCTAGGGTAATTTTGCTATCTGTATACACTGCAGTTATTCTTTCTTGTACACTTATGTTCATATCCTGAAGTGTTGCTAATCCTCTAATGATTGCCACTTGCTCTGCCTGGTTATTGGAGCATCTGTCATGTAATTTAGCCTTGATTTTATGTATAATTTCTCCGTGTTTAAATATTACTGCTGCAGCTCCAACTTTTCCATGGATTTTACTACCGTCTGTGAAGATTTCTATTTCATAATATTTTCCTTCAATGACTTCTTCCATAGGAATACACTCCGCTGGATGGGGCCATTTTGCTATATGTAAGGGTGCATCATAATATGACGATTCTGGTGTCATTCCATGTGTTATCTTGTATAGTTTTGCTGCTTCTGCTATTTTAATATAGATAGGCTTCACTCCAGCTACTACACATGACGCATCAAAAGATATGGTTCTGTATGCTTTGGCAATTTTGATATTAATTATTCTCTGTGTTCTCTGCAGTATCTTTATATTTTTCTTCCTCTCTAGTGCCTGTTCCCAGACTGGTGAACCGTACGTTAGTATAGGTGCTATTGCTCCTCTGTATATAGTTCTCAGAGACTGGTGGCCGAGTCCCCACTGTAGTCTTGCAACTTTGGTTAGCATGTTTGTTAGTAGGAGTGCCTTGTCCGTTATGTTGTTAATGTGTCTACTGAAGTTGAATTTTTCATCTAGGGTTATCCCTAGGTATCTAAGTTCTCTAACCTGCTCAAGTGGTTTGTAATTCAAGTATACCTTGATTGGTTCATTACCAGCTTTCCTTCTCCTTGATATTAATAGAACCATTGATTTTGAGTCGTTAAATTTCAGTTTGTTTTGCTTTGCCCAGTTCTCTACTTTCTTTAAGTCTGAGTTTGCATAGTTTTCTGCTTCTTTGTTGCTGTTACCTCTTGTAAGTAGAAGTAGATCATCTGCAAAAGCCACTACTTTTGATTGGTTTGTTAGTTTCAAGTTGAGAACTGAATTGTACATTATGTTCCACAGACCAGGACCGCAGCTTGAACCCTGTGGACATCCCCTGGTTACCTCCTTTGTGATCTTGCATTCATTTGTTTGTAAGGTCGCTGTTCTGTTACTGAAGTAGCTGCCTGTCAACCTGTATAAATTTTTTGGGCATTGAAGTTCTTTGAGGTTGAGCAAAATACGTGGCCACCAGGCTGAATCAAAAGCGCCACGTACATCTAAGCTAACGGATACAACACATTTTTTTGCTCGAAGGCTTTCCTCTGTGAAGTGTTTCACAGCCATAGCTGCATCCACTGTCCCTTTCTGAGGTGTGAAGCCAAACTGGTTTGCATTTAACAAGTTGTTGATGTTTATCTGATGCAATATTCTGTTGATCAAAAGTTTCTCCAATACCTTTCCTCCAACATTTAGAAGACTGATTGGTCGATACTTTGTCACTTCTTCACTATGTTGCTTTCCTGGTTTAATTATAGGTAATATATTTGATTTTTTCCATTGTGTTGGAAAGCAGCCTTTTTTAAGGCAATTATTGTACACTGCAGTAAGAAAAGATGGGAAATGATTGAACACTTGTAGAAGGATCACACTTGTAATTCCATCTTCTCCTGGAGCTTTGTTGGGGTTAAAGCTCTTTATTACTGCTCTAACTTCCTCTACAGTGAATTCTGTGTCTTCATCTGTGTTAGGAGGCTCCTTAGCCATTATTCTTATATTCCGTTGAAGCTCAGAGTCCTCATCTTCTTTATCATCAGGAATGAAATAGTCTATCATATATTTTAACGTGCTGTTGAGATCTTCGGTATATGTTCCATCGGGTTTTTGTATTGTTGTCAAAATGGTTTTATCTCTGAGTTTCCCTGCTGCAATCTTGTATACTTTATTCCAGGGATTTGAACTATCGCTGGCAGTACAGAATAATTTCCAAGAATTCATTTTTGCTGTTTGTAAATTGTTCTGATACTGTCGCTTTTCGACGAGATACTGAGTTTTCCTTTCTTCTCTCAGGGCTTCATTATGTTGTGTCCGTTGGTATCGCCGTCTCATAGCATTGATCTTGTTCCGTTTAATTTTTAATTCTTCGTTCCACCACGGTACCGTTCTGTACTTAGTTGAATTTTTCTTTTGTAAGGAATAGTTGAATGCTGTTTTGCATGCAGAAGTTATACAGCTGGTGAGATATTATTATTATTATTATTATTATTATTATTATTATTATTATTATTATTATTATTATTATTATTATTATTATTATTATTATTATTATTATTATTATTATTATTATTATTATTATTATTATTATTATTATTATTATTATTATTATTATTATTATTATTATTATTATTATTATTATTATTATTATTATTATTATTATTATTATTATTATTATTATTATTATTATTATTATTATTATTATTATTATTATTATTATTATTATTATTATTATTATTATTATTATTATTATTATTATTATTATTATTATTATTATTATTATTATTATTATTATTATTATTATTATTATTATTATTATTATTATTATTATTATTATTATTATTATTATTATTATTATTATTATTATTATTATTATTATTATTATTATTATTATTATTATTATTATTATTATTATTATTATTATTATTATTATTATTATTATTATTATTATTATTATTATTATTATTATTATTATTATTATTATTATTATTATTATTATTATTATTATTATTATTATTATTATTATTATTATTATTATTATTATTATTATTATTATTATTATTATTATTATTATTATTATTATTATTATTATTATTATTATTATTATTATTATTATTATTATTATTATTATTATTATTATTATTATTATTATTATTATTATTATTATTATTATTATTATTATTATTATTATTATTATTATTATTATTATTATTATTATTATTATTATTATTATTATTATTATTATTATTATTATTATTATTATTATTATATTAATATTATTATTATTATTATTATTATTATTATTATTATTATTATTATTTTGGCGATAATTTACTTGCGATTGTGTCCAGCAACATATTGAGTATGAGCAAAATGCGAGTGAAGCTTCCTGGGCCATGAAGAAAAGAAGGTCACAACTTCTGTTAGGGCAAAGTGCAAACGTTACCCCCTGAGTCATTCCGCTCGGTCTGATTGGCTGTAGATAAATCACGCGTTACGCAACCGAATTCTGTATGGAACCTGCAAAGATATTCACACATTTTGGATATGCAATTCCTGTTCCTGTTCCGCCACTGCGTGACTGAATTGTATATCCTACTTTAATTTTTAATGTACCTAGATCATCTGATTCTAGAATATGTGACAAATGCTCGATATTACCTATGTAATTCAGGATGTATAGTATTTCGTTGTTAGTGCACCATGGTTGAAGTCTCAAACATAATTGCAAACGGAGAATGTCTTCTGAAAATCTCCCTGAGGCTGTGCACTGAACTAAACAGTGGATCCAAAAACTTATGTAAACATGCTGTAAATTACGCTACAGTCGACTGGACGTCTAGAGCATCAGGATATTTAAAGTTAGGCTTAAGACGATACTGTGTTTCCTATTATCATATAGAGGGTTCCTGGCTCCCCCAGGTGCTCCTTTCTATACCGACTACCACTTCTATTGTAACAACTATGGAGTTGTGACTAACACAGGATTCTTCTGGAATCAATCATGCAGTGCTGGTTAAGAGATGTTTCTCCTGAGATCTGTCTAAGGTCATATCGCCTGCGTTTTATCTTTGTAGCTATTGCTCAACAGCACACCCCCCCCCCCTTCCTACGTGCTGTTAATCTTTGGGTTTGTATTATTTTTGGTTATTACATTAAATTCACACACGCATTAGTATTCATGCTTCCAAACTCTAGAGGAATGGAGAATAATCCTGGGTAAAAAGCACTCCCATTCTCCAGGCAGGAATCAAACTCAGGATCTCTGGATTTCAAGCTTAGCACAGAGGTACTCTGCCATCTTCATTTCTAATCAGTCACAGACGTTACGTTACTTGATGGTTAGAATAGTTTTTATCACAGAAGTATGTCACAGAACCTGCATTTCCCCTTGCTCACTATCATACCTGGTGCCTGGCTGACCACCCGCTTCCAGGTCTTCACTCTGTCCAGTCCATAGGTTCCTGTGCTCCCCGACAGGCGTCTGACCCTAGGCACTGGCTTGTAAGTCCTAGGGAGTGTAAGTCCTACATAAGGGGAGGATAAACAGATAAAGAAAGAACTTAGTAGAGAAATTAAAATGGCGTTTTTCTATTTTAATTTTATTTATGGACGCTCTTTAACTGGTATGCTTAGCGACCCATTCTCTATTGGGCCTGAGAGAATGCATAATTTTGCTCATAGGCCTCTTTACCAAGCTTGAGGTTATTTTACCTGCCATAAATATATGGCATGGGACCCTGGCTTTACTACCTCGCTCTCCGCCAGGTTTCAACCCGGGACCTTGGGAACCAGGGGCAAGCATGTTACCCTTAGACCAGGAGGAGGGCAATGACATGATGGCACAGTTAAGATGGATCCTTGCAAAATCGATTGATAGAGGTAAAGTAGTATGTTCGAGAAGTAGGTATTTGTGGTCTTTGCCGAAGGCAGGCGTGTGAAAAGTAGCGAATAGATCTTTACTGTGATATTACTAGGAATGAGTGTTGACACAAGGCTGTGAAGCAAAGCAAATGCACTGCAGATGGAAAGCACTTCTGGTCATTTGTTTGCGAAAAGAGGAAGCCCTCGAGTGCCACGTGAGCTAACAGCGTTCCAACAATTGACCATCTCAGGTTTCAACCTCCACCTGGCCACAATCAAAGCAGACAACCTTTTTTTCTTTTTCCGAAAAAAAAGAAAGACCACACGACTACCAAGGAACCCACTTCTAAGCCGCATCGTTAAAGGATGACTTAACCTAAAGCAGGTACTCATAGTGTTAAATTGCCCAGGTTGATTTTCGTTTAAAAAGTAACTTACTCCACTGCACTGAAACTTGATCGTGCTCGAGTGTGTTTCCCATACAGCTCCAATTTTATACAACAGATTCTGATTATACAAGAATAAAACTATATGGGAAACCAGCAAAAGCTTCCGCATCAGTAGGAATTAGACAGAGAAATAGTTTAACTCTACCTTGTTTAATGTAGACATATGGATGGAATCATAAGAGAAACCAAACTAGCTAATAGTGGTTTTAAAATATTTCATACGTAGAGGCGTTAAATTATAATTTACGAATTATCACTTGGAAGTTCTTTTGTTTTGTACAAATTATCACTAGGTCATTCTTTTGTTTAGCCAATGTCGCCAACTATCCCATAAATCCCTGAAAAAAAAAAACAATTTATTACACATTACAATCAGTTAGCAATCAAAATAGCATTCCATTTCCATCTGGCAACAATGTTTTTAACAATTTTTCCTTTAATAATTAGTGTATTTTCTCAGAAGAAAGGTTATTTAACAATGTTAAAACTAAATTGAGATTTATTTGAGGTTATAACCTGGTTTTCTGTTACAACAAAAGATTGGAATACAAGTTATTCTTGGGTTTCATTTCCTCAGTTGGTAGTGCTGAGTAAGTCGAACTATACTACTTGAAATTAATACCTATACCTATTTCAGGTTATTTTATAGGATTTAACGTTTTCTGGTCAAATCTTTGCGATATAGTATTTAAATTAAATTTTATTTATGAAATAGTCCAGATAAATATCATTCGACTGTCTGAATTTCCCAGTTAGGTCAAAGTCTTATGATATTACCTACTTGTGGCAAACAAATAGTCAAGAATATTACATTACGCGTATTGTGTGCCGTCATTATCCCAAAATGGGGATAGTTCACAAAGCTACTATAGGTATAAATTAAGAGCCACCTGCCACACAATGCAATATATGCATATCAACGGAAAAAAGCTGATGTGTTGCACTCGCGTGACTTTCTCTACTCTTGAACAAACTATTCTTTCAAATGCTTACTCCTCTACTTCATGTTAAGCGGAATAAACATTTATAGAAATTTCATTTAATTTTCTTGTAGCCCTTAAGCGATAGTAAATCTTTCAAGAATTGGTTGTTATAGATGGCTTTGAAACCCATATTTTTTGCATGACCAAGAGATTAAAAAACTAATAACTTCCCATTTGAGAAAATAACAAATATTGGAGAATTCAGACAAATTAATAACAAACATGGTTCACTCCACAAAAAAGTATTTGAAATAAAGTATGTTTTAACAAGATCTACATTTTTATATAGTAAGATTTTGTCTATCTCTTACAGTTTATCAGTTATGCAAAAGTCATCCAGAACGAAGCAGGAATTTCAAGATATACATTTAATTTGGCATGAAAATATCACAAAGATATGATACTTTAATCAAAATCGTTAGTTATTTATGAGAAAATCAACTTTTTGAAAAATGTTCCATATAAATGGTAGTCCGGGATGGAAGAATTTTCTTAAAAATCTTCTTTGGAACTTTTTCTAAAAATACATATTTTTTTATTTACTCAACCTACCTCAAAAAATGGATTTACGGTTAAAACTCGGAGTCAAATTCTGGGTGAAGTAGGTACTTCTTCTACCTAACATGCAAATAGTGGAGAAAATAGAATATTTTTCATTAAAATTCTAGTTGATATTTGAATGAAAATTGCTTTTGCAGCAATGTTATGGTATAACGTCTTTAATACATATCTATGGTAACCCGTTTCACAGGCTCTCTCCACTGCGAAAGAGAACCGAGCCAACGGGAAAATTTTGCGTCTGTAATATCCTTATCTTATTGTAGATGCTGGAAATGATCTACTCTGAAACAAGCAGCAAATATCGCTCACTCACCCAAGCTCAGCAGCAAGAATCCTTGTGGTTTGTTACCACTAAGTTCCTGCAGTATACGACGGTTGGAACAAGGACTCCTGGCTGAAACTCTTTTGGTTATTTAAATAACCAAACCCAATTTTTAAGTGGGGGTGCGTAGGTGTTTGCAAATAGCGCATGAAGTTGCAAAACTTTATTTTATCGTAATCTTGCTTTCTTCTTTTATTTTTTTTTATTTCATTTATTTATTCCTTTTTTCTTTTTTTAGAAAGTTTATTCCAGATAGCTGTAGATGAAGTAGGTTACTTTTTTCTTCCTTTTTTCTTTTTCTTTTTTTTTTTTTTTTTCTTTCTTTTATCCTTTTCCTTGTTTCCCCGATTTATTTTACCAACTTGTTTCTGTGTGGCATACATATATACCTACAAGCATAAACACTCATGCCCGAGGCGGGACTCGAACCCGCGACCCTCCATGCGGCGGAGCACTAAAGACACACGTTTCAGCGACCACGGTCACTAGATCTCACTTTATTTACTCAGCTAAATATTTACAATAAAAAATTTAGTTTCAAATAAGAAATTTTTAAAATTTGAATTTAAAATGCTCCTCATGGAATTTTTGTTCAGTTTCTTCCAGATTTTATGTATACTTTCGAGATTGACGAAGAAGCTTAAAGAGCTTTTTCATAATATCAAATATAATTATAGTTTTGCGGTATTAACAATTTTGCACACGGTATATTTCAGAAAATTATAAATGTTACATAAAATGTAATCTTTTGTTATAAAGAAATATATTCGAGGAATAATATGCAACATTTAAGAGTTTTATGCTTCCAAATTTTCATCCTGGTGCATTTCACTCTACTTCCACCTTTTGCAAATTATTTTATTGAAAATTAGATAGATGCATAAACCATTAAAATTAAATTTATGCTATAAACATGTCAAACAAATCTGTGATATATTTTGTCAGCTAAATTTGTTGGAATTGTAGTACATTCCAATACCGATTACCTTTAGAAAAAATCAGTACAGTGTCAAAAACTGATTTATTTATTGGTTATTTACTATATTATACAATATATGTGTATGAATTGCTTAGCAAAATTTGGAAACAGAAAACATCGACTTTCTGTATAACTTTTTTCTAACTTTTCCTTGATACCTCGTACACTTACATAACAATGTAACAAAATTCTCACTTGCACTTAGGATTTTATGTAGTTACTTTTAAAATGATTAAAAGCCAATCTTAAAGAATATGCAATCTACGAGTTGATTCTTAAGTCAGCGATATGACTAAAGAGAAGTTAAAGAGAGCTATACAAACAAAGCAACCAAAAACGAAACTTCTTTTGTCTTTCTGCATTTCTTTCCCCTTTACCTTTTTCCCCATTTGTTCATAAGGATCATTTAGTCTTCAAGAAGTCATATTTCTATTAAATTCACACTCACATTTAAGGCTGATTCGCAACAACAGGGTAACAGTAAGCAAAACGTCAAAGGGAACGGGAAGCAAGACAGCACTTAACATTTTGGTTCACAAAATCCCTGTAACGAGAACGGGAATGCATATTATCGATCAACATATCGATAGCAAAGTGGAGATCGATTTGCGCCTTGGGGATTCATTTGTTTCTAACTGACCGATGACACTTTTTCTAGCTTGCGATTAGAGAGAGCTCTAGCGGCTGTCTCATGACGCGGCCAGCTTCAATAATTTCTACATCGAAAAGTCTAAGATTATGAATCTAACATGTAACGAGAAAGTTACAACTTAGCCAAGCCTTCTTCCCCGTTTCCGGGGCCCGGGAAAGCCTCACGTCGGTGTGAACACTCCCGTTTTAATACATGTCTTTAGATATCTCAACTTTCTCGTTCTGGTTATCGTTAACGTTTCTGGTGGTTATGAACCAACTTTTATTCCCTCATTCATACTTCCAGAATCAGGAGAGTGGAGAGTAATTCTGAAAAATCCCCATCCTCCAGCTGGGAATTCAACTTGGGTCCTCTGGATTTGGAAATTAGCACCATACTACAGAGGCAATCAAAAAGAAACCTTCACGTATACATCAATTTATTGTAGTATTTTCCAAAATAAGCGCGAATATAAACGTAACCCCGTGGCAGAATAGCCCATCCAGGCCAAGACCTACCGCCCGACCGCTGTGCCCCCATCTATGCCCACTATATGTGTCATGAGTGGGGTGTAGTACTGGAAGGTGGGACGTGGTCTCCCCCCCCCTCCCCGGTTCCTCCCGGCCAGTCATGCGGACTTCTCAACCAGCGGTCGCTACTTTTCAATCAAGTAGCTCCTCAATTGGACCCTCAAGGACCTAATGCATTCAGCTGGAGAAAATCTCCACGCCGGTACCGCGAATCGAACCCGGGTCGCCCGCTTGGGAAGCAGCAGCGTTACCACCGCGCTAAGGAGATGACCAAACGCGAATAGGAACGTGTTATTCTGGTTCAACAAATAATGGAAAATAGAAAATACATATTCATGTTTTCTCTCGCCTTCCATTAAAGAAATCAACAATTCAAAAATGGATAAAACTCTTTAAACTGAAACCTAACATTGATGTGCTATGAATATATCTTCATTACTTTGTTCTAAGGATATGTTTGGCTAAAATTTTGAAATTATGAACTAATAATGAACTTTTTTTATATTTGTACCATAGATATAATATAGCACAAACATTTTACAGCCTAATTTTCGTCCATTTTGCTCTGTTAATTTAGAGATTATGATCAAATCAGTTTGCTTCTGGTTACCTCACTTAAAACCTCGCTCGTGACAAGAAATTTTAAATTCTGGTCTATTATTTTAACCCTAGGTTCAAAATACATCTTTGTTTTAAAAAACTCTAGTTTCTCTGTGTTTCATTTAGTTTAGAATCCAATCTTTTTTAAACTTACAATTTTTTGCTTAAAATATTGTAACTTTTGTTTTCGAAAATTAAAAATATATGCTTAGACACATCTGACAATAAAACGTAGGGCAATGTTTATTTTTTAAACATGTGAACATGTATAGCAAATTTCACTACTGCAACCAAAAACTGAACCGCAGGGAAAATTTAACGAGTAGAAAAATGCTGAAAATATCCATAAGGGGAAAACTAAGATAAACGATTTGAATTACAGCTCATATTAAATCCACGCAACAATTAAACAAGCAGTACCGAATTTAAAAAACTTGTGTGTTGCACTCACTTAACTTTCTCTACTCTCCACAAGCTATTCTTACAAACCGAAAGGGTAGAGTGAGACTGCAAAATTCCATGCCATGACCGCGATTTGAACCACGGATCTCCCGGTTACCATCCGGCTGCTCTAACCACTAAGCTATCTTTCCAATCCTGTCCTAAACACGGCTGTTGTGTGGAAGAACATTGATTACATATTCTTACAAACACACCTATTCCTTGATACCGAAATTTAGATTTCAAATCGAATGGGCTTGATAAAAGACACGTTTTAATTTAATTGCCGGATGTGAGATTTGCGTTAAGTGTTGAGTAATAACATATGTAGATAATAGAGTAGGAAGTGTTTTAAGGTGAGCAAGATATGAGTAAATAATAGTCGTTAAATTTGTAGGATAAACACATTATTGGTTTGAAATTAACGAGTCATGACGTCATACTACATAGTTTAAATACACGTTTGAAATTCAGGTCTGCCAATCTTAAAAGTCGCGCGATATATTTAATAAAATATAAAGTAAACATCGTTTAATCCTAAAAAGGTAATTATATATTCGAAATTCAAAAGAAGAACATGTTATAATAGAAAGGGTCATTTCTAAATTGCGGGAAAAGGAAATAGCATTTTGGATACGAGGCTTTCTTGGATGACGTCATGACATTTAAAATTGGAGAGAACGTTTTTTCCTAGCGTGGGTAAGCCAGAAAGCGTCACTACTCACCCCAGACCAGTGCTGCAAGTTATGGTGTGCGGACGTGAGTGCGATTCTTCTACATATAGAATCGGCATAACTCCCGAAAGTATATAAGAAGTAATAAACAATATACAAAGGTTTTCTTGGGTAGTCTATAACACCTGCGCGTACCCGAGATAAAGAAAGAGATCTCATCCTGAGCTAGCCCGGAACGAACCAAATCAAAGGGCAACACCACGTCACCAACGACATTTACGCATCAAATGGCGATCCAACGAGGACACAACGACATACCGCCACAAATGGCGACCCAACGTGTGGCGTCGAGAGAATAGACCAACCCCAAGACGACCAAGCCAGCATAGAACCAGCAAACAAGAAGGTGCCCAGCGTGTCAACATCTGTGAAACGTGTAGTGAACAAGTTTAAGTGCAGTTAAAAAAAAAATAGTGAAATAGTGAAAATTATTAAATATTGGTGAGTAGAAAAACACATGTAAATAGCTTAGAAATGGAAGACAGTGATAGCGATTTTCTAGGTTTTGAGAGTCCGGAAATTGAGAAAAGTGTAGTTAGGATGGAAGAATATAATCAAAATATAATCGGTAGCAGAATATGCCAAGAAGTAGAAGATCAGAACGTTAGAGAAACACCTAGAGGTAGCTCAGAAATGTTTAGTAGTAATTCAGAAAGGCCAGCAATTATGTCAGAAATAGAGAATATGTTTCAAAAGATAATGGAAAAGATGAGTAAGATAGATGAAACTAGTATAGAGTTAGGACAGAAATTAGAGAAGGGACAACAGGAAGTGGGAATGCAATTGGAGAATCAGAAGAGAGCTTTCGAAACCTTTAGGGAAGAAGTTAGGGAGGAAATTAATAAAGTTAGTAGTGAAGTAAAAGAAAATAGAGAACAGGTTAAGGGAGAATTGGAGACAATAAGGCAAGAAGTAAAGAATTCTGAAAAGAAATTAGGTCAACAAGTTAGTGAAAAATTAGATAAAGAAAGGGAAAGAGTAACATATAAATTAGACAAACAAAGGGAAGAGGTAGTACAAAGGTTAGATAAAGACAGGGAACAAATTAGAGAAGAGCTACAGGGGTGTAAAGTTAGAATGGAAAGATCTGATGTAGAAAGTGCAAGGCAGGCTAGAAATTTGGAGGATGTTACAGACCAAATAAAAGGGGTAGTAACAGAAATTACTCATGTAAAAGAGGCCTTAGAAAATTTGAAATTAAATGAAAATGCATGTAATCACAACAATCTTAATAATGAAGCTGCAAGAAACGAGGCAATACCAGGTGTATCAGCTGACATTTCGATGCAAAATAGAGGTAACAGTAATTCCCATTCTGATCCCAGAAATAGTTCAGGGACAGGTGACAATTCAAATTTACATTGGCCTAACCATGTCTTAAATGAAATGACACCTCCAGTTTTTGAAAATGAAGATTCAGATGATCCTAAAGGCTTTTTAGAAGGGTTACAAGAGTACTTCACGGTGAAACGTATACCAGAGGAGTACAAGATGGTGATAGTAAGAAAATGCCTAAAGGGTAATGCTGCCAATTGGCTAGGCCTTTCTATGGGTAACAATAATGATTACAGGACCTTTAGGAACATCTTTTTAACCAGATATTGGGGAGCTAGTAGGCAGGCTAATATTAGAGTTGAATTAAGCAATGGAAAGTTTAATCCTAGATCGGAGGAATCGATGGTCAACTATTTTATGAGAATAGCGAGAAAATCGAAGATGTTGGATCCTCCCTTAGATGAAAAAGATCTAATAAATATAGTTACTCCACATTTTCCGGAAACGCTTCAACACTACCTAATCATAGCCCGACCCGGTAGCATTGCAGCTATGATCGAATTATTATCAGCCTTAGAAGTCAATAAGCCAAAACACGCATTTGGAAATAAATATGAAGAAAAAGAAACTGTAAATTCTTTCGGGCAAGGGGCACAGTATTATCAGAATAGAAGTGAGATTAGGGAAAGATATAAAGGACCAGTACCAAGGATGGAATCATTCCGGTGGGAAAATCAAGGTAGATATAACCAGGAAGGGCATCACCAAAATAGAAATGGTAATCTAAGGGGAAGAAATATAAGGGTGAATTATATGAATACAAATAGATTTGATCGAGGTAGACGGGGACGTTATTTTGGACATAGTAGAAATTCAAATGATGGGTATTGGACAAACAGAGATAATGAGTTTAGACCGAGGTCACCAAGACAGGGAGAAAGGTATTCTAATGGACGAAATTCCCCCGAAAATGCGGAAATGGTTGAAGCCATTAACACGGTCAAAAACATGGTAGGAAGTAACCCCGATTTAATGCAGGAAAACAGAAGTAACAATTCGGGAAATAGTACAGGAGCAATACCTAAAAATCAGGGAAACGCCAGACCCGGTCAAACGCGCCTTCAGTGAGAACTGGGTATCCTAGTAATGATTGTGATAAGTACTCGGAAATAAATAGTCCAGGAAGGCAAATGATGATACAAAAGAAAAGAGAATGGAAAAATAGAATCGACGAAAACGAAAAAGTAGGAGATCCACCTAAAATCAAAATTGGAGTAAATGGAAAACAATACAATGCAATTATAGATACGGGATCAAATAGCACAGTATGCTCACAAAATTTTTATGATAATTTACAAAGTAGTGGTTTTAAAGTAATGTCTTTACCAGTTAATGGGATATATTGCTCGCTAGCTGTGGGAAAACGAAAAGAGAGAGTAAAATTTCAAGCAATGATAAATATTGAAATAAATGGGAGAATACTAGGAATTTTATTTCTGATTGTAGGAAGACTTGTGTCAGATATTATAATAGGTTGTGATTGTCTTTATGCCTGGGAAGCTGTGGTGAATTTTAAAAACATGATTGTAGAAATGAAAGTTGAAGATGAGACCATTATAGTGCCTTTTGTGGAAGATAGTAGTTCAGAAACTATTGTAAGAGAAAAAGAGGAAGAAGAAATCCAAGGGGATACATTCTTTGTAGAATATGTTAAAGTAGGAGCTATGGAATTAACTGAAGTAAATGTCAAAGAGTACAGTGTCGATAATAAAGAAAATGTAGAATGGGATAAAAATGATTTCATAGACAATTTGAGGTTTTCTGATGCAACTAGGTACTATGATAGGGAGAGTAGTGAAGACTTAGAAGAATTGTTGAGGGAAAAGGTAACTCAGGCTGATCAACTAAATGAACAACAGAGGGATAAACTGTTTGAAATATTAATCCGAAATAAAGAAGTATTCTCTGAGAAACCTGGTAAATGTAATATTTATACTCATTCGTTTGAGATGATACCCATCAAACCTTTTACACATAAAGCGAGAGCTATCCCTAGTACAATAAAAGAAGAGGTAGATGCAGTTATAAAGTCAATGTTAGAAGATGAGGTTATTGAGATTTCGAATTCAGAATTTGTGAATCCCCTATGTATTGTAAATAAGGCCAATGGAAAGATTAGGGTGACATTAGACGCGAGAAAACTGAATTATTGTTCCTCATACTTTCCATCAGGGAATCCAACAGAACGTGTCCTCCGAGATATAGGAATTTATTTACGTGTACTTACACATCATAATCACAAGGATTGGGTGAAATATTGTCCATTGATAGAAAAGATTATCAATCACACCATTAATGTAACTACTGGGTTTGCCCCAATAAAATTAATGTTAGGAATTGAACCAGAACCAATATTAACCGGGGTACCAAAAATACTGAAAATTAATGACATTCAGTTAAGTGAAGAAGAAAGAGCGAAAATTGCTTTTGAACGAATCAAGAAAAAGGCAGAGAAGCGAAAATTAAAGAAAAAGAGTAGAAAACATAAATGGGAACCTAAGATAGGCGATTGGGTACTAGTTAAAGACCATAAGTTATCAAGTGCGTTGCGAGGTAGGAACAAAAGGATGGAATTGTTATATAAAGGTCCTGCAGAAATTATATCCAAATTTGGTTATCATACCTATGAATTAAAAGATGTTAAAAATGAAAAATGTCTGGGAAGGTGGCATAAACAACTCCTTCGACCATACAAGAAACCGTGTGGTACCTTGGAACCTTGATTTCATGTAAAAAAATTCGAAGTGTCATTTGTATATTGGCGCCCAATCAGCTTTGAGATAAAATTTAAATGTTAGCTTACTTGAAAACCATATATTGGTCAGGTACTTACGTATTCATGAAAAATGCAGAATGTGAATTGCTATCTACTACAAAGAGCTTAAGAATACATTGTATAGAGCTCACAATAACCGCTTCAGAAAGATTGTTAAAATGTTCATCTCCGCATAGAGAGAAAACAGAATATTTAATTTGTAAAACATTTGTTAAAATATTTAGATGTATAGATAGTTATCACAGCAAGACAAAGAAAGAACTTGTCTGAAGAGTGTAATGGATTTATATAAATATATGTACATTTTAGTGCTTAAAGGATCTAGTACAGATATGTGTTACAATAACAAAAGTGAAAATTCACAGTGCAAGTGATAGTGAGAGCGAAGTGAGCAAACATGAACTAAAAGAAGGAAGTATAAAGAAAGACTCTTGAAATTTAACCTTTATATAAAAGCTTCACAGAAGAAACCATAACATATTGTAATTAGTATTTAAGGATTAATGTTTAGTCAAGTGTATAATTGTTTGTCATGTTGTAAAGATTAATGAGAAGATGTGTTAATAACCAATTTCAAAACAGTGTAATTGAAAATTGTATATAATGGGAGTGTTGCCGATTATTCAAAATACAGGAGTAATTTTTAATTTTTCTTTCGGGCAAGACATTTACATTATTTTATTATGAAATAATAAAATAACATAAATGGGGGCATTTGATACCGAAATTTAGATTTCAAATCGAATGGGCTTGATAAAAGACACGTTTTAATTTAATTGCCGGATGTGAGATTTGCGTTAAGTGTTGAGTAATAACATATGTAGATAATAGAGTAGGAAGTGTTTTAAGGTGAGCAAGATATGAGTAAATAATAGTCGTTAAATTTGTAGGATAAACACATTATTGGTTTGAAATTAACGAGTCATGACGTCATACTACATAGTTTAAATACACGTTTGAAATTCAGGTCTGCCAATCTTAAAAGTCGCGCGATATATTTAATAAAATATAAAGTAAACATCGTTTAATCCTAAAAAGGTAATTATATATTCGAAATTCATAAAAGAACATGTTATAATAGAAAGGGACATTTCTAAATTGCGGGAAAAGGAAATAGCATTTTGGATACGAGGCTTTCTTGGATGACGTCATGACATTTAAAATTGGAGAGAACGTTCTCCTAGCGTGGGTACGCCAGAAAGCGTCACTACTCACCCCAGACCAGTACGGCACGTTGAGGTGTGCAGACGTGAGTGTGATTTCTCTACATATAGAATCGGCATAACTCCCGAAAGTATATAAGAAGTAATAAACAATATACAAAGGTTTTCTTGGGTAGTCTATAACACCTGCGCGTACCCGAGATAAAGAAAGAGATCTCATCCTGAGCTAGCCCGGAACGAACCAAATCAAAGGGCAACACCACGTCACCAACGACATTTACGCATCAAATGGCGATCCAACGAGAGACCAACAACATTACCGCCACATCCTCTATCTACTTCATGTTAATCGATATAAACATTTGTAGAAATATTATTGTTAATTGTCTTGCAGGTGCAAAAGGAATACAGTAAGCTTTAAACGATAGTCAAATGTTTTAAGAGTGGTCGATATATGACGACTTGGAATTACGTTCTCTTTGCCTGACAAAGAGAAAAAAAATTTATAAGGACCTTCCATTTGAGAACGGTCTATTAAGTATTGCAAAATTCTGACAAATAGCAAGTGCTATCACTAAAATGGTTCAGAAAAAAGTTCATTTAACATAAAATGTGTTTTAGCAAGATCTAAATTTTTGTATAGTAAGATTTGGTCTACCTCTTACGGTTTACAGTTATGTAGAATTCATCAAAAGTAAAAGGATCATATGGGCTATAGCAAATCAAAATCGTTAAGAGTCATTTTTGAGAAAATCAAAATTTTCGATGTAAAGGCTAGTTTAGTTTGGATGAATTTTCTTCAAAGTTTTCGTGTCGTATCCTTGAAAGATATTAAACTTAAATATCAACTTTGGTTTTTAACCGATTTTTCGTTTTTGAGTTATGCTGTTCACAGCAGACACACATACGCACGCGCGCGCGCGCGCGCACACACACACACACACAAACTGGCGCGCGGACCTTTTTCTAAAAATGCTCTTTTGGATTCAGGGGCCTTAAAGCGTATTTCTGGTGAAATCTGGACGTCGAATATTTGGGTCGAATTCCCCTACTTACTATACGTAGTAGAGAAAATAAAAATGGAATCTGGAGTCAAATTGTGCATTTTTCGTATTCACGACTGTCTCGATTATTTTATAGAATTAAAATAAAGACACTTTTTCCGTGGAATTTTATGAAATTTCAATAATACGTACTGAAGTACAAAGCGGATAAAAGAATTAGATGTTGTAACGTTACTTGAGTTCTACAAATAAGCAGCCTATTGGCTTCAACGAAGGCAAATTCCCAAATTGGCTTGTGCCACGGTACGGCTTCGCATTATGATATTACATGCTAAGCTGATTATAGTCAATACAAGCGCCGCGTAATTACAGCATTTACCGCTTGGCGTCTCTTGTAGTCAGGAGGGAAGTGATGATGGATGAATCATGACCAGGCGAACAATTTAATAACCTATGGGAATTAGAGTAATAAACCGCTTGGAAAATGATTAGAAATGCTGTATCACATCAATTTATTAAAGCTACGTTGTAACCATTAATGTTAGCGTTTTATACAAATTAATGAAATGTTAGTGGCGGGAAACGTTTTAGGTTTGGGACTGTATGTACATATATCGCATACTGATGTCACTAAATAATTTAATATCAGGAATAAATAATTATGAAATAATACCAACATTAATAGTATGTGAAGTCAATAAAATAATTGGATATACCAGTTTAGTGTGTTCGTCACAGTGAAGTTAATTACAAGTGGGATTATATACAGGGTATTAGACGTTTAAGTACATATATCTATATTAATAATTGATACCGTAATGTGTATGTACTTCAGTGTGTTGGTCGTTTCTTCTGTGCGTCTAAGTTTTCTCACAAACCAATCACATAATTTAGTAGTGATCCTAACTGCGCCACTAAATGAACAAAGCCTTTCAGTGTGCACCAGCGATGTCCAACCCTGTCTCTTTGAAGACGCTTAAGTAATTAGCCGCTACTTCAGCACCTCCTCTTTCAGTCGGAGGGTAAATCAGCTCTTGCTAGTGACGTGTAAAACACCAGACAGTCAGTATCCAGTGACGGACTCAAAGAGGCAATTCCATAGTTTTCAATTACTTTGCCTCCATTAGGTCTTAAGATGATTCATGTGGTGAGAACTCATGAAATGTTTGCTATATTTTCGTATAAACTGATGGAATGGAACACGTCTAAAAATTCACTTCTTGGACTCACTTAGGCTTCATTCCGGAAAATCTTGGAGCACTCAGTGATGAATACGCCGAATTTCATCACCAAATTTCTACAATGAAGTGCATAGGTATATGCCAAAAAATTATTTTGTGGTTTAAAGACGCTGTCAATTGCCAGGATCATATCGACGTCGCCGGTGAGCAAGAATTTCGTCCCCCAGTTCCTTTACATACCAGTAAATCTACTGAGATGAAGCTGTCGTTTTCAAGCACACTTAAAAACCATCACTCTGTGCCGGATTTGAACCCGCGACCTTGGGATCAGTAGACCAGCGTCTAACCAACTGAGCCACCCAGACCAGGTGGAAGGTACTGCTTCGGCCTTACATTAACCAGGGATTTTACACGAGTGTAGCAAATATGCCCAATACAATTATTGTCAACAATAAACCGTTTCGCCGAAAAAAGAAAATATAATAATAATAATAATAATAATAATAATAATAATAATAATAATAATAATAATGATGATGATGATGATGATGATGATGATGATGATGATGATGATGATAATAATAATAATAATAATAATAATAATAATAATAATAATAATAATAATAATAATAATAATAATAATAATAATAATAATCATCATAATCGTAATAGTAATAGTAATATAGTAATAGTAAAATAGTAATATAGTAATAGTAATAATAATAATAATAATAATAATAATAATAATAATAATAATAATAATAATAATAATAATAATAATAATAATAATAATAATAATAATAATAATAATAATAATTTGTGTCAAACATTTGGAGCTTCTTGACAAATGGATAGGTATAAATGATTTATTTCACTAGCTGTCGTGTAAATAGAGATGAACAATGCTGTAACGCATTTCTACCTTAATTCGAATGAATTTAGTCACAATTCAATTTAAAACGTCATGTAAAACTTAATGTCTAAGATAGATTTGGCAACTAAATTGTGACTAAATTCATTCGAATTAAGGTAAAAATGCATTCACAATGTTTGCGCGACAGTCAGTGAAATAATAAACCATTTATATCAATTCATCAAGAAGCTGGATGGCTGCAAATATTTGACACAAATTATGTTTTTCGGCGACTCTGTTCTTTATTAACAACAATAAAGAATATCGTTGACTATCCCTGTCATAGAACAGCGCAGATGAAACCATACATTTTTTGTACCTTTAAAGGCTTTACTTACCAATGTTATTAAAGGAGATGCTGAAACTGGCCACCTTGGTTGTCCATACATTTTTGGCACCGCTTGAGGAAACTATCCATCACTCGCCGTAGTTCACATTGAGAAATATTAGCAATTTCCCGGCGGATATTATGTTTTAATTCTTCCACGGTGTGTGGGTTTGTCTTGTACACTTTATGTTTTAAGCTACCCCGAGATACAAATAGTAGATCACCTGGAAATCTTTCTGCACATCGCACTTTCGCTTGGCGAGCTGACTAAGTTAACACATCCGAATCATAAATAAATACACGCTGTGCAGTAGAAAGCAAATGCTGAGCCCTAATACACTCTGTGACTAAGTACAGGACTAAATAATAAAGTACACTGGTAATAACGCAATCACACGTTATCACGTCAGCTCAATACTGCAGAGAAGGCCACCGCATGACCTTGTGTACAGCAGCTGCGTTATCGTGTTTCCGTGTGCGTAGTGGAAAAACACCGCGCAGCGGTTCCGATGTTTTTGGGTCTCTCCGTATATAGTAAATGACGCTATCAATTAGGGTGTCACCTAACCAACTGAGCCATAAGAGCAACAAGGCATATAGAAATCACTATCTACTGCTTTTAAGGGAAGCCAGAATAAAGATTATATCATTTTGGGTTAAATAACTCATAATGTTACAAAAGTGTCAAACAAGTACCATAAAACTGTCTACCTGATAGAAAAAAGTCGAAATATATTTGAATTTAGCATTAAAAATACTTTTAAATGTTGTTACTTTTATTCGTGAAATAAAAAATATTAGCCGTGATATTTTGTTGTATTTAACACAAGAAATGTGCTCAACGCATCATTGTGTATAATATGTAATGACTGCAGTGTGCTATTAACAAAGAGAAGAGAAAATAATTAGTGTGTGCGCTTGGGAGGGAGGGGGAGGGGGAGTGTAACAACAATCAGGGGCGATGAAGTGGCAGGGCGTCGCTAAAAGCCCCTAACAGCCTCGAGCTATTGTAACCCCTCTCTTGTAGGGAGCAGGAAACAATAATACCATTAACCAAGAAGCCACCGCTACAAATGGACAATGAAAGCGATAGCCTGAACGTATTCTAATCTCAGGCCTCGGGCATATCCCACGCTGTGCGAGCCATCTGTCCTAACCCTCTTACCATCTTACCTACTGTGGCTTCTCATTACACATACATACATACATACATACAAAACTTATCTATCCTTCTCTTCTTTGTACAACGCCTCATTTAGAATTAGACTCATATCGGTTCGGACCTAAGGTGTTCACATTAGTAAAGCGGGAACTGCTCCTATCGCGCGATTTACTTCTGCTGTCTCTGATTGGCTAAGGTAAGGAAAGACATACATATGTAGGGCAGACATATGTACGACTGAAGAGAGACCTGAGAAACACAAAGGCAACCTACGACTACTACAACCAGAAAAATCAGCAATAGCACAACAGTCTCCACAATGATTACAGAGTTTTATGTGATGAGTAGGGCTCGGAAGTTCATGCCCTAAAAAACACTGAAATATGCATGCAAATATGCTCTTATAAACTTGAAAACATGCCAAGAAATATGCACTATTGAATTAAAACAATGTCCCTTTGCAGTGAACGAGTTAGTATAAATAATAAATAAAGTTATCTTATTCCTTAGAGGTTGAAGCAGAAGTGGTCCCACTGCTACTATTAACTGTTAAATTACAGTTCACAATTGAACATTTTACACAAATTTTCAACTGTAAAACATCGTCTGTTGTCTCGCAAAACACTTTTGTAACGTGAAAAACTTCTCTCCACGTCACAAGATGTTATCGGGGCATATTTAAATGATGTTAACTGCTTCACAGAGAGAGTCAAGTCTCTTGGTGTGACAGATGGTTTTCTTTCGAGGATGTCTCGAATATCGCACATCTGTTTATAACCAGAATTTTTTGAAGTTACATAATTCATTTTCTCTTTCACTTGTCCTATGCTACCAGGAACCGAACCTAGATCACAAATTGTTTTTTCAAAGACAGTAAGTGATTCATGCAAAGGAGATCCTACAGCTTCCAATGCCGTTATGGCTGTTGGTAAGAACGAAAAATGAGCAGATATGAAACTAAGACCCTCTTTTAACTCAGTGCCTCACATAATATTTTGCAGTTTCTATTGATGAAGCATCTTTGGAGTCCAATGAATTAACAATCTCTTCGACTATTTCTATGTGCTCAGCATAATATAAAACTGCATCCACCCATGTTCCCCATCGAGTTAACACTGGTGCAGGAGGAAGTCTGATATTAGGTGATGTTTATCTAAACAACTTAACTCTTATCTACCAATGGGAAAGAATCATTGTCTCAGAAATGATACCAATATGAAAAATATTATACAGATGAAAAAAGCATGAAAAAAGCTTTGAAAAAAAGCACAAAAGTCATTAAAATATGCGATATAGGGGCTATGGTATTGAAATCTTCGTGAGTTGCATCATCATGTGTAATACTACCAATATGAAAAATATTATCCATATAGAAAAAATTAATAAAAAAAGATAAAAATCATTAAAATATGCAATATAGGGGCTATAACATTGAAATAATATGCATTTATCAAAAATCAAGAAAATATGCAGCTATATGCACCATAAAATCATGTCCAAATAACTGAAAATTCCATAATTCGTGCACATAATGTAAAAGCATACATTTTTAACCCCTACGAAAAAAACATGCAAATGCATGAACTTCCTAGCCCTAGTGATGAGGTAGCGGTTTTACACCGCAGTAACTGACATTATCACGGACTCGTAAAAGAGGCAACAAATTAAATTAGAGCCAAATAATTTTAATAGGGACAACGGCCTACGACTGAGTACAGCTTGGACAGGAAAATTTAAAAGAAAGCCATGATTTTGAGAAGGCCGTTTATTTCTTATGCGGTTCCCAATGAAGGCCATGACTTCGAGATGACCACTTATTAATTTTTCATTTCCTGATTATGGCCATGGAGTTTAATATGACCGAAAGGTTGAACAATTTCATTGATATTACACGGCTAGTAGACCGAGAAGCCCTAATGAAGATATGAATCGATTCCTACTGAATGGAAGCAGGATGGCAACCAACTACACCAAACCATGAAATTCAGAAGGGGATTTTTCAGTCGCTAATAGGAACAGCAGATGCTGTACAAATTTCCATTAAAGGGGTAAATTAAAGGATACATTATAAGTCTTTTAGATGATTGTATCAATAAATTAGTAAATCAGGGGGAAGGTAAATGATATTAATTAAATTGTTATTTGAAATTAAAATACGACTCATAAAACGTCTGGCAAGGTATAAAATATATTGTGACAAAACGACAAAATACGAGTACAATCCAGTTGCATTCTATTGCTTTATTTTTGATACCGTAATTATTAGCCGTATTATTAAACATGATTTTAATAACGAATTAAATGGTAATTAAAATTATGAGAAAGTAATGCGAATGTATTGGATACAATGATTATTACGAATGGATAATTTTACGATAGGAAGCAACAGTATTTAAATTCAATATCTAGTATGCGAGTAAATATTCAAATTTACAGTTATCTAACGTACTGTTTCTGGTTCATATGATTAAAACAATACTGGTGAAAGGGGCCTGCTAATGTTTTGGGTTTGGCTACTTGCGGTAATTACCAACCCGGCCGGTCGACCCAAAACTTGCCCAGACGCTAAGGGATCGCTAGCTAGCGAGTTTTCCGAGAATTCAGTCTGAAGCGAGGCTAAAGCCCGTGGGTTCTTTAGTTACCAAGCATAGCGTGGCATCCCACTCTGATTTGAAACCCGCGACGGGACAGTCGCGAACATTACTTCGCGCCAACACATCACAGTTATTACCGCGAATATTATAGTGAACACTCTTTCTCAGCAGTGCATTAAGCGGTGAAGTATATTTTTAAAATTGGGAAAGTGAATTATTCCACCATAGCAGATTTCAACAACTCAACCTATTTTAACTGCGATAGGGGAACGTAATGGTGACTTTACTTTCAAACGGCGACAACTCATAGTGAATATTGATCCTGAAAACGTACCGAGAATTAAATTTCTTACAAGGAACTGTGTGTTCTTATTCCGTCAACACAACTCACGCACACCCTGCACATAGTTCAGTTTCAGCTCTAATGGTTAGCCCGGACAAAGTTATAGACCATTTATAGAGCAGATCTACAAGACTACAAGACCTTCGTGGACCCGACACCGTTATCAAATTGAAATGGAGAGATATTTTTATTTTAATCGATTGTAATGCACAATAAATTGTTTTTCAGCGATTAATAGGGTACTCCGATTAAACAAAAGAATAACCTAACGATAACTTGTACAAAACAAAAGAAGACCAGGTGATAATTCGTATATGAATATTTTAACGCCTCTGTGTATGAAAAACTTCCAGATGTCTACAGCCGTTTTGTAAAGAATATGGGAGAAGGCAAACGAAATGAATTAGTTCGTTATTTCAGGTGTAAATCGGCACCCGTGCAACAAAGGATAAAGGAGCATAAATTTCTGCTGTTAACGCTGATAGATTGGCTCATATCTCTTCTCAGTTAAATTGCTAATACTGAATCTAGTACCTATTTAAGTAATGCAGAATGTTTGCAATAATGACGCAGCGCTCTACATTGAACTGTGCACCGTGTGCCCCTTGCAGCATATGCAGCGTCCTGGTACAGCTAAGTATTGCAGGTGGTCTAACGTCTCGTATCTTTAACTCCATACTAGAGTTGCGCTTTACCAGAACTACGGCGTAGTAGGTTTGGTATAGCACTCATATTGGTAGCATTGGTAGGGAAAGAAACATGATACAAAATACAACTAGTTAAGAAATGTATTTCTTAATAATGATCACCAAAAGGATCACCAAAAACTGTGATCACGACATTGGTCACATTGTTCAAAATAAAAATCGTACTTTTCCGTTCAAAATGACATTACTCGTGATCACTGCCAGTGTCTTCGATATGAACGATATGTTTTTTCCCTTAGGTTAAGTGGCCCTTTATATGCCCTCTCTCTGTTTCGAGAAGGTTCAAAGTTCAACGCTTCCGGTTTCTAGAAGCATCTAGTGAAAAATGACCAAAAAACGTAAACAGTGCGATCGATATAAGGACCCGATAGGTATGCAACACACTTAACATGCTGGTAACGCGGGTAGGTTCTTACGTGACCAATTCTACCAGGAAAACGCCGTAGTCTACACTTGCTTGTGATGGTCTACGGTAGCCGACGGTAGTTTTACTACTCTACTCCAGGTTTTGTACAGTTCGTTTACATGAAAACCTCGTGTTGATGAAATTGTAGTAAAATCACCAATATTAAGGTCTTCCTCTTATCACATATACTGGATTACATCCATTCCGGTGTCACATTTGCTCTCTATCTACTGCTTTTTTGGTCTTTCAAACAGGAAGCTGGCTTATAGTCCAGAACTTGTTTAGAAATTGTGCTGCGAGACATTCGTAATAGGTGGTCTACCCACGTTTTCCTAAAATCTTGTATTATTTGGCATAATGCAGTGGCGCAGACCCCGCGACGGGGGAGGGGGCGATCTTTAGGTGGCCCCAGACTTCCTTTAACTGTTTTCTTAAAGGACATGTTATGTTCAATTCAACCATGCAAAAAAGCTAGGAAGAAACACTGGAACGGATGCAGTTCACTGATGACATACTGGCAACGGGAGTGTACCATATAAGCATTTCCCATTCTTTCATGTTTAAATGTTTGAAACAAGCTTACCTCTAAGTGTGTGTGCTCTCAAACGCATTCATAATTACATAGAGAAATTCATTAAAGCACGCTATAGTATTCAATACGGTTGTTACAAAAGCCAAAAAAATACATAATAAGTACTCGTACGACTAGTAGCTATGTGAAAATGTAGTCGATTGGCCAATAAATTGGATTATTGTAGAATGTGGTCATAAAGTATAAACATAAACTAATAGGTATTGTTCTAACCAGTTGTTCAGTGTTATTGCTTCTGAACTATTGCTTCTGAAGCACCACAAATAGAAGTTTGATTAGATTCACACCTGAGTTACCCAAAATGTTGAAAGGGTAACTATTTTGCTCCAACTTAGGTACATTATGATTTAGCGAGTGTATATTGTTTAGTTAGGAAAAATAACCATTAGTGTTGGTAATCAGGAAGTGTTACTCTAACAATTCGCTAGATTGTTTGTTCCAAAAGGAGTTCATCGTTAGATGAGTTTATTTCACTTTCATGCTATTCTATGTGAGTAAATATGTAATATTTTAATATCTCCATTTTTAAGCTTTATTAGTAAGTAGGGTCCCCGATATTTATTTACAGGGGTCCCCCAAAATCTTAGCTATGCCACTGGCATAATGCTTTAACTCTTAGCTCTTCTCTTATTCCTGCTTGAGTATGTTCTTCTCTGTACATCCCTTGACTGCGCGTAAGAATCTCATTTCTACAGCCTGAATTTTGCTTTTACCTTTTGCTTTAAGTGTCCATGTCCCACTTCCATAAAGTACTACTGCTGCAGCCGTTACTGAATAGAACTCACGTCTGTGTCTTTTACCAATTTTGTTATCAATTACTTTTTTATGTATTATTCCTCAAATTATTGAAATGTATCTGTTACATTTTTATAACTTGGTCTCTTTCATGTGTTACATTACAGCCTAGATATTAAAAGTGTTTTATTTTCTCTATTGAAGCGTCCTCTATCACTATTTTAGTTCTTTTCTGGCGCCTACCTGTGAACACAATTGCCTTGTTTTTGAAATTACCCTATTATACTTTTACAAACGGTGTTAATTTGGTACATAGGCATCTTTAGTCTATCCTCATTGTCAAAAATCAAGACTATGTCGTCCGCATATGCCGAATGATTTTAGGTTTCCTTTAGTTCTATTTTAAATCCCTAGTGTACTAATTTTATTCCATTTTTTGAAGAATGTTGTCTAGATAAATATTAAAGAGGCTGGGATAGACTACATCCTTATTTTAAGTCTTAATTTGTTATAATTTGTTTTCTTAACCTTCTATCGCGTTCAGTTAATAAACATAAGGTACAGATAATATCCAAGAGATTTTATTTCCGAAAAAGTTCAAAACCTCGAAATGTCTTTAGAATTATTATTTTACGAATTATTATATAACCATATGTGTATTAAACATTCAATTGGACCTGAAAACAGATGTAGGGAGTGAACATTGGATATCGATACTCTGTTTATTTCAAATAAAAATTAAGAGTTGTACAGTGAATCAGAATACAATATTAAACATTTTATTTTCATTTAATAATTCTTCTTCTTCTACACTTCATTGAACATGTACTCGTGTCACAATCAGATTATACACTGGTTAAATAACTATTTTCAACATATTTTTGAAAATTTGATGCTGGGTACCTTAAAAAAGAAACATTGAATCAAACAATATAATGGGTTGATTCCTCTATTAGGTTAATATAGGCCCCATACAAATTAATAAAAAAGTATGATTTGCATATGAGGAAAGAAAACATCATACTTTTCGAAATTTAATGTTAACATTTTCGTTTATTCTTTAAATCCCCCTTAAAGGGCATTTAAATACTAAAACGATTTTTTTTTCATTAAGGAAAGTAGACTTGCAATTGTTTGAAAAAGAAAAACATAAGAGTAACGCGCCACGCTGTTTGTTTAATGATTTGCGGCCAAGCCTCCTCGCACTTTGCTGACAAAACACTGGCAAGGCGACTGATGATAATCCTAATCCTGTGGAGGGCACAAGCTTTTCGGATGGATGGCGAAGTCACCTAATCCAGGGTAGCACTCAAGACGGGCTGTTTAGCTAGAGGATTTTCTGCCGTTATTGGCGCCGAGGCCCAGATGACATTTCCATGTTCGCGATTAGCTACAAATCTCTCGACATGCAGTCTCCACTCTCACAACACGACAGCCGGCTTTTCGCGCTACTTCAAAGTAAGCAAACTCAGATGCTTTTCCACCACGGGCTGCTTAAGCTCCCTATCTCCTTTTCTTTCTCTGCTTTTGTTACAAAATTGCACTGTTCATATTTGCTTTTATGAAAGCCATCCCTGTAGCCAACAAAGACCCGCATTTAAACATCTTAGAAAACTTCATTTTAGTTTTAAATTGCTTTCATATTCAAATGTTGGCAACTACATTTAGCAAGTATGTAATATCAGTGTGATGTAACAATCACCACTTTGTCCTTTCCGATTCCACAGGTATTGCATGGATTGTCTGTATAAAGGCACTGCAGTAATTATGTATATAGAAATACCTACTTGGAACAGTCTTCAATTTTACGTTATAGACCGGCATGAGCGAGTGATTGAACTTACCTTACTCACACCACATTATGTTGCCGAGTGACAAAGGTTGTTTTGATACAACAAGCGCAGTGGTGGCTTTGTTCCACCTGCATGGCAGAAGTAATTTCTATTTCTACGCTGTTATTAACTATTTTGTATATATTAAACATATTTTACATACAATAATTATTATTACAGCCACCTACTGTGGTTAGGCAAATTACATAACCTCCAAGTTTATGGCTAACCTTCCTTTGTCTTATGCAGTAATATTCCTACGCTGCCTTATGATTCACCACCACCGCCGCCGCCTCCGCCACCTCCACCGCCACCGCCACCGCCACCGCCACCACCACCGCCACCGCCACCACCATCATCACTGGCACGACAACTTACAAAAATTCTCTCTGCCAGTCTTCATGAAACAGATATCCCGACGAAGTCAATTCAGTACTGTATGAAGCAAAGGTAAAGCTGAACAGCAATGAAGGGGAGTGATGCAAGAACGTGTTCCAGTAGAGTGCCCCTTTTGAGCCGATTTTGCCCACGCCTGTTACCTATAGCAAATAATGTTGACATTTTAAGAATTGCATATTTTCATAAAGTTACGAAATGTTCTCATGATGCCGCGTGAGGTTTCTTGTAAAGATCCTATTTCTTACATGCGCAGTATTAAATGCACTGCATGTGGTTTCCCTATGGGAAGACTAAAAACAAGTTTGTTTTTGTTTTTCTTTGGCTGCCCAAAAAATTAAAATTGCTTAATTTCAAATGTTCATAGACGGCAGTCAGTACTACAAAAATTTGTTCGACACATGCTTTGTATTGTTACAAGTTGTACAGTCTTCCTTCAATGTACGTCTCTTATTTCTTAATTATACACGTAAATTGACTTTAAAATTAAGAGGACTTCACAGACTATTCTCAAAAAACTTAACATATTCATTGTGTCATATGTGTATTTCAAAATCGTAACAACCAGTTTAGAGAAAATAAAAAAAAATTGAAAAATTCTTCGCTTAAACTGCTGTTTGGGTGTGGGAGTTACTTGAAACAACTTTGCTTGGCATTATTAAACTTGGCTGACTGAAGCGTCACATTGCTATTTTTTAACTTTTCTTTCTCAGCTGTGTTGCTCACTAAGACACAGACATACGAGAACCTTCTTCTAAACATAGTGTATTTAGATTTAGAAGACCTAAAAACATTTGTCTTAAGAAACGTCAATAATAAACTTTTGCACAGACATACTACCATGTATATTAAACGTAACCACGTGGCACAACCTCCCGACCGCTGCGTCCCCTCACGTCTGGCCACTATGATTGAGGTGCAGTACCGGAAGTGGAACGTAGTCAGCGCCCCGGTCCCTCCCTGTCGGTTATGCGGTCTTCTCGACAGATTCCATAAAAGGATTCATCGCACTGGTGAAACACTGAAACAAAACTCGATTATTTTGCACTGCTTTCTAAATAGAGAAGTCCTTGCAGCAAAAATGATTGGAAAGAATTTGAAACAGTTTTGGACACGCCTGTTAAAATGATAAATTTTATTTATAACAGTCTCACATCAGAGAATGCCTTTGTGGTTTACCAGGAGAAATACGAATTGGTTTGAGAATTCAATGCCATTCTGGCAGATTGTCACAGTAGCTCAATGGTTAGAGCAGCCGCCTGGTAAGCGGAAGGTCTGTGGTTCAAGTCCCAGCTGTGGCATTGAATTTTTAAGTTCCAGTTCTACCTCTCAGTACATTCATTGTTCATCCAGTTGAATTGCAAACATTAGATTTGTTTCAAGGCGAGTTTTAACTGGATGTTAAATGTTTCTAGGCACCTTCTGAATGTCTTCCAATTATATCTTCAGCCAAGGGAACTTTTTTCACATCATATTCATACTCAGGGTCAAACATTGTTTCGACCATAGCACAGCAAGCTGGAATTTTGGCCTCTGCAACTACATGAGGTAACATATTTTTTGCATAACTAGCTTCTTGCTTCTTGAGCTTAATCAGAGGTCTTAAATTTCTTGTACACAAAGACTCTGTTGTTTCTTTTGTCTTAGAATTTCTTTGAAGTAGTCAGAACATTTTTCTTGTAAATGTTTGTGTTTTGTTGAAATATGACACAGCAGTATATTTGGTACCATGCTTGCATTGAAAAGTTTTTCTCCACCTATCACATACTCCCATTATGACAACCTTCATCTTCATATCACATGAACCACATTTTTAAGTATTCTTTATTATATAGCCTCACTATTGTGTTCTTGCTACTGCATGATGAAGCAGAACAAACAGAGGTTTGAGATGAACTACTTGATTGTTTTCCTGTATTCACTGAAGCTTAAGACACATTATTTGACTCTTATTCTGCATCTGATGTTTCCTACACTTCCAAAGTCTGTTTCTGATAATAAATTTATCCATTCCTAATGACTTCTGTAAATTATATCACTTGAAAGAAGTAAAATAATCACACATGTGATGAACAAAACAAAGAAACAACTGAAAGAAAAGTGTACAATCTCCCACTATCACCAATCGAAAAGCTTGATAAGTCATGGACCAATAGAGAGCACCAGCAGCAGAACAGAGACATTTAGTACCATAGCTGGAAGTTACTTGCATAAAATAGTGGAAATCTATTTATAGATTACTTGATTAATATGTAATCTATGGTTACACTGAACAAAGAAAGGCATGTTTTGTATTTTGTTATCTCAGTTCTTTGTTTTACATTCTGAACTTACTAGTCTCACAACACTCTTGATGCTAATATGTGACACCCCGGGTGTTGAGATACCCAGTCTGGAAAGCTCTGGTTTAGAAGAAAGATACACGTAAGGAATTATAGAAAAGGCAGCACAAAAAGTTCACAAATACATCAACAAATACAACTCTACTATGAACATAAAATATGAAGAAACAATCACACATAATGGAAATGCTAAATACATTGCAGCAATGTCAATGCATTCTACACCACTAAATATCAAGTCCCAAAGGATGAAAAGAGAATACAGGGAAAGATATCCAACAAAGTTAAAATTGATATTTAATATACCAATACCCTCCTTCCCATATTTATTGACCCTTATACATCTCCTGAACTTTATACAGCATTACAAGCACTGAAAAATAAAAAAATTCTGATTCAGATAAAATCCATTCAGAATTTATCAATCATCTGGGAGAAAATGGAAGGAAGATTCACCTACAGATATGCAACCTCTCTCAGCTCTGGAAAAATGGAAAAAGTAAATCATAATCCCAATTCAAAGAAAAATAAACAAGCAAATAATATTAACAACGAACATCCAGTTTCATCATCAGTTTTATTGGTAAAGTCATGGAATGCATGGTGTCTGCAAGATTAACCTGGTGTTTAGAATCTCTTACTTTAATAACACCTAAGTAGGCTGGTTTCAGGGAGAACAAATGAACAGGTCTTAACAATTAATCAAGACATATCTAAATGAAGCATTCAATTGCCAAGAGGACACAGCTGCCATTTTAGTCAACTTCCAAAATGCACATGACTCAGTATGGAGGTGCAAAGTGCTTGAAAAGCTACAACACCTTGATATTCAGGCAAATATTGCTGACTGACTCTTCTAGTTTGTATCACACTACTCAGTGTCATGGTATGTTATCTGATTAAAAACACATTAACGCACATCCCAAGCTACAGTCCTTAGTACAACTTTATTTGATATATATATATATATATGTAACATCATTTGTTTAAACAGCAGAAATGAAGACAACACTGTTTGCTGGTGACATTATCTATCATCAGATAAGCACAAAAATTACAAAACCCTGGAAGGGAACGTAAGTGCTAGCTTAGCAAACCTCCACAAATAGACTGATGATAACTTAAAATATATAAACACTGAGAGGAGAATGTTCCAAATCTTTTCACTGCGATGGAAAGACAAAAGAATAGATCTGAACTACAATGGTAACCCTCCTAAATATTTATAATACAAGTCATAACTGGAAGAATTAAAACACTCCAATAGAATCTCTGAGAATTTTAGCACAAAATTACCATATTAAAGTCACTCTACAAGAAAAATCAATTTTACGATATGAGAAATTAATAAGGTGCTGACGATGTGTGGAGGAATAAAATGTGCACACTAGAAAACTGGACTCCTAAGCTACATTTTTGGAGAAAGTCCGTGAGCTAGCACATAGCACTGCAAGTACCAACAAACAGGCCAGTTGTCACTTCTAGAGCAAATTCTCTCTAGGGTATTTGGTTTATTTTATCTCAGACCTAAAGAAAGAGAAAGAGATATACTGAAAAGAGAAGCTGTCTCTGTAATATGGAGACCTGGGAGGGGTTTGACTCCGTCCATCCAACCAGTGGTAGATTGTGAACAATTAGCAGTAGATCCATCTTCTGCAGCAAAGAATATAGAATCTTCATATTCATCTTCATCTGAGCCTGAGTCAGTTTCTTCTGAATTAATAATATTGTCCAACACTTCATCCATAAGAGCATTTTGCTTCCAGTAAAGCTCTTCTATCTCACAAACTGATTACAAGCACTTTTCCAGTTTTCTGGAGTAATTTTGTTCACTGCAGCTCTAAACATTCCCTCTATATTGCTAATTTTGAAGCTTATATTGTGTTTTGCAATATTGCTTTTTGCTTGTTCCCAAATCAGCTCAATTGCACTTAAATCACATTGGCATGGAAGCAGACACAAAATGGTGTCCATATTGTACAGCAATTTTGTCAATTTCATATATTCTGAATTTATGTTTAATAGTTTTGATAACATCATACAAGACAGGTTTGGAAGCATATGGATCATAACTGTAATTGTGTTGAAGTAACCAGTCCTGCATCATGGATTTTCTTGGGAGGAAATCGGAGTTTTATTTAATCAACTGAATAATAGGAAGCATTCTCCATTACAATGTCTGAGTTAAAAGGGATATATTTTGAAAGCAATGTATTGGTGAACTAGTTCTTAAAAAAATATTTTCATCCATTTCTTCATGGTTTTGCCAACTTGGATTTGGATTGATCAGCAAGCTATTTGGAACAAATCTAGTCTCAGATCCAGCATGAAGAATAATAAACCTCTGCTCTTTTCCAAAGCAACATCTAAAGGTGGCTGAAATTTCCCATCAGAATTTTCACATATCCAATATTTTTCCTTTGGTGTAATTCACATTGATCTGTGTCTCATCTGGATAAATAATTGAATTCTGCAGACCTTTAATATTTCTCAAGAAATCCAGTCTTTTCTTTACAATATCACTCCATTCCAATAGAAACTTCCACTAATGTTTTTCCCATAATGAAATTTCATTCCTTTTAATGTTTTATGGAGAGCCCATTTGCTGCTGTCAAACAATCCCTCTTTCCTTAGAGCTTCCCTGATGTCATCCAAACTTGGCAAGAACTGTATTTTATACAAACTGTAAATTGTTCAGCGAGTAGCAGATTCGGTGAATGAATCTACAACCGTCTTCTTCACTGTTCTATTAGGTCTCATTTTACCAGAAGTTGTCAGAGTAGTTTCATTTTCTTGCCCCAATTTTCTCTCATTTAAAATACGGAAACTGTTCTTTTAGATATTACTGTTGCAAGAGGCATTCTTTGTAGAACATTCACTACTGACACTGTATCCCTTCCATTCTTCAAGGCATTGAACTCTTCTTCAAAGAACTTGCTCACATTACAAATTATTTCTCTACAGTATATATGGCCTAAGAAAGCTACTTAACATCAACACCACTAAGGTAAACCAACAGCATTAAAAGAACAGTAGCATTAAAAAATTGATCTATTGAGTTTTCTTCCTCAGAAAGCTTCAGTCAGCATTCTCTGTGGTCATGTGCTTACAATGAAACAATGAAGTTCATGAGATAAATACTTGATAAAACAGCAATATCCATCAACTCATTGTAAAACTATCTTGCTTCTAGAAAGGTGTATGTTATGAAATCATCAAAATATTTTGTGCTCTTCCTAACGATCTTCAGAAAAAAGTTGATAATTTCAATGCTTTTAAAATTGCTGCTAAAGAGTACCTATGTTCAAAGTAATTTTATTCTGAACAAGATTATCTGAATGACAAATTGTCCTATTAATGTTTATGTAGCTTTGTAAATAGTCTCTAGCTCATTTTATTCTATATAAGATTATCTAAATGACAAATTATCCTGTTAATGCTTATAAGAAGTTTTTAGCTCATTTTATTCTGTAGAAGATTACCTAAATGACAAATTATCCTGTTAAGTGAGTGAGTGATTGGGGTTTAAGGGCCCGTTGACAGCTAGGCATTAGAGCCCCTTATCCTGTTAATGCTTATGTAGCTTTGTAAGAAGTTTTCTTTCTTTTTTTTCTTTAAGATCAATCAGCAATAATGCTTTTACAGATCTGTGAGAATAACATATAAAATAAAGAACATTATAAAGTTGTTGAAGTTGGCTACATCAATATAGCTCCTCGAACATAATTATAGTTTGTCTCACAAAGGAGGAAGTAACATAATAGATCACAGATACAAGGCAAATGTGCAGGAGAACATTTTAAACATTTTGTGAAAAACTAAAGGTCGGAGTCTTCTGAGCTTGAGGTCGAACTGAGCAGAATATCTTGAGGCAAGCATTTACGAAGGCGTGTTGGCTGGCATGTTCTGATGCCGAGATGGTATTTTACAGCTCCAGGAACCTCTTGTAGGTGTATGAAAAAACGGCGTGCTGTTTGGCATATGAACTGTGATATGGGGAGAAGGACTAGTTCTTGATGTAGCTGTTGGTTGCGCACGAACCAGGGAGCATTAGTAGCGAGCCGTATGACCTTGTTTTGAATTACCTGTAACCGATGTAGGTGTGATTTACAAGCACCACCCCAGATAGGAGCAGCATAAGTGAGAATAGGGCGAATAAGGGAACAACAGAGTAATAGACTGGAGTCAAGTCCAAGAGAACTGCGTCTATTGAGTAGTGGATAAAGTTGAGAAAGCCGGGCTGAAGCAAGGTTAACAGTACGATTGATATGCGGACGCCAGGTAAGGCTAGTGTCAAATAACACCCCAAGATACTTCACTGGAACATTAGAAGGTAACCAGGGAATACAGGTGTTATGAATATACAAGGGTGGGGGTGTGCAAGTAATACGAAGAGAGAAAATTTTTGCCTCTGTCTTATTAGGGTTCAAAGAAAGGTGCCAGGTGGAACACCACTGTATAGGAGAGTTCAAGGATTTCTGTAAGGTAGCAATAGCAATATGAAGGTCATGATTGGAGTAATAAAGAACTGTGTCATCAGCATATAAAGCCACTTCAGTATGTTCGAAGATTGGAAGATCCGAAGTAAAAACACTAAATAGAAGTGGAGCTAAGATGGAGCCCTGAGGGACACCAGCCTGAACGGATTTCAGCGAAGAAGAGGTGCCACCTATGCGGACCACAAACTTTCAATTTGAAATATAGCTAGAAACAATATTTAGCAAGTATTGTGGAAGACCTATACGAAATAGTTTGAGCACAAGTCCATCATGCCACACTTTATCGAAAGCCTGAGCGATATCCAAAAACACAGACGGTATGTATTGTTGATTTTCAAAGCCATTAGCAATAAGTGAATCGAAGCAGTTGGTGGGTAACAGAGTGATGTGGTCTAAAGCCAAATTGAAATGGAGGGATAACATTATTACTAAAGATAAATTTAGATAAACAATGATGAAGAACCTTCTCAAAAAGCTTTGAAAGAGTTGGTAGTAAACTAATTGGATGGTAACTTGATTGTAAATGCTGAGGCTTATTGGGTTTGTGAAAGACAATAATTTGAGCAAGTTTCCAAGAGGTGGGAAAATGGCCAAGGCGTAATGCAGAGTTCATAATAGAAGAAAGGTAAGCTAGGGCCTTTTTTGTGAGTTTCTTTAATACAATGTTTGGTACCAAATCGTGTCCGGGAGATTTTTTATTCCGAAGGCGAGAAATAAAAAACGATAACTCTCCAGGACTGGTAAAAGATGGTCGAATAGGAACAGTGCATTGTGATTGGAATGCATCAAGTTCTTTCCTAAGAGATTGTGAAATAAGAACATCGAAATTAGGATGAGAAGTAAATGTTTGTTCAAAATGAGAGGCCAGAATATTACATTTATCAGAAGTAGACATTACAACTGTATTATTATAATGGAGACTAGGAACAACAGTAGGTCTCCAAAGAATACGTTTAGTCATGTGCCATAATATGTGGTCATCTGATGAAATGCTGGCTAACTGTTGTTGAAAGGTTTGAAATCGATCTTGCTCTAGTTCAAGTTTTACACGACATATCAGCTCATTAAATCTTCGGCGCACCCAAGGTCTCCTTTCTCGGTGCCAGCGATGTCGAATATAATTCTTCTTTTGGATGAGAGCAGAAATAGAGAGAGGTAGATGGTAAGTAAACGGATAGTTAGAAGAAACCGTGGACTGATGAACACAGGAGCAAATGGTGTCCGTGAAATGGCGAACTACTGCATCTAGATCTTCTTTAGTAATGATGTGATATGAAGTTGTTAGAGCCGAATCCAGCCGTTCTTGAAAAATGTTCCACTGTACGAAGCCATTAATAAGTCTTGGTTGTGGAGGAACAAAATCGAGAGCATGGGAGAAAGTAGCCATGACTGGACAGTGGTCAGAATCTAGTTCAGCTAAAGAAGTCATAAAAATTGGCAAATTCAAGTTTCTAGAAATGCCAATATCAAGAATACCTGGAGATACTCTAGGATTATTTGAATAATAAGTGGGGTCAGGAGGAGCCAGAATATTGCAAAGAGAATTGCTGAGAAAGTGTTGAAGACGACGACCATTGGGGTTAGTAGTTCTACAGCCCCATGATATGTGTTTACTGTTCAGATCACCTGATAAAAGAGTGCAACCATGATTGGGAAAAAGTAACGAAGGAAAAGTGGTGTTTAGCTGATAGTTAGGGGGTTTATAGGCACTGATGAGGACAAGATCATTACCATCAGGAGAATGAATTTTGATACCAACAACTTCCAGGGCTGGTGAATCAGGGAGAAATATAGCACTATATTTGATACAACGGCGCACAGCAATTGCAACACCCCCTGAGACCGTTAAAAATACTCTATCTCGCCTATAAACATGATAACCAGGAAGAGGAAATCTTTCACTGGGAAGAAAGTGTGTTTCCGTGATACAGGCGATATCAATGTTATGAAGTGTGAGGAAAGATATAAAAGAAGCACGTTTACATTGGAGGCCATTAGCGTTCCAGTTGAGGAGAGTGATGCTATTTAGAGAACGATGATTAGGGAGCACCATTGTTAGTAATACTTGTTATGTATGTATGAAAAAAGTTAAGAAACTGTGGTAAATGGGGTAAAAGAAAAGAACGAAGGACAAGAAAAGAACGAAGGACAAGAAGTTTTTAGTTCATTTTATTCTGTATAAGATTATCTGAATGACAAATTATCCAGTTAATACTTATACAGTTTTGTAAGTAGCTTTTAGCTCATTTTATTCTGTATCAGGTTGTAATCTGAATGACAAATCTCCTGTTAATGTTGCTTTGTAAGTAGTCTCTAGCTTCTTTAGTGACAAATCATTGTTAATTACATTTAATGACTGTTACCTAAATGTATATGTATAGAACAATCTGGCAAAAGATGCCGTTCATTGGTAATTATATTATAACTAAACAGTAGGACATGGCAGGAAAAGCCTAGTGAAAATTGAAAACAAAGTTCAATTTATATCTGTAAATATACATTATGTAAGTCTTATAATTACAGGGAAGTTTTGATCATGTTTCTCCATTACCCTATTTTGTTCTGTTTTGTTTTTGTGCCTGTAAATGTGTTTATATGCTATACTGTATATTTCCATTGACATGTTCGTACATTTCAATTGGCATGTTCAATGTTCACCAACCTCCATGGCTACTTGTTAACTCGCTGAACACAACCCAATCTAATCTACAGCCACTACGAGTGTTTGTGTACTTCAAGTGGCTTTCTTATTTCAGCAGCACTATAGCATTAGAATGCAGAGGTTTTCCTTGTTTACCAACACCAGCCAGTAGAACAAGAATCACACATTAAAGTGTGTACTAGGTCTCTACTTAGTAATGTGGACTTCAAAACCAAAAAGCAAAAGTACAGAACTGGAAAAAACCATGCAACAATCCTTAACCAACTTACAGAGGTGGACCAAAGAAAATTTAATGACTGTTAATACAACAAAATCAATCTACCAAATCTTTTCACTAAGAAAAAAACCACTAAAAATAAAACTAAATTTTGAGGGTCAACAATTACCAGAAACAAAGGAAGCAAAGTATTTAGGAGTTACATTTGATACCAAACTTACATGGACCAAACAAATAGAAAATGTAATACAAAGAGCAGAGAGGCGCCTTTCACTGTTAAAACGTCTAACAGGAATGAAGTGGGGATGTTCCAGAGCAACGCTTAATACAACATACAATGTATATATAAAACCATTATTTACTTACTGCAGCGAAGTTCTTGTAACAGCAAACACAAAAAAAATGCAAATCTTTCAAAACCAAAGTCTGAGATTAATTACAGGTGCTATCAAAACCACACCAATAGCAGCTATGGAAATACTAACCAACCAATATCCCATTGAATATGAAATAGAAAAAGCGGCTCTTATTCAACACGAAAAGTTGATCAGACTCCCATTCAATACATGGCACAAGAGAAGTTTTACACATACACTAAAGACTCAGGAGAGCTTTCTTTCCAAAATTCAAGACATCAAGAAGGATGTACACCTTCCTAATTCAAAGGAAAACTTCATATCTAAAGTCAATCCAACACATACATTAGACATCACATATTATTTACACCTGACAGAAGAAGTTAAAAAAAGTGATACTCCAACTAGTGTTCTAAAATTATTGGCATTAGAGACAATCCATACTAGATTTCCAGAACATGAGTGGCTCCATATTTATACTGATGGATCATTGATATCAAACCAAGATGGAGCAGGTGCTGGAGTCACATGTCACCTCTTTTCCTATTACAAATCTTTAAGTTATGGAACTACTAACTTTGATGGAGAAATTGAAGCAATTCGAATGGCCCTACAAAATCTTTTGTACAGAATTTCACATTTTCAGCAAGCAGTTATTCTCTCAGATTCCAGGGCAGCAATTATAGCAATTACTTCCAAGTTGTCACCAAAAAACCAAACTATTATAGAATGTTGGAAAATCCTTACCCATCTAACAGCACTTCAAAAACACCTAGTCTTCCAATGGATACCAGCTCACTGTGGACTGAGTGGTAATGAGAAAGCTGATTTTCTTGCAAAAAAGGGTACCAGCGGTGTACAAAAATCTATAGTTAATTTACCATTTTATGCAGCTAAAAGATTAGTCAACTCTGAATTCAAAAAAATTATTGCAAAATATTACTATGAAAAATCAAAGAATAAAAGATGGGAACTACCAAACATTCAAACAGTGATTCCTGAGTATCCTCGAAAAACAGCAGTTGCAACCTTCAGGTTGATTACAGGACATGATTGTCTGGCAAAACATTTAAACAGAATTGGGATATATTCTTCACCACTCTGTCCTCTATGTGATCTGCAAGAGGAAATGGATCGAGACCACCTTCAAATATGCCCGGCCACTTCTAGTGCCCCATCCATCAGTGAAAAATATTGGAGAGCAAGAGGATTAATGACTTCATTGTAAGAAATCCAGCATTAGCTAACAACAACATTGGCTTCCATTGTAAAAGTAATGGTAATGTTGAACTTTAATTTCAAATAATAATACTCTCTGATGGAAGAGTGCAGTTTTCAGGCAAGGGCACTTCTGTGCCCTGGCCAGATAAATATGGGACCTGTCCATGCTACACAAATTCATACTTTGTGGTGCGCCTCAGTTTAAGACACTGTAATGATCCTGGATAAGGCAAAATCACAAAATAAAACCTAATGAAGAAGGATATTTAGTCTGCAAACATATCATGATACGTTTTGTCTCTGACAATACCATCTTGTCTAATCTTATGTGTAGCTAGCCTTAAATAGTGCAAAAACACTTTACAAACATATACGTTTTTTGAAACATATAATCTAGGTACAACAGTCAATAAAGTGCTGCCATTAATCTTAGTCATGTGTATTACAATCTAAAACATTATTACCATATGATATCTGAAATTGTTTCATAAATATAAAAGCATTTTATATCTGCAGTGACATAATTTTCTAATTTTGAAGCTTATACAAAATTAGTCTGTATCATCATACTTGCAATGCTTTATTTTTACAGTACCTGTCGACCAGAAATATCAAACATGCTACTGAAATATCAACCTGCATACTATGTACCAGCCAGCATTGGCAGAATATGATGGAAACAGTGCCAATTGCCAGCCAGAGAGAGAGAGAGGAAGAGAGACAGCATAGCACAGACCACCTAAATGTGAGTCATTTGTTCCATTATATTCGCATGGATACCTTTTCAGAATTGCTGTTTTATATTACACTGGTGCATGTGTACATAAGTGTTTATAATCGTTTTTTCTTATTCATGCTACTAGTATGCATCTTTATTCACTTCAAAAGGGAGCAGATTTATGTGTAAATCTGGCATAAAAACAAGGTAACATTGAACATTGTGAGACAGAATATTAGAAGACCCCAAAAGAAAATCGTTTATGTGAATATTTGTTAGGAGTGTAATTTGTTTTTTGATGTTGGTATGAGATGGTTGAATGACGAAAACGTGTTACTAATCTTCATTGTTACGAACAATTAAATTTGTTTAAAGACGTCATAAATATTTCCATATTTAATTTTAATATATATGTATAAATAAAAGAATTATATGTGTTCAATATTGAAAGCGAAGGGAAAATGGCTAAGGATCGCTTCCCTAACAATGCGGGAACTATTTGATGAACGCATGCACGGATGTACACGTGGCAGTCGGAATGCTAGACTCGCAATTAAAAGAATTGGGACTAGCGTCTGTATATTCAAGGTGAAAAGACGTGTTGAGGTAGCGTGTGAACATTGTAGAACATTTACCAGACTTTCATCAAGCTTTTGTTCCACTTTTTGAAAAAGTGGAAAGACTTAAATAATCTAAAACGGTGCTAAGAGGATTTATTTAAATGTAAAATAGACAAAAAGTGTTAATAAAATAATACATTGTGGTGAAGAAACATCGTGTGATTATTCATTCCATCCCTTACCACGCCCTGAGAGAAATAAGAGCCACATCGCTCAAACACGAAGCATCGTTATAATAAAAGCAGCACCAATTGTAATATTGTATCTCTTTTAAGAGCATGTCTGGTTCCATTTAGTATCTCCTTATAAAATGATTCATTATTACCTCTCATAAATTGTTCTTTATGTCCTTTGTAAACAATACTGTGGCGCCGTGGCCAAGCAGTTAGAGCATTTGATTACCACCTAGGCGGCCCAGGTTCAATACCAGGGACCTTCATGTGGTATTCTTGGTAGACGAAATGGCGTCAGGGCAAATTTTCTCTGGATTATCTCATTTCCCCTACCACTCATTCCACCAATTGCTCTATTATAACCTTTCCAATAATAAATTTTGCCTGCATTTCATATCATCCTCTTCCTCACTCTCATACTGACCAGCCACTTCCAGGTCTTCACTCTGTCCAGTCCATAGGTTCCTGTGCTCCCTGACAGGTGTCTGAACCTAGGCACAGGCTTGTAAGTCCTCAGGGTGTAAGTCCTACTTAACGAGAGGGTAATCAGGTAAAGAAAAAAAAAGTATAACATTACAAATTATGAGAGCAAGTTACAAATGCAATGCACTTATTTAAAAACCAAAAATAGTATGTGCATAACACATTTTGTAAGGGGTTTAAATGGTTGTTTCTGCTGTTAAAAAGCACTTGCCTGATACATGCAGAGATATATTTAATTGTATTTTTCACAAATCAATCCAATGTATGGTGATTAGAATCTGAACTTCTATACTTTCAACCTTAACTGTTGCTGTTTGCTCTCCCGTAAAAATATGATTTAACTGCTAGTTTCCTCCATAAGGTCAAACATAAACAAACATTGTCATGATGTGTTCCACATCTCCTCCCAAACAACTGGACCAATTATTTCACTAAACTTACACACTTATTATTTATGTATTTATTGCCTTAGTAGAAATATTATGGCAGTTATGCAATTCTCTCAATGGAGGAGCTAAAGTGTCAAAATCTAAAAAGTGAAGAAGTGGTACAGACTGGGGCACCTTCCTCCCAAAATACTGAATCCATTTTAACAAAACATTACTCACTTATTACCGACACTCAGGAAAAAATGTTGAGGTTACATACATATTCCTAAGAGAAGGTGTGATAGGTAAGAACCTTATAAATTGAGAAGGAACTGAACATAAGCGACAAACCTATAGGTTTTAGAGATACTAATTAGAAGGGAACAGATTCATACGTAAATAACTTTATTTTTTTGTATTAATAAAAACTATTAAGACAAATTCTTGAAACGGTGGTTCAATTATATACAAAGTTCCATTTCACATAAAAGTAAATATTTTTGTAATACTTTTATGCAAATAAATATTTTAAATAATTTTGCTAAAACCACATTTTCACTTTTCTTTGTTATAATTTTTAAATGTAACATAAATTTTGTGCATTTCATATTATGATTGCAATTTCAATGAACTTCTTTTGTAAACATAGTACATAGTGGGTGACCTCCTCTATGCGTGTTAGCTTGCTAACTGAAAGGGAAATCCCCTAATTATTTTATGGTGGGGAGGCTGATGCAATGTACACAACAATCTTCAGTCATTGACTTTGTCTTGTTTAAAGCAGAATGTGTATAGTGCAGTATCTTAAATGAAGTGCTTGGCGATATAATGCTGAAAATAAAGTCAAATGTCCCCTATTGTTTGCTGAATTTAGTGACATCTTTACAAGTGATAGAAGAATTCTGTCCTGTCAAAAGTGTGGAAAAACATGAAGACCAGTGACCTCAAGTCTTGCAGTATTTATAATCTATTTGCCATTAGAATAAAGTAAAGTATTCCTCCACACTCCACACTGAGCTTTAGTACGCTATTGGTTAACACAATATCTGCACATGTGCATGTAAACAACAATATTGATATTGTCACTGTGCAATTTCATCTTGTTCAAATAAGTCGAGTTTAACTGCTCTCTTTGTTGTCACATCAACCATTGCATTATTGAACATCTGAGAGCCATTGTGTTTGCAATAGCCACATATCACATTTACTATGTTTCCATAGCAAATTCAAGTCAACTTGAGTTCTTATTCTGGATTGAATACAGCATGGAAATGTGGATTCAAATCATATTGAATCACTGGATCCAACCTGCTTATTAGTGGGATCAGATTGAAATCTTGTTGCATGGATGTTGTTCAATCTCATCTCCAGATTGAATTCAACATGGAAACATGGAAATGGGAATGGATCCAAATCTAGTTCAATTCCACATGGAAACGTAGTAAATGTAGGAAAGAATTCTTAGATCTCAGCCAAGATAACGCTTCAGATTTTTTTCTATGTATTGTTTGGAATGTGCTCCACTCTTACTGCATGGTAAGAGACATTGTCCATTATTATCACACTTTATCAGGTTGTTTATAGCCATGGTAGGTTATTTCTCCAAAAGCTTATTAAATACATTCAATAAACAACCTTTTTACTGTTCTGTTCTTTAAAGTTATGTTCTTTAAAGGCTTTCTTCGCACATGTTTAAGAAAAGCATTTGTAGCTGATCTTGTTTCCATTTTGTTGACTGGCACTGAAGCAACAGGCGAACGCTACGATTGACCACGCAGTGTTCAAAACAAGAGAACTCAATGTTCTGCAATTGGCAATAAGTATAAAGTATGTTATTGCAGTATTTTACATTAGAACATTATATCCTATATAATAACTTGAGTGGTTTATTGAACGCAGGTAAAGCAAGAAGCTAAATAAACTGTGGAACTATATTGTGGAAGAATACCGAGTATTAAAACGCACTAGCCAATGAAGTTCATCAGCACCATGTGCTTCTGCTTACATCTACTTTATGTTTACAGCAAATAGATTATAGAAGGTAGTAAACATAGAATGGCACCTTCACATACAACTTCTGGACAAGTTCTTTTAGCTGAAGTAGCTTCCTCTACGTACCTTGTTTTAAAAAGTTTCAAATATTATGCAGATTAATGCAAATTTTTTTTTGCATCTGAATTCATAACTCCGGAACTCAGAAATGTTCTTACAAAACACAAATTTTAAATCACAAGAAGAATCAAGATTAAGAAAAGTTGTAAATGCCTGACTGTTATGAAAAAATATGTGTTGCACTCACATGACTTTCTCTACTCTTGTACTAACCATTCTTACAAACTCTTATTCCTAAATCTTCGTGTTAGTTAAGATAAACATTTGTACAAATTATCTTATTACTTATTTCCTTGTAGGTGCAAGGGGAATATTAGAATAAAATAGGATTTGAGCGATAGTCAAATCTTTTAAAGCTTTGAGATCCCATTCTCTTTGCATGCTTAATACATAAAAAAAATGAACAAAGATGTTCCATTTCACGAAAGTTTAAGTTTTCCGAAACTCACACACATAACAAGGAATATCTCCGAAATGGTTCACCCTACAAGAAAATTTATTGGGACATAAATTGTGTAGTTTTGCAAGATCTACATTTTTTGTATAGTATCATTTGGTCTATCTCAAACAGTTTACCAGTTATGCAAAAGTCGTCCAGAGTAAATACGACTACAGAGGCTATAACCAGAAAATTCAAGATATACATTTCATTTGTCATAAAAATATCTCAAACATATCACATTTTAATCAAAATTGTTAGACATTTTCAAGAAAATCAAAATTTTTTAAAAATGTTCCTTGTAAAAGGTAGTTTAGGCCCATTTTCTTCAAAATCTTCGTGTTGTATCCTTGAATGACAAACTTAAATACCAACTTTGGTTTTTAACCAACTTTTTGTTTTTGCTGCCCACAGACACACACACACACGAACCTTTTTCTAAAAATACTTTTTTTGGGTTCAGGGGGTCTCAAAACATATATTTCCGGTGAAATCTCTACATCGAATTTTTGGGTAAAATGCAATACTTCCCCTACTTACCACTAGAGAAAGTAAAAATGCTAAGAAAGATCAGAGCAGAATATGAAAATAAAAAAAAAATTGGGTAAGCATTGACAAATCACCAGATTCTTGTAGTAGGAAAGTGGGAAATATGTGCTAGGTGTGCTAGAAAATTATGAAATAGTTTCCAAGCTGCACTTTCTATCAGAAATATCAGCACTGAATCATTTAAGAATGGCTCGCTTATTCAATGAATCTCTTTAGTTGATATGGCAGAATGGGATGAAATTTGATGTTTTACACTTACTTACGCATGCTGCTCCATATACAAAGAGGGCAGCCAAAGGCCTTTCTGTAAGCTTCCCACACTTGATATATGCAACTTTTATAGTGCATGGTTTATATGTAAGCACACACAATGTATACCCTAAAGTGGACAAATTGATCTCAAATGGCCAAAAGCTATTTCTCATTGGGGGACATGGTTGGAAGCAGCAGTGTATTATACAAACAATTAATTATCAAAATTTTGAATCAGTGATTAACTAACTAAAGATGATGCTTCTTCAATTGAAATTCTTGAGGACTTACTCAATGACAGTACACTAAAAAGTTGTCTTGCATATCTGCTATTTGGGTTTTTTGTTTGCTATCAAAAAATTAGGATCAACCCATTTGTTAACTGACACAATTGATGAAGTGCAAAACATTGAGAAAAAAATTAATTCACTGTATGACAAAAGTGGAGGCTATTGAAAAAAATTTACAGGCAGGTGGAACGAAGCCACCACTGCACTTTTATAAAACCTTTGTCACTCTGCAAGAGAATGTGGGATGAGTGAGAGGAGTTCAATTACTACTTCTCCTCTCTTGCCCATGTCTACCATACAGCCATGGAAAAATGATTTGAGCTCTAACATTTCAGAGCGTCGGTTCAGTCTCACTGAAGCGCACAAAGTTAACAAACTTTGGTTCACATGTGCACACATAATATGCTATAAATCGAACTTCTATACCAGCAGTGTCAAGGTCATAGCACAGAGCTGTGGTACATGCTTTTGCGTCCCAGCATGCTAAGGTGAACAGAGACGGTCAAAGAGCAAGGGTGGACAAAATAGATGTTGCAGTCAATGTCCAATAGTGTCGACACAACGCATCATACCACTTGGCTGTGTGTCTTCACAGGCTACCGGGACTTGAGTATACTGATGCATGCATAGTAGTGAATAAGGACCCGTGGTGGATAAAACTTATATTTGTGAATGTCTTAAATAAATGAAAATACATTGTGCTATCACAGAACAATTCTCAGCTTTTGCCATAACACAACAAAATACAACTTGGATACTGTTATCTTCACTAGTAAGTTATCAAGTCAGAATATATACTTATTATTAAAACATTAAATTACAGGTTAATCTGGTTCTAATAGAAATAATATTGTAGCACAGTAAATCTCAAGTTGCAATGTTGTCACATTCACTTATAGAATGTTTTTTCCATATCAACTTAGCTACATCTGGTGATTACTAGAACACGCAAATCCAATAAGTCACCATATTCTTATCGGACATTTAGCCCTTAATCTTGGCTTTGTTAGCTTCATAAAAAACAAACACACTATTCACATATATAAGTACTGGCAAACATTGTCATAATTCATGCTGCAAATTTGCAAATATTCAGATACAATAAACTGCTCAAAGATTTGTGAAAACCAATTACATCCAGGTCATTGTATGTATGCTTTAATAGTGTTGTAATCCTTTTCTTCATTCATGGTTATTGTCGGCCGTCTTTTGTACACTCCTTCCTGAAACCCAGACCTGCTGCTACATGCTTTACATGCTCTAGTGGTGCATACAAGCTATCTGGTACATATGTGCTCCAGCTGACATCTCTGTTCTACACAGTGATGCAAGACACAGTTTATTAGGTCACAATATTCCTACAACAAGGGAACAATTAACAGAATTGTTGAACCATTCTTCACAAACTTGCACAGTAAATACTTTAACTAAATCAAACATTGAGAGTTGAACTGTCCTTACAAGTAACCATTTCTCCATGGTATAAATGGCTCAGTGCCAAATTACTGCATTTGAATTTGTGTGCTGCTTGGTAAGTAGGTTCGAATCCAGCCAACTACATGGTCTTTAGGTCCTGCTTTCTTGTTCATATTAGCATCTTTTATATGGAAGTAAATTATATTATACAAAATCCACTGTATGTGAAATATCATGTGCTGTTCTTGCAAACTAAAAATCTAAGAAAAACACAACAAACTGATCTCTGGTTGCTTTTATATGTAACAAAAACTAATAAAATATTGGTTACCACTTTAATTGCTGCACATCTACAGTTTATTCCAGTATCTTTACTAAGGTTAACAGTCCATGCACTACTCTGAAAGAAGAAAGCCTTATGTTCAGCAGTGGCTAGGAATATAGATATATGTGCATGCATCTAATGCTAAAATTATATCAAATGTTGTGGAAAATCTATATAGGATATGAAGACTAAGGATATGAAGTACATATTGAAAATAGAAGAAAGCTAATGTAACACAAAGTATGCACTGTCACCAAGATTTGAACTTGGGTTTGCAAGTGCCCAAGCGCATGCATTATCTCAGAGCTATAGATACTCGAGTGTTGAAAGGTCTGTTGCTACATTGTTAATACGAGATGCTATAATACAGCCATGGTTTTTGTGGTAAAATGATTTACCATATTCAGGGTACTTGACTTATGATTCAGGTCATTGGTTGTTTGATCAGATGGACATACTTTTCCATTCTGGTGATGCATTGAAAGAATGGGGAGAATAGCACTGGTTAGCTACACCGTCCCCTTTATCAGGAACAAATACAAATACAATTGGTGATTCAAGGCATTGCCTATTTGTGTGTCTGACTGATGGTAACATATGGAACAGAGATTCAGGCTGCATGTCGGAAATATCAACTTGTGTAAACTCTGCTGCAACACAATGTATGGCTTAAGGAATATTCTGCTCTCCTAGTGCACTCAATCATTTTTTCCATGATTGTACAATTGCTGCCATGGTAGCTCAGTGGTTAGAGCAGCCTGCATAAAACAGAAGATACATGGTTCAAATCCCAACTATGACATTGAATATCTGAGTTTTGATTATCTTTCAAAGCTTGTAATAATGTTTAACCCTTAGCAGCCGTATGCACTGGTAAAAGTTTTTGCCAGCTGGTCGTAAGGGATTCTTAAGGGAAAGATTCGTGCAGTAAGGACCTACACTAGAAACCCATCAATTGACATTTCCTCGCCAGATGGCATAATTGGACAGATGTACTGGTTTATTCTACTAGTTGGTGCTGCCCTCTGAACCAAATATTTGCAGTCGACTGAAAAAACATCAGTTGAAGTCCAAGATAACATTGTCGGTCAAATGTTGACATATGACCAAAGCAGCTGACCATGTCAACAGTGTCTATATCCGACCAGTAAGGTTAATAAAAAGAACTATTGATGTATACAATATGCATTACAGTATTTATAGTTTCTTCCCACAATGCTTGCAACCAGCTATGTCACATCACTGTTTGACAAGCATTGCATCTGTTGATGTTGATTCACTGCTTTGTTCCACAAAATGCAAGGAAGCCTAAACAATGTTTTGTTATTAATAGTGCCACAATTCAATACTTCCCCATTACGATCTGAATATGATCATAAAGTCTTACCTCTAATACATTAAATCCCTAATCCACAATGGCTTCAAGTTTCTGTTCAATGCATATCGCATCATTTTGTTTTTGCTAACATCTTAAAGACAAACCACACTGACCAGCACCAATAATAAAATAACAGACTCCGCATTAAATGCATATGCAAGCAGTTAACACTTGTTACAATGATACAATATTTCTTGGAATATTGGTTAGTAATGAGGATTATGTACAATACAAATTACTTGATTTAGAATTTAGTTTTGGACCAAAAGAACATTACTATTTGAGGTAGAATCTGAACTGAAAAATTCAATCCCACAGTCAGGATTTGAACCACAGACCTGCTTCGCATGTGGCTGCTCTAACCACTGAGCTACTGTGACAACTTGCCGATATAACATTGAATTCTCCAACCAATTTGAATTTTTCCCCGGTGGACCACAAAGGGAACATCACATCAAAGATAAATACCCCAAGGGTGACCTACAATCATAAGTACTTTATGTCCCGGGATTAAGTAACCTTTAGATATTTGTTTATGCCATGTAATTTTATGTAAATGAATGATAAAAATAACCTACGATATTCAAAAGAGATGAATAGTTAAAATGTTTCCCTGTAATACAAAAGTTTTACTTCTCCCTTTCTTTTTTAAATACTTTTTTTTTTTACAATTTCCCACACAAAAACTGCTAAGATTAATTTTAAAGCAAAACTATATTCATTTTTTTGTTAGCTGTGCAAAGAGAATGGAATCTCAAAGCTTTAAAAGATTTAACTATCACTCAAAGCCCACTGTATTTCCATATTCCCCTCAAACCTATAAGGAAATAGGCAATAAGAATTTCTGCAAATGTTTATCTCAACACAAAGAAGATAGAGAAATAAGCTTCTAAGAATGGTTACATGGAAAATTTTTCGAAAATTTTGATTTTCTTGAAAATGGCTCAAACTATTTTTATTAAAATGTCATGTGTGTAACATATTTTTACGACAAATGAAATGCATATCTTGAATTTTCTGGCTATAGTCCCTGTAGTTGTATTTACTCTGGATGACTTTCGTATAACTGGTAAACCATTAGAGAGACCAAATCATACTATACAAAAAATGTAGATCTTGCTAAAATACACAATTTATGTGCAAATAAATTTTCTTGTAGGGTGAACCATTTCAGAAATATTTCTTATTATGTGTGTGAGTTTCAGAAAACTTAAAACTTTCATGAAATCGATCGTTCATTTTTTTATATATTAAGTGTGCAAAGAGAACAGAATCTCGAAGCTTTAAAAGATTTGACTATCGCACAAAGCCTTCCGTATTCTAACATTCCCCTTGCACCTACAAGGAAATAAGATAATTTGTACAAATGTTTATCTTAACTAACACGAAGAAGATATAGGAATAAGAGTTTGTAAGAATGGTTAGCACAAGAGTAGAGAAAGTCATGTGAGTGTAACATCAGAATTTTTACAGGACAAATGGAGGGCTTAGTTTAACCAGAAATAACTACAACTGTTTTAAATGGCACATCCTATATTTCTTCATTTTTGGATAGCACTCAGTAGCTTTTCAGAAAGTACCCAATCTAGATACTTTTGTGAAATTCATTACTGTCAAAAAAAACTAGTGTAGGTTGTAACGGGATTGGGAAACCACTTGTAACAGAGTACGTTGGGTGCCACGGTTTCTTTTCTGTCACATGAAATGCCTTGCTAGCTCATCCGGTGCAGTAGCTGCCTCTCCACTGTGCGCCGCTGCGTTGATCTTGATTGGGATTAGGTAGGCATGAGTAGGATATTTCTCAGGCGCGAGGTTAGATGACAAACACAGCACAGACGTTTTGTGATTTTATTCTCCCCCACGTCATTGCCTCGAAGTGCCGACCTGAGCGAGTTTCTGGTATTGCGTTTTAAGATCGCTATTTACTTCTCCTTACGCTAATCACTGTCGCCTTTCACACAACGTTTTTGGCGCGAAACTATCATTCGCAATACAGGTTCACCCTCGTAGCGACATCGCAACAGACAGACAGTCAGTCCCGTTCTCTTCCAATTTTTCCTATTTATGTATCTCACCCCCGCACTTTCTCTCTAGTCCCGTTATGGGGGAGGGGTGTATTTTCCCCATATGTGTCCTTGGACTTTAGGCAAAACGTCCCTCAACGCGAGATGACAAAAGATGTTTGTCCTCTGGCCTTCAGAAATGTGCTCAGGTCAACATACTTTCAAGAGGCAGCTTCTTTACACAGTTTATAATACAAATTATATTATACCTAAAAGTCTTATATTTACATTCTGATTCTAAAATTACAAATATATATACACAGAAGTTCCCGTCTCAAGGTCTACCGGAGTAAAAAATTTTTTTTGTGATTTGTTTTAAGCCATGAAAGCCAATGACTAATTGGTATATATTCACGGAATATAAATTTATTTTAATGATTTTTGCTACTTCCACATTAACTGGAAGCAACAAACTTACATATTTTAAATGAACCAGCAAAAAAACGAATTCCAAATAAAGCAAAATTGGATAGGCCCAATAAAACAAGCAGAAATGGTACACATTTTTACAGATTTAGATAGCACTCTTAAATAGCTTTTCAACAAATACCCACAATAGAAAAAGAAAACAAAAAGGAAAACCTGCAGTTCACATAAATTGTGAGCTCTAGCTGACTTTTGACAGATTTAATACCAGCATAAGTTTTCTTAACAATGGATTGGTAGGAGAGGTCACCTAAGTGTCCAGCAAGATCTCCACATTTGTCGTCTTTGGACTACTTCTGTGAGTACCATTTGAAATCAGTGGTAGATCTCAAGACAAACCCAACACTGAAGCAACGGAAGATGTGTACTTGGACACATTTAACTCGTGCCTAAGCAGGTGCGGGTGCCATCACAACCACCATAAGGGCAAGTACCCTTTTGAGAGGAAAAAAGGAAAGCTCTGGTTAGGAAAGTAATGAACACAGCTTTATATGTATAAAAATATTAAGGAAAATTGAAGCTATTAACAGTGGAGGAACAGAATTAAAATAAATTAGAAACTAAAAGTTTCACTTATCTTGCAATATTACTAAGATAATTAAAGCTTTTAGTTTCTAATTTGTTCTTATTTTAGATTTTATAAAAATATGCTTCATGGGTGTGTACTGGGAAGATATCTGGAAGGAAATAGTTTTGTCTTGAAATTTTAATATTACAAGTCAAAAGTAATTTGCTTATGAAGGGTGCCAGAAAAATACTTCAAGGGTGCCATGGTGCACATGGGTGCCATGTTGGGTATCATGATCTGGAGCATCAAATGGAAGTAATGAGACATTCCTGAACCCTGGTTAAGTAAATCCTTAATTTCCATGATCTACTTTCATTGTCAAGCAGCTGAGGATTACCAGTTTGAATACAGAATCGAGAAGCTGAACTGCATTTGTTTCTCTTATTGTTTTGTTTTTCTATTGTGGGTACTTGTTGAAAAGCTATTGAGGAGTATTGTGAACTTGCAAAAAAGTGTTCTACTTCAAATAAACTGCCGTCACTTCTGATAAAACTGGAAGTAGCAAAATATCAATTTTTAAGTTCTCTATACAACACATCTTCATACACTAAGTTTCACGTTAACCACATGCTTCAAGATTTACCCAGGTGGTACAGGATTTAACTAACCCTGTGTATATTGCTCAAATGCTGCATAGCTATTTAACCTTAAAATTTCTTCCCCAGCAATTCATTTCATGTTCCCTAATTATAAATCCTACACTCATACTACTGGGAAGGGGAAGACAACTTATCCCAATAAGCAAAGAAAGGATGGTCCAGAGTTTAGAATAAAAATTTACAATATTTATTATCTAGTTAAAAGAGCTTTATTTCACAACATATAGGAACTCATTTAACAAATTTGTATTTTAGTAGTGGTAATTCTAATAGCATAATAGGCATTTCTAATTCAACATTTAAAAGTTAACATGCATAATCATAGTCGCTGACTTCTTTCAGCTAGTCTAATTTAACGGATCTCATTCGATTAGTGTATTTTAATGGATCTGATTCATTTTGAACTGGTGTATTTAGTAACAGCTTTGGTGCCTTCACTCACAGCATGCTTAGCCAACTCCCCAGGCAATAGTAGACGCACAGCTGTTTGAATCTCTCGGCTGGTGATTGTTGACCGTTTATTGTAATGTGACAAACGTGAAGCTTCTGCAGCAATACGCTCAAATATATCATTCACAAAGCTATTCATAATACTCATAGCTTTGGCACTGATGCCTGTATCAGGATGAACCTGTTTCAGTACTTTGTAGATATAAAGTCCATAACTCTCCTTCCTCTTACGTTTTTTCTTCAGATCCCCTTTGATGACGCTCTTCGTTGCCTTCACTGTCTTTTTGACGGGTTTCTCAGGTTTTGGTGCCATAGCAGCAGCTCTATTGAACAGAACAAATTAACAACAAATTAGAGAAACCCATTCACACAAGTTACAAAATACTTTGTCAAGTAAATACATCTGAGTGTGATGAGGCATAATTAAGGGAAGTGTAAATAGGGATTTTTATGCATATCTGTTATTGTAGATGTAACTGTGGTATTTATAAGTTTTGAACATGTGAAATATAAGAGTTTCTGTTAAAACAATGTTTGGAACTGCCTCCCTGACCAAAGGTGGCAGTTCGAAGGAGGAGATGGAGAACCCAATAAAAATCCAGGATTTGAACACAAAATGTCGAGGCCTGTAAAATCGTCCACCAGTAAGAAAAAAGTAAATTGAAGGGGCACATGCACTTTTAAAACCAACAAAAGAACTAAAACAGTCTGGAGTCTTCACTTAATTGTCGTAAGTGCACGGAGATATTGTTCTTGCTGATTGCATTGGTGCATGCCATAAAGGGCAAGTGAAATAAGTGCAGTGCTAACAAGAACAATAACTCAACCTACGATTGATGTAAAGGTAAATTACTCAAATTTCGGGAAAGCTACTCCTGGGTAAAACTCCACGAACTGTTATTTGCTACAATCCCAATACCTGAGATCGTCGTGCTTTTTACCAAAGGACAGGGTCCATGCTATATCAACAAGCAAGTGATGATGCTAGCCGAGGATGGACCTCGAACCCAGGACTGAACGAAGACATCTACCACCTTCAACGAGGTACGAGCCAGGTACTGCCTCTATTAGAACTACAAAAGTATTCACTCCGACCACTTTTATAATTTTGATGTATTGAGATAGTTTTCAATGTCACAAGTTAGCAGTTGGCTATATCATGATCAATAAAAAAAAATATTTTGTAAGTGTTGTTCAGTGTTATTAACTCACCTTTTAGATTAAATTAGTTACAACACTGTTTTCAAACTTCTATGAAAGGAAGATAGAAGAAAGTACTACAATGTTTGAAAGGTAGAACTGGAATTTAAAAATTCAATAGCACAACTGGGATTTGAACCACAGACCTTCCGCTTACTGGGCGGATGCTCTACCACTGAGCTATTGTGACAAACTGCCAGAATGGCATTAAATTCTCAAACCAGTTCGTATTTCTCCTAGTAAACCACAAAGGCAGTCTCACATCAGAGAAATACGAACTGGTTTGAGAATTTAATGCCATTCTGGCAGTTTGTCACAATAGCTCAGTGGTAGAGCATCCGACCGGTAAGGGAAGGTCTGTGGTTCAAATCCCAGTTGTGGCATTGAATTTTTAAGTTCCAGTTCTACCTTTCAAACTTTGCCCACACACGGCTTGTGTGTTTAAAAACACCAACAGTAAGTTTGTTGGCATAAATAAAAATAATAAGTACTACAATGTGTAGCAGTTTTTCTGTATAGCGCTTATGATATACAGAATATATCAAAGTTACAAAATCCATTAATAGCAAAGGGTTAAGAATATGTACCACAGGTGAAGGGATGCCAAAAAGGCATTACCAAGGGTCATTAGCGAACGTCCCAAACATTAACGTAAACGAGATACAATTAGTTTGGCAAGGTCTTCAACCTAAAGAAAAAAGAGCCTGCTATTGTATTTTTACAAAGTATCGGAAACCCGAGGGGTTTTGCCAGAGGGCAAAGTCTTGACTTAATGAAGTGAGGGCCATTATGGATGTTTGGGAAGCTAAAGAGGAAAAATGACTGAGGGACAGTAGGAGACAGGCATCGTTACGAGGGAGAGATACATGTAAGCAACACGGTGAAAGTTCGTTCCAGCGTTACGTTAAACTGCATATTTTATTCTATTTAAAATTGTTCAGCAAAGCTTAAATGTGTAAAAATAAAACAAATAAAGAGTTCTAACAAAACTACAATATCGCTCTCTGTAACCACCACGGATACCCGAGATTAAGACTCATGTGTGAGCAGCCGTAGGCACCCATAATACGAAGCAGTCAATCGAGTGATATAATAATGCTTCAAATGTTTACTATCATGTTACTTTTAGTGGAACTACACCACTGTGACTTGTACTGGTCATTTAAATTCAACTGAATTCTCAACCATGTGTCAATTTGTTTCAAATTATTATAATTTGTTTCAACAATATTGCTTTGTTTGAGAAGTAACTTTAGCATTAAACACAAGAAAATGCCATGGTATAGGCAATGGCATCTCACAGATTAAGCAATGACTTTTCACTGAAATTTCTGAGGATGTCTGATTTGGAGGATCTAAGAAAGTTTTAGTGTTGTATCAGAAGATAATCAACCTATAGATGTTCCTGGAAGAAGCAGTTCAGAAAACTAGGATGACGTGCAGACAATTCCACATGGAAACGGAGACTGAAGGTAATTTGATTTTTATAATTCTATTTCATATTATTGCTATCTTTATGTTTATCACCATTATTATTGCTTGAGTCACAGCAATAGAATTTTATAAGCTAAAACAGGCATGCTCAAGCAGACAGGAAATCTGGTGTGCCCAGTGCCCAGTTTGAGAAAGACAGGAATGCGAGTAGTGTCAACTACAAGTCACAGGAATTCAGAAGTGCCAGGTTAAGTCTAATATTGTTATTTAGAATACACTTGCAAAACATACAAGAACAGGCATTTTTTATTTATGCATATTCTAATATATTTCACATGTTTTTTGCAAGCGAGGGAATGTGAAATACAGCTAATGGTGTGCAGTCAAAGAATGGCCCTCAATTGGCTTATCTATAATTTACGATGTATCAATTTGCAAAACTAAGGCTGAGAAAAGTTGTCCATATAAAATATGTAGAACCAAACGTGCACATTATAGCTGCCACTTTTGTTTGTAGTCAAAGAAATATATCCCATGAAAGTATGAATAAAACTCCTTAACCATTCTAAACTTAATAAAGCTGTCAGATTACAGATCTAATTGCACCTCTGTGGACAGTTTTTTTTTTTTTTTTTTAAATTAACACCCTCCAACATTGTGTCATATCGGACGAATGAAAAATGAAATGGGTGAAATGATGCTTAAATGAGCCTCAGGTCCATGGAGCTTTAAGTTACCCGACATTCGTCTTCTCAGGGTAGGGAAAACCTCGGAAAAAAACCTTACCTGGATAACTTACCCTAAGCGAGATTCAAACTCGCGACCTCTTGAACGTGAGGCAGACACGCTAACCATCACGCTACCGAGGCGGGCATGGACACAGTGCTGAAATCAACTGAACATGGTGAAATATCAAAATGTGCTCAAGCAACCATAAATCTGCAAATGCTACATTTAGATTGAGACTGAATGACAATACTAATGACAGCTGAGAACTGTTCACATATAGAAAATGTGTAAAATTATGCACCTAGAATGGATTTCTTTGTATCTCCCATTTCATTTCCATTGCAGAAATTTTAGAAATGAGATACAATGAATTGTCCTTTTCCCTGCTAAGAAGTATTGAAAGCTCCAAATGACTCGTTTTAGTAACCTATGCGAGATTAACGATTCATTGAGGGTCAGAAAGGTCAGACAGGCCTTCCTTACATATCCATAAAAAGTTTTACTTGGTCATGCAAAAGGAGAAAATGTTCAAGCGTTTTACCCCTACTTAGCCATCTTATCTGAGAAAAATAGGGTATATCACTGAAATCAAATTCCAGCGAATCCATTAACTCTCGAAACTCCCTGATATTCAATCCTGCAGGTCATATGATTGTAGGCCCTAACGATATTGACAACCATGCCAAATTGCACTCTTGGCACAAAGTGCCTCTTAATGAATTGCACAAAGCACAATAAATTTTCTATCCTGGGGTCATTTCATTTTTAGAAGTCCCATGAACTTCACATTACACCCAGCTAAAGCTCCAGTTCAAATAATATTACTAATTGTTTCAATACATACTATAAATGGTATAAGAGTCCCAATTTTAATTGTATCAAAACTTAATTCACTCCAACAATTCCAGCAATTATGGTAAAGGCTGAGCTTTATTTGTGGCACCATCAATGGCAATGGAAGCCAGCTTATTCCAGGGGAGGTTCATATTGTCAATAACAAAATGACATGTTCAACTGCATGTAATATATGTACCTTACATGTATCTCATGGGGATTAAATTCAGAAGCTCTTCTGTATTATTCAAACAAAATTACTCAGTTGAGCTGTACCAACTTCAGTACTTTCATATCAAGATATGTAAAGAATTGGTTTCTTCTCAATGTTAGTTGTCATGCAACATCCATACTATGGCCCAGTGTAGAATGGTTGAAGTTCCAAGCAATTAACTGAGTAATTTTAAATATTGACCTCATAGCATCATCTTTATTGTTTCAAACTTCTGTAAATAAAATTTTATAATAAATTCTAATATTAATATTTGATTTCAAGCATATTGAAATATAATTGCCGACAGCTTTTAACATACAACTGATGAGAATGAAGTGTTTAAAACAGTGGAGCATATTAGCAGATTGAAAAATATGTTAATACATAAATATTTTGCGCCAACTTATAACAATAACAACAATAATAACAACAACCATCATCACCATCAATCAGCTGTTGATTGACTGGTTCAACATCAGGTAACTGCCTCCCCCTTCTCTCATTGCCTGGTGTGCTGTTCTTCCTATCATCTCGAACTTTAATGATTGAAATATTTTCCCACACTAACTCCCAATAATTGTCTGCTAGTTTTCAAAGTTGGATATTTAGGTTGATATGATTGCAAGACCAAAAGTGGTGAGCTATGGCTGATTTATATGTTTCTTTGTATGATATTTTTGACATTTTCATTCTAGTTTCCAAACTTTGTTTTGTTTTGCCGATATATATCTTATGGCAGTTTCCACAGCTGACATGGTAGATTCCTGATAATTTAATACTTGGAGTGGTATTTTTTAGAGGGTGGCTGAGCAAATTTCTCATACTATATTTGGTTTGTGGAGCCAATTTTATATTATAATCCTTAAGAACATGGAACCTATTGAAAAATTTTGGGTAATGTGTGAATTTACAATATCTTGGGTATCGTTAATTTTCAATTTGCTGACATCCTTGATAGTTTTTAATCTTTATGCTTTTTTAATCTAGTTACGAAACTGGATTTAAATCCATTTAAATTTGCAATAAGTTTAATATGCTCCAGTTCTTTTTTGTATTCTCTATTTGTTAGTGGTATATTTATCAATCTGAATTATGTTATGGAATATTGCATGCTGATGTGCTTTTGGGTTTAAATGTTTTTGTTGTAGTTGTCTGTTTTCTATACCTTCTATATCTTGTTCATTTTCAATAGTTGCCTACTAGGCAATGAGAGAAGAGGGAGGCAGTTACCCTGATGTTGAACCAGTCGATCAACAGCTGAACGATGGAGGACCCTCTCGAAACTGGTCCTGCGATTAATATTATAAGTTGGAGCAAAATGTATATAAATATTGACATTTTTCAATCTAGCTTCTTTTAAGTTTGCAATTAGTTGCAAATGCTCTTCCCCCTGAACTTACATTTAATGAAAACCTGAAGCTTAACAGTGAAGCAATATGAATCAAATATAATCTATTTAGAGACTGGGCTTCATTTGTCTTTGGTATATGGTTAATTTTCAACTTGTACAAACTACTACAGGTAAGTGAAGTCTAGTCTAAATATTTGCTATCTGTTGACTTATACATGTCAGCATGTTTTGAATTCTAGTGTTGTGCAATATATTTTGAAACGTTTATACCACTATATATATGTGTGTTATAACAATTTCCACATACTAAACATATAGCACATTCTCCAAATTGCACAAAAAGGCACTGTCTTTCCCATTGGGATTCTTTTCATGCGTTAGTTGCACTAGAACTTGGTCTCTTCTCTGTTAAATCCACATTCATGGCACCGCCATCAGTGCATCAAGACAATAGGTTTTATGCAGGCACCCAAAAAGTGAAAACACAACCTCCATTTGCCAGTGTACTATAACAGGCACCCACTAGATGAAATACCCAATGTGAGTAAGCCTGAGCTGAATTGACATTTGTCACAGACTGAATCTCAATCAAACTTTGGCTAGAGTTGATCCTGTGCAGGACTATAGCCTCAATGCAAAAAGGAAGTCAAAACAACAATCACTCCAAGTAAACAGATCAAAACTCCCAGGCAAGTATGGTATCACAGAAATGACTGATTAACTTTGGTTATATTTCTCCTGGCAGATTCACCTAGCAAAATGTCTTGAAAGTGAAGGAAGGACTTGCAGCATATTCAAAGTGACATTCAAGTAATGATAGTGTTGCAATTTCATGACTCCAGTTGATTGATTAGTCCACGTTGAAACCTAAAAAAGTGCACAGAAAGAGGCACAAAGAGTATAAAACAAGAATAAAATATGCTCATTGTTTTGATATGCAAGAGGTGCTCTAGGAGCTAGAAATAGAGGTAGATGAACTGTGGTCTTCAAAAATGAAACCCTACATTCTTCATCGAGACTGAGTAGGAATAGGCAGAGAAATTCTGAAGCATCTATCTTTTGATATGAAAAGCACAAGATCAGCCCATTTGAAAACAGCTGAGTTGGCTCTTAATTTCAAATGCCTGGAGTAAATTTATCTGAAACTTCTAGCTGTGCTTTAGCCCAGGAGCAAATGTTATTGCAGATGAACCTTTTCCAAGCATTACTTTGTACACATTTTGTTCTGAAGAATGATAATTGCAACCAAGATAAACATAAAAGTATCCTCTGCAGTTCTGTGCACTCAGGTGAAATACAGAATATATCAAGTATTCCTGAGACAATTAGCCTCTACAATGAAACAAAATTTTGTTGTATTAGATCAGATGAAAAAATTATATTCAGTTTATTCTGGTACACATTACTGGATGTACATTTTTCATAACTTCCTTGATCTAGCTACTATGGTTTAGTTCAAGTAGCACAGAAGTTTAAGAACTTGTGTTGCAGCACTATACACAAAATACATTCAATCTAGAAATCAACAAGGAGAGGAAAAGTTGAAAGATATGCCAAGAAAGAAGCCAAAACAGCAGTGCCAAATGTTACCCTGATGATGCCAAGCACAGTACTTGGTGAAACGTTGGTATCTACAATGCCTTCTAGACCACGGCCTACAAGCCCGGAAGAAATAAACATTTTGAATAGTCAAAACCTATCAAATTTGTATGAAATACAATTGCCTCAAGTTTAAGTAGTTGCTAGAGAAATAATAAATTTGCCTTCATTTTGAAGAAATTAATACAGTTCTAACAATCAAAGAGTTAAGTTACTAACTTACCTAATAGGTAGGCAGAGGACAAGTTTTCTAGCAGCAAGAGTCAGGGTATAAGAGATCTGAAAATGAGACAAAACCAAGTTAGTTTCTTAAATAGTCTACTTAACCCTCTAACGCATGAATGATTTTGCTTCCTATGCCATTTCTCTTCTAAACTTGTTTATATATCTGGCATAGGGACCTTAGTGAAAGATAAATATCCACGATTGTTAAGGACTGGCAAAAGGACTGGCCATCCATTAAAAGTCAAATGTCAAGTTCAAATCCCAATGACCAGTCAAATGTGCCAATTGTAAGGGATGGGGGGGAGGTGACAGGTAAAATGAGCAGCATGTAGCACTCAGATTGAATTACATCTGACTGCATATGAATGGATTATGGTTTTAATTCTAAAAAAAACATCACTACAATACTACTGAAATAATTTAATATATGATATAAAGTAGCTACAAATACCTATTTGTATTTTATTGTTAAAGACAAGTATAATATAAACATAACAAAAACAAAATATTCTAGAACTTTGACTAACCACCTTTATTACCAAACGGCAACACTATGCATTAGAGCAGGGCCTCTCAAAGCTTAAAATTGTACCAGGTGAAATCAAAATGCAGATATTCCTTGTAGGTACCACTCATTGTGGTAACAAGCTTGGCCTCAACTCACACTGCAGAGTGAAGAAGCAAAGACTCAAGAAAATCTGTGTTGATAGATGGCTTGCTTATCAGTGAAATAGATACATGCAATAGAAACACCTAATTATGGAGTAACTTGTTCCAAAGAAAGCATAGCATGCCGAAAGTTCATTTAAGTCAGAGCAGGAACGTTATATTTTTTGAAGTCATGAGAGGCCTAATGCCTCATGCATGGTACAATAATTACATGTGAGAGGAACTCTATTAAGAGATACTATAACAGAATACATTCAGAAACATGGTAAATCACAGTGGATACTAGAGAGGAATTACAGAGGTTCCTACATCTTCCAGAAAAGCATCTTTAATCCAAAAATGAGGTTATCAGTGCTTTCTAGATCATTAAAACAAAAGACCAGATTTGGTATTAAAAACCAAATTAACTGGTTAGCCACTGCACACCTCAAACATACCAATGAGGAAGAAATAGTGCAAAAATGATGAAGCCTGAGGCAGCAAAGCAAGAGAGAACTTAAGCAAAGAGCAAATGGAGGTTTGCATCAAGGTCAACTTTTCAGTCATTTTGTACAGGTACCTTGCACTGTGCGATGCACCAGTGCATAAACCCTGGTTAAATATCTTACCAATGTATTCAGCTAACCCAAGTGCAAAATGTTTTCCAATAAAAATTGTAAGCCACCAACTACAAGAATTTCAGTTTTGAAAGTTACCCTTAATCTGAAATCAGATCATTAAATTCTGTATTACTCTTCATATTTATGTCATCCCAATAGATACCAGTACTAAGCTAATGTTGCCACAATACACAATTTGTACTCGGAATTGGTAATTAATGTCAGTTTCCACATAAAGCAGTGTTTAGGGCGGGAGGACTTTCTGAAAATATTCATGTCACATCTTTGGAAGATGCTGAACTTAAATACCAAGTTTAGTATTTAAGACTTCATTTATCAATTATGTTATTCACTTGCACCACCCTTATATTAAAAAAATCTTTGGATTCAAGGGACCCCAAAAGTGTTTCTAATATTTCAGGATTGAGGTTTTGGGCACAGTGCAGTACCTTCTCTAGTTACTATGTAGCTAAGAGAAAGTAAAATTTGTTTTATTGGATTCAAAGTATCTCAAAGCATGTATTTTCAGCAAAATCTTGGTATCAAATTTTTGGGTGGAATGCTACTACATACATGGTAGAGAGAGTATAACTACTTTTATCAACTTCATATTAATCAAGATAAACATTTGTAAAACTGGCCTCTGGAGGTCACACCAGAGGTTTTAGCACGCAAAAATTTTTACAGAAATGCCCACCATCTCATCTCTGCTGCCACCTGTCATTGCTTTTAGCTCCATTATCCTGAAAAAATATTCACTCTATTGTATTATCCATGATACAATATTTTTCAAAATATTGCCTAATTGTTTCCACATGTTAGCAAGCTTTTTCCCATTTCACAGGACAATTTCACCATCTCTGACAAGTTTTTACACAACTTTCATCTTGAAGGTTGTGCTTCTAGCTACCTACTGTTTTACATCTCCCTACACTAACTCAATACAACTTAAATCTGGGTGGTAGAGTGGGAGTCTGAACCTCTGCCAATATCTTATTACTACATATGATTGTTTGCTGGGCTCATGAAACTTACTTTTCAAATACAATACCATTTTTAGTAGACTTTCATATCCATTTTTAGGGAGTTGGATGTTGGTGGTTTATCTACTTGAGCATTGTGATAGGACATGTCAAATATTAGGACAGAACTCTGAGGAAAATTAGGAATGAGTGTGGTCATTTTCTGTGTTCATTTCATGGTAGAAATCTCCAGGCCTTTGCTTATACATATGCATGTAGGGCATTTGGTATGAAGATATACCTCCCACCAGCATGAACAAATGACTAGTCTTTCTCCCTTAAATAATAAATTTACCTATAGACATCCTGTAAGGGCAAAAGCCTCCTGTTTACATAGGGACTAGCTCATAAATAAGCTCCGAAGGTGAGCATATCCTTGGGAGTTTTGTTGCTGAACTATCTTTATTCCTATGATCAGGGCCTAGATGTTTATGACCTAAAAAGTTAGAAATATGCAAGCACTTATGACTGAAAAAAATTAGAAAATATGATAAATATGAACTAAAAATTTTGTTTGGGTTTTTCAAAATCTTCAAAAATTCAATGTTTAAATTAACATTATATAGCACTCAATAAGAAATCATTTTGTTGTATTTTGAATTTAATTGTTCAATCCAGAGCTAACTCTTACCTCTGTACAGAATGAAATAAATGTCAGTTGGACAGGCAACCAGAAAGAATTATAGTAGCAAATGACATTTTAAAGTTTTCAAAAAGGAACGATTACATTTCTGAGAATTCTAATCATGGAAACAATTGACCTTGGCAGAAAACTTAATAGCCATACTCAACTGTCTGCTTTCTTTGTGTTTGTCACTTCCTATATGTCTGTCTTTATGTATAATATAGCTTGGCCTCCAAATTTGCGGAAATATACATTTCTAAGTCAGATAATTGTAAGAAATATCAGACTAGAATTAGATGTAAAAAAATTGGTCTTTGGAATGACCACAAGCACATAAGCTAAACTGCAGTAATATTAATATGAAAAACACAAAAATGTAAGTGAAAATATAACCCGAAAAATATATCTTGCACTCTCATGACTTTCAGTACTCTTGTACTAACCATTCTTACGAACCCTTATTCCTATATATTTGTGTTATCGAGATAAACATTTGCAGAAATTATCTTATTGCTTATTTCTTTGTAGGTACAAGGAGAATATTGGAATACAGTAGGCTTTGAGCAAGTCAAATCTTTTAGTATTAAGATTCCATTCTCTTTGCACAGCTAACAAAAAAGTAACGATCTTTCATTTGATGAAGTATTCCAAAATTCACAAATAAGGAGGTGGTTCACCCCACAAAAATCTCATTTGGACATAAATTGTGTGTTAACGAAATCTATATTTTTTTGTATAGTAAGATGTGGTCTCTCTTATGGTGTACCAGTTATTCAAGTCATATAGTAAGAATATATTTCATTTATCATAAAAATATCTAGCATATGGCATTTTAATCAAAATCAGAGCCATTTTTGATAAAACCAAATTTTTCGAAACATTTTTCATGAAAGGATAGTTTAGGGTGAAGGAATTTTCTTCAAAATCTTCATGTGGCATTCTCAAAATATATTAAACTTAAAATACCAACTTCGGTTATTAACCGACTTTTCGTTTGAGTTATGCTGTCCACAGACTGGCAACCAGGCGCACACACGCACGCACAAAAAACTTACTAAAAATGCTTTTTTTGGATTTATGGGACCTCACATTTCCGGTGAAAACTCGATATCGAATTTTAGGATGGAATACAATATTTCCTTTACTTACTGTATGTGGTTGAGAAAGTAAAAGTGATAAAATGACAAACGTTAAAAGCCCATGACCCACGAGAATTGCATAATTTTAATCACCACTGATAAAATCTTCTCTATTTTCCATGGAAAAAACCGATTACAAAACCCTTCCGCTTTTCCTGTCCCCGGACACTTCCGCACTACTTTTCAACGTTAGCACTTGTCAGTTTGGCTCCAGCTGTATCCAACCTTCTGTTCCTTGCGATTCTCAACCATTGGCTTCCCGCTTTGGTTCGAAATAGCTGTTAATAAATCAGCATTACTTTCATCAGTCCAGCTTTCAGGATGTGTATGTAGGTCTCGTCTTCATGTAAAATAAGCCGAAGATAGAGCAGATAATTCTCTCAGCGTGCCTATTCAATTCAAGTGTTTTTCAATAAGCGCTCTTTTTGTTACCTCTGGTTTTCTTCCACTTTAATCCCAGATCTCCAAATATTCTAAGGCGTGCGTGACTTCCTCCATGTTCCATTAGACTTTATCTGCAGTCTTCCAAGTGGGCAACTTCCCCGTGGGCATATAAATTATGGATTGTAAGTCAACAGTTTGTCGAAGTCGTCAGTATCTGTTTTTAGGGACATTGTGCTTTTTTGTCTAATATCAAAAATACCTTCTTGAAAATGTTTTTTCATCTTCTTTTAGAATCCTAGAAACGAACGCACCGACACTAATAGCTTTCGCAACCTTCAGTTTTGAGCGCTGTGCCGTTTGAAAGCGCGTGTTAAGAGCGCTCAAATATTTTTTTCTATGGCTGTACCTTCTGTTTATTGAAATAATCAGGCGAACCAACTTTTCTTTTTCTTATTGTTCACTTCTTGTGATAAACATTTGATTTATCGCGGCTCTGGCTGTCCAAGTTTTCCCATTTAATTTCGAAATAATGGGAGGCATAGTATTTGATATAACCATACCAAGAACGGACAACTCGCATTAGTAAATATTGTATCCCCATACTGCTGGAAGTGTAACGCAGTAAATATTCAAATGTTTATGTCTACAGCATCACGTGCTACTTGCAAAGAAGGTATGAACAGTATTGAAACATCGGTGGGAGGAGTGGGGTTGGCCGACTGGTCTAGCCCTCAAGGACATACGCCAATATCCCTGGCGAGACCTATACAATGGGAATAGATAGGACCGCGACAGTGAAATCTTTAGAGCTAGTCACTATGGGATGCCTTTGACATTTTCTTTGCATGGTTAGGCTATTAAAACTACAACCTATTGGAGAAAAATATTTGAAAGTTCAAACCAATAACAAAGAACGTCGAAAATGGTTATCTCCATAACTTTTGACAAATTGTGTCCTTTGACGAGATTACTTTTTGTACAGTAAGATTTTGTCTATCTTACGATTTACCAATAATACAAGTCATCCAGAGTGAAGAATTCAGAGGTTATTCTTAGAAAATTCACGATGTACATTTCTTCTCATAAAAACATCTTAAACGTGTGGTATTTTAATCAGAATCGCTCGAGCCATTTCAGATAACCAAAACTTTTGAAATTTTTCCATCTAAAGTGTAGTTTGGTGTGGCGGGAATTTTTTTTTTTTTTTTTTTTTTTTTTTTTTTAAATCTTCGTGTCTCATCATTGGAAGATGAACTTTAATACCAAGTTTAGTACTCAATGGACTTCGTTTTCTAATTGTTCAGACTCACACATGGGCCTTTTTCTATTTTTCGGGTGCCTCAAAAAAAGTATTTCCGTGAAATCTCGAATTTGAATTTTTGGGTGGAATGCAATAGTGCCCCTACTTAACAGAGAAAGTAATAAACGGCAGCGGACAGAGAAAGTAATATGAATGTAACGTATAGGTTACGCGTTTGTTCTTGAATGACCTTGAGCAGAAATCCAGTGAGTAGTCCTACCCTAGCTTTAATAAACAGGTCAGCAAATGTTTATGCTACGATAACAGACACCTGTTTTCCTGTCGCGCTTGTGTATACAGTCGTCTGCAAAAGTTTTGTGCGGTACGGATGTATGCATGCAACGAAAATATCAGCAATTCAGACGAGGGAGAAATGTCGGGAATAGAAGAATGCAAGAAAGTTAAGTGGAAACAGTTATAGAGGTATAGTGTATAGTATGTGTGGCTGATATTACTGGAAGTGTCATAAATTGATTTGTAGTGCTGTACTACTTCAGCTCAGAAGCATGTGCGTCATCTCACTGCAGACTGTACCTCCTCTTTCGATGCTAACGTTCCCGGAAAAGCTGAGTAGTGACTCGCACTCAACCTTTCATATAAAATTTTCATTCGTCAAGAAGTAACGCGCGACCTGTACATGTAAACGTTTACAAACTCGGCCGCTCGAGAAAATGAATGAAACATAGTGCAATAGATGCAGTTTTTATTGCCGATTACGATTTTGAAAGTTTTATTTGGCGCTCAAGCTTCGTTTTTGATTTATGAGCAAATTTCGTAGTGCGATGCAGCGATTTTATTTCGCTTTTGCGGCGGATATCAGCAAATGTGTATAAACAAGTATAATATATGCTAGAATGATTGATTAATGCATTTACATTGAAATTGGGCATTAACACTGCCCAAGTTTTAAATATTTCGACAACACAGGACCGTCACCCCACTCATACATACACTAACTTAATCTAACACGCGCAAAATTTCGATAACACAGGACCCTGTTACTCCACTCATATACACACTAAAGCTAACCTAACACAAAACGAAAACGAAGCTTGACTACCAAATAAAACTTTCAAAATCGAAATCAGCAAAAACAATTTCAATGTAAATACATTCATCATTCTAGCATTCAGGTATTATACTCGTTTATGAACATTTGCTAAATATCCGCCGCATACGCGACAAAGCTTGCATCGCACGTACGAAATTTGCTCATAAATCAAAAACGAAGCTCGAGCGCCAAATAAAACTTTCAAAGTGGTAATCAGCATCTGCATCCATTGCACTAAGTTTCTATTCATTTTCTCGAGCGGCCGATTTTGTAAACAATTACGGTCTTAATTATGGCATCAAGTTCTGTATATGTGAATACTTTGTAATGCCTGAAAATGCCCACTCAGTGGACATTGTTTATAGAAATTCGAATTTAGGAATAAACGTGACATTTCCTCCATTGCACCTTTAGGGAAAAAAATTTTAAAACCCAAATTATATGTAAGAAACTACAAAAATGTTGCAGTGTTTTGCTAAAGACAAAAGATGAAAGTATCCTTGAAATGGTTCACGTGATTGACCTTTTGACACCCTCAAGAGCATTTTAATATCTGCAAGTGTAGCTATTGCTCTTGACTCCAAAATGGAGCTTTACCGTCAAATAAAATTGATAGAAACAATCTGCACAAAAAGACTCAGTAAATTACGCTTCATATTTTTTTCCAGCGACCTAATTTTTGCGAAATAGAAAACCTGTCTTCAAATACAGAGCTTGTCTTTCGCAATGAAAAGATCAGTGTATACATTTTCAGTTTTTGACCCTCTGGGCTACAAGAATACCTACAAATTGTCAAGATGTCACACAGCCTAATCTGTAATTACAAACTAATCGAGTTATTTATACAAGTTACGCAACAATTGGTTGGCCATCTTAATGGTAATTTAGCACTATTTTCGTGCAGTTCATGTTACATTGCCAGTTTCAGCCAAAATCGAAAGTTAAAGATTTGAGTTGCGACTGTCTAAATGCAAGACAAGGGCAATGAAATGTTTACTCTGAAACCTTTTAATAATTTCAAAGGTATTTACTGCATTGGTTACACGTTTTATGTTTGAGGTCATGGATTCTAGAAATTACTGCGATTTACCAGCTGTCAATCGTGTCAACTTTCAGCTTGTAATTTAAAACATTACCTAAAACTTACAATAAATGTTTAGCTCTCTGTATTAGTTGATAAATACATCAAAGGCCAGCAGCGAATTTCGACGCAAGTGGAAAATATGCTCTTAAAATGTAATTTACATTTTAAGTTTCTCGAGTTAACATTAATTGGACGGTGACGTAAAACTACTAGAAAAGTCAAGCAAAATTTCGAATGCAAGATTACCTTGTTTTACAGCCTCTTTTCAGACGCTCTGCGCTGTATTGCTGTACATTAACATTGCAACTGATTGAACTTGGGGCATTTTGCGTAATCGGAGTACGCACCTATGCAATTTGACCGACCGTAATACGCATCAGCTAACAAGCTTTCGCCGTCTTCGGCAAGCAAGCACGCCAATGAGCATTTTAAATTTAAAGCAATGAAAGTGTTACTGCTGATAATGTGGGAGTTTTAAGTATCACTTCGCATTTATATATGACATATTTAAGTCCTTCCTGGCAGCAGTATTAACACAACACTTCAACTTCAAAAATTTGCATTTTACTTCAGTATCTAAATCTACAAGACATTAAGAAATGAAAACCTAAACCCACAATTTATGCAGTCTGCCGTGTTAGCTGCAGCAATTTTCAAAGGCGAAGTGTACTTAAATACGTTCTATAATCTACATTTGCTTATAAATTAACTTGGGTAACCAAATAGTGTGATGAAGAATTAATAGCAAATATTTCCAACATGGTACGTTACCTTCCTTCCTGATCTGCAGTCCGTACAAGAATCGCCCTCGGCTTTTGTCACAAGAAAGCTGGCAATGTGCTTTGACCAATCATGTGCCACTCTAATGCCCACCAATGATTTGTGTAGAAAACACAGAATATTCAGAGAGCTAATTGGGGATGCTCTGTGTTCGTGACTGGGGGTAAGAACGGGCTGTATTTCAAATATTACATTGGAAATAGATTGCGAAAGTAATTGATTGAATTGATTACTATTTATACACAATCTGAAGTTCAAAATAATACAGATATGCTATTAGAGCAAGCGAAACCTCAAAGTTATCGTAGTTTATCTGAAATTGAAAGTTTTTCGTTTATCTATTCAGCAATTAAGTTTCCAAATCAAACGGCGTTTAACGACTTAATTTTGCCTTGTCTGCCTTTGCTTATTTCTTTCCCCAGGGACTTGGTGATTGATATCGCAAGTTGGGATACAATTTTCTATCGGGAAACGTTGAACTTAAGAAAAGACGAACTGCCTTTTGGAAGAAAGGAGTAGAGCATTACCAATAATGTTATCATTCTAGCCTATTTTTCATAATGAATAAATTAATACTTAGGCCAAAATTTGTTCAACAGATCTATGCTCAAGTTCAAGCGTTCGATCCCCATAATACGGATATTTTTAATGCGTATGTTTTCTTCTTTATACATTGTAACCTTGTTAAGATCTCTATGGAGAAAGCTTGCCATATAGTAGATATTCTTTGGATGTTGATCATTGCTTGGATCATTGCTATAAAGAGAAAAATCTGATGTGTTGCACTCACATGACTTTCTCTACTCTTGTACTAACCATTCTTACAAACTCTTATTCCTGTATCTTCTTCGTGTTAGTTAAAATAAACATTTGTACAAATTATCTTATTGCTTATGTCCTTGTAGGTGCAAGGGGAATATTGGAATAAAGTAGGCTTTGTGCGATAGTCAAATCTTTTAAAGCTTTGAGATTCCGTTCTCTTTGTACACGTAACATATAAAAAAATGAACAACGATGACCCATTTCACGAAAGTTCCAAGTTTTCCGAAACTCACACACATAACAAGGTATATCTCCGAAATGGTTCACCCTACAAGAAAATTTATTGAGACATAAATTGTGTATTTTAGCAAGATCTACATTTTTTGTATAGTATAATTTGGTCTATCTCTAACGGTTTACCAGTTATGCAAAAGTCGTCCAGAGTAAATACGACTACAGGGGCTATAGCCAGAAAATTCAAGATATACATTTCATTTGTCATAAAAATATCTCAAACATATGACATTTTAATCAAAATCGTTAGAGCCATTTTCAAGAAAATCAAAATTTTCGAAAAATTTTCCATGTAAAGGGTAGTTTAGGGTGGGGCTATTTTCTTCAAAATCTTCGTGTCACATCCTTGAACGACATTAAACTTAAATACCAACTTTGGTTTTTAACCGACTTTTCGTTTTTGACCTATGCTGTCCACAGACTAACAGACACACAGACACACACACGGACCTTTTTCTAAAAATGCTTTTTTTTTTTGGATTCAGGGGACCTCAAAACATGTATTTCCGGTGAAATCTCGACTTCGAATTTTTGGGTGGAATACAATACTTCCCCTACTTACCAGTAGAGAAAGTAAAAAAGTAACAGACCGTGTTAAAAAGGTTAAGAGTTAAAAGTTAATGTAAAGTTTGAGCGTAATTGCGAAATTGTTGTATGTGAGGTCATGCCGATTGTAAAAGTTGGAGAAATAAATAACAGAAAATTGAGAATTGTTACATTATTTTACTGTGGCGAAGTGAAGCGAACGCCCATAATTGAAGAAGTGATGAAAGAACTACTCGCCTGCATGGCAGAGATGAAGGCAGAAATGAAGACAGTGAATTCCGGGATGCAGCAAATGGAAACCAGAATGCAACAGATGATAATAGAAATGTACACTAAGAAGTTAAGAGCTATCGGCAATGATCGACGGACAACTAATTGACGTGAAGGAAGCCGAGAAAGATTTCGACCAACGTAACCCCCTGGAGGACGTTGTGGAACGTTTACCGCGACGGAAGATTGTCGACGGCAACACCACGCGACGAACGCCAGAGTGGAAGAAATTCTCGGTGAAACTTAAGAACTTGATGGTCGAGACATTAGGACGCAACACGACATCCGCGCGCGTCAAGCCACCTACTAATAGGTACGACGGTACGTCGAACTTAGAAGTCTTTCGCCGACAATTCGCCACTGTCCCCGCCCACAGCTGATGGTTCATGGAAGAGGAAGCTGAACAGCTGACAGCTAGCCTCCAGAGACGGGTGGCTGAAATACTGCCCTTCCGACAGCGTCCCGAAACATCTTGAAAACCGGCTTGGGAAGCATCGTCTAGCTGCAGCCCATCGCAGCCAGCTCAAGTCAAGGTTACAACAACCAAGGAAGATGTTGCAAGACTTCGCCCTTGCTAATGAAAAACTAGTGAATAGGGCTCTGGCGAACCTCCCAGCCAGATACGTATACCAGAAAGTTATCCACTCCGAAGACGGGATGCACGACGACGAGATACGTCAGCGTCTAATACTCGGTGAACATCAGACCATCCACGATACGCTGAAGACCACGCTGACGACTATGCAAACGACCATACAGACGACCGCGCTGATGACCGTGCAGACGACCGCGTTGACGATGGAGGTGGTCAAGGGAACAACTGTCCTCGTGTGGAAGCTCCCGAATGTTCGGTTTGTGTGGGACGGGGGAACAGCGCAGATCATCGACGGTATCTCAGAGCTGTGTGTTGGGAGTGTCGTTGGCCCAGACATCCGGTGAGGCACTGTCCACACCTGGCCGACAAACTAATAATAAACGAATAAGTACCGGTGTGAAAAGGGGCACGTCGGAGCTGTCATCGTCGACCCCTAGAGCGATTCTGTGCATTTTGAGCAGGTAACGGACGGCAACACCGCGGACGGATGGGTACGCGGAAGACGGTACCAGATATTGGTGAACACTGGTGCAGCCGAGACCGTGGTGGAGGGCTTAACATCGAGGAAACCAGATAGGCCCTCAAGAGTGGTGGTATTGGGCAACACCTTACCCGTGGAGGAGTAGGCCTCGCTGGGGTTGACCTTGGGGCAAGCGTTACAAGCCTGAGGGTGACTGAGAAGGTGGTCCTAGGTATGAACGTCCTTAGGAGTCACGAGGCGGCGATCGACGTCGCCAGGAGGGCCCTGCGAGTCGAACAGGACACGATGACGCTCCGAAGCCAGTAAAGGTCTGCAGGGTAACTCATGAGGAGGTTACTTTAGGGCCCACCAGGACCAAGGTGTTCGCGAAGGTGCACTAGGAGAGGTCAGAGGTCGTGGAAACTCGTGGGCGCAAGAAGGCCCGCACTCGGAGAATGAGAGGGTCGGCGATGCAGTCTGCTGCATTCAGGAGCTGCCCCAGTGGTGCTGCTCAGGGCGCGCAGCGCTGAAGGGGGGCAGTGTAACATTAGTTAAGATCTTTATGGGGAAAGCTTGCAATATAGTAGATACTCTTTGGATGTAGACCATTGCTAGGCAGAGCGAAAGTAACAGACTGTGTTAAAAAGGTTAAGAGTTACATGGGCGTCGCGAAGGGGGGGGGGGGGGAGGGGGGAGCCGCGGCCCCTCCCTGGAAGTTAGTCAACTTAATGTGCAATCAATTACTGACTATTAAACTACTATTTTAAAAGATCAATTTTTATTTATCACAAATTAACATGGTTATATGCAACGAATATTATAAATTTTGACAATAAAATAGTGAATTAATATTATCTGATTGCAAATTTCAAACATGTGCCCCCCCCTGGTAAAATGTCTGCCGACGCTCGTGAAGAGTTAAAAATTAATGTAAAGTTTGAGTGTAATTGTGAAATTGGTGTATGTGAGGTAATACCAATTGTAAGAGAATAAATAACAGAAAATTGAGTATTGTTACAATATATACACCAGGTGGAAGGTACTGCTTTCACCATACGTTAACCAGGGATTCTACATGATGAGTATAACCAATATGTATGTCCAATACAATTATTGTCAGAAAAGAACTATTTCGCCGAAAAAATAATAATTTGTATAAAATATTTTGGGACTCTAGCTTCTTGACGAATACATATAAATGGTTTATTATTTCACTAATAATTGCCACGCAAAAATGGTGTGAAGAATGTTGAATGTTTTTATTTTAATTCGAATGACTTAGATCAAAATTTAATGTTAACGTGACATTACCAAGTATGTCTTAGAACTTAACTTTGCATGACATTTTAATATTAAATTATGAATAAATTAATTTGAATTAAGGTAGAAATGCATTACAGCACTGTTAAACAATGTTTGTGCGATAGTGAAATAACAAATCATTTATATCCATTCTTCAAGAAGCTATCGTCCGAGATGACACAATGTTGGAGGACGTTAACTCATAAAAAAAAAAAAAAAAAAAAAAAAAAAAAAAAAAAAAAAAAAAAAAAAAATTCAAGAAGCTAGATGGCTCAAAATATTTTACAGAATTTTTTTCAGTGAAATGGCTGTTTGTTGACAATAATTGTATTGGATATATCTTTTACACTCATCATGTAGAATCCCTGGTTAACGTATGGCCGAAGCGATACCTTCTGCCCTATATATATATATATAACCTTCATGTATATAGCAAAACTAAAAATGTTGCTGTGCAAAGAAAAAAATTTGATGTGGTACACACATGCCTTTTATACTCCTTAAAATTTCACAGGTACTATTCATATAAAATATGTTTCAATCATTCCACCTTCATGATAAAATGTTATTCCTACAACTATCCAAAACAGTCAGCTGTTACAACTACCTTTTGGTTGTTAAGGTAGTGTACAGGTGAAGAAAAAGAACACAATCCTCAATTTTCAGACTATTTCTGTCAAAAGTAGCCACTTATCAGTTGGACCAAGCATCTGTGGCCCAAATTTGGGAGATCGCAGGTATGATTCCTGTGGCCAGCCTTGCTGATCTTGGGTTTTTGAAGTGAAACATCTTATTGAAGGGCTTTGAAAGGGTATAACTGGTAAACCATAAAAGATAGACAAAAATGTATGTATGTATGTATGTATGTATGTATGTATGTATGTATGTATGTATGTATGTATGTATGTATGTATGTATGTATGTATGTATGTATGTATGTACTTACATGTGTAGCTAATGCTTTGGAGTCAACAATGAAGTCATTCTCCTTCTTGCTTCCCAGTACTTAGATATTGTATCTTGATAGTTTTGTAAAGCTGCACAGTTTTGTAAATGTTCTCTATCCATTGCTATATCTTGAGAGCACAAATCATAACTTGGAGAAGTTAGTACATCAGTTCTATGGAGCTGTTTTCCCAAGCAGTCAGGTTCAGTAATAAGCCTCATCATGGCAAAAGCAGATTTGTGTGGCAATTCCAGGATTACAGAGGAATTTTCTACAAGTACTTTCATGTTTCGATTACCAATTTGTAGTTTCAGAATTTGTAGTTTCCTTATTAAATTTTGTCTCATATTATCATAGGCCAATTTTAGATCTACAAAAACCACTATTGTATCTTTGTTGTTAAATGCTTCTTTAACATCTTGACTAAGTAAAATAACTTGTTCGTTTGTGAAATGGTTTCTTCTAAAACCTACCTGGGATGGCAATAATAAGTAATTTGTTTCCAGATACCAGTTTAGTCTATCAGTTAATTTTCCCTTATTTCTGTCTTGATAAGCTTTTGTAGTTTTTTATACTCTTTAGGTATTCTGAGAGATGTGAAATTGGTATTAAATCTGGATGCTATTTTTGACTCATTGATAATTTTATTATTTTTATATTCCATTGGTTGTTTTAAAGTAGTTTCTTTCTGTATTGAAGATATGAATTTGTATGTTTTATTACCATCTTTTCTGTAATCTAGTTTTTCAGCGAAATTGTTATATGTAATTCTTTTGACATTTAATAACGTTTTTTTGAATGCTGCAGCTTTCTTTTTCCACTCAGTTATACATTGATATTTATTAATTTCAGATTTTTTCCTAGCTTCTTCTCCCTCATATTTCAATTGTTCTAATTCTTTTGACCAGAAGGGTTTACACATTTTTACTTTTCCTTTTGGTATAAAGTTTTTGGTTGCTATCAATAACATGTTACATATTCTATTAGTAATTTGATCTGTAGAATTGAAATTTGTTTCTAACAACTTTGGTATCTTTTCCTCTAGTTCAGCTTCATACTCTTGCCTTTTTAAAGGTCCAAGAACATTTAGTTTGTGTTTTAATTTGTTTTTTGTTTGAAGAAACATTAATTAACATAGCTCTGTGGTCTGAGCCTAAGGTTCCTAGAATTTCTTTGTTTGCCTTTTCTGCTATATCAGAGGATACCAATACTAGGTCAGGGTAGTGGTAGAACCTGTATAATGCATGTAAGTTCCGGGTTGATCTCTATTAAATAACAAAAAACACAATTTATGTTCTAATGCATTTTTTCATGGAACAGAGATACCTATTCCTTGTTATTAGTGTGAGTTCTGCAATACTTATGCTTTTCTCAAATGGAAGGTTGTTACTCCCTTTTTTATTTTCTGGTCATGTAAAGAGAATGGAATTTCAAAGCCTTCGCAGAGCAACCAACTTTAAAAGATTTGACTATCGCTCAAAGCCTACTGCATTGCCATATTTCCCTTGCAACTACAAGAAAATTAGCAATAAAATAATTTCTACAAATGTTTTCTCGACTACCTTGAAGAAGATGGAGGAATAAGAGTTTGTAAAAATAGTTAGTACAAAAGTAGAAAAAGTCATATGAGAGTAACACATCAGATTTTTTACCCATGTAATTAGAGGACATAAAGAGATAAAATGTAACTGGACTGGAGATTTTGTTACATTATATTACTTGCGCTCTGTAAGAACTCGTCATTTTTTTCATGGCTAATGAACCTTCATTTATTTACAAATGCGCTCAGCAAGAATTTGCCATTTTCTTTGTCATTTAAATTCATTCTGATACAAGTTTTTCGTTCAAAACAGAATGTATCATTTAACTTAATATTTGCTTATAGGCAAGAGTTTTGAGACATTTTGTTACATCTCCAGTTTTCTCAAAGTCTTTCAAGATGTCAGTAATCCTTTCTTGTCAACTTTTTTAAAATGGAGATATTGGGTAGATTCAGTGGGCCAAGTGTTACAGCAGTGGACTAAGGATGACACAATTATCTTATTTTGCTGCATGTTGGTGTGACATTTGAAGCAGGATTTGTCAACCGTCGATGCAACGATTTTGAAGCCTAATTAGTTCTTTGGAGGTCACCGTTGATATTACAGTTTGAAGCAACAGCGCTTCATGCCACCTGATAATGCCTGAAAATCCGTTTGATTCAGTCCTTTGGCACCGATAAAGAAATGAGGTTTCTCTCCCTGGGTATGCGTGCATTTTGTTTTGAAAGGATGACACTAATTCTGATGATTACGTCTTTTAATAAAAGTTTCAGTCTTTTCACTGTTTCCACTGAGACGTTGCCAACCAATGTACACCTATTATAAAACAATTCACCAGCCAAACAAAACTGGCCTTACATTTACACACCTAAAATATGCTTTATTATGATAACCTTGTGTGTCCGTTAGTTTCCACGCACTTAGATGCTCCAAAGAATTACGACTGTACACCTCGACAGACAAGCTAAGAGTGTCCAATTTTGCTCTGGACTAAAGTGATAATTCCAAAACCATTGAAACTATTCAGCTTTTTAAATTTGCGAAGCTACCCCCTTTTTTTGTGTTCATTTTCTCTACTCATTTCTTTCTGAAAATTATTACTCTAATTATTATTTTTTTAATTCGTTTTAAATGATTAATACTATGTACCTATAATTTTGGTATCAAGGAGCAGTGGAGCATCCTCCTGCATCCCACTAAATGGAAAAACCATGTTATTGAGACCATAAGGTAATAATATCCTTCAGAATACAAATATTTTACCCTTTTGCAGCTTTACTTTTGAATTCCTTAATAGATCCCTATATAGATGTGTTCTTTTACCTTGCATTAACTACCACTAAATAAATAAAAATATGTGTTATTTGCACATGACTTTCTCTACTCTTTATTCTTTATCAGTGGATATGCTTTTCCCATCTACATTTCAATCAAGATAAGCATTTGCAGAAATAACTGCACATTACACATTCCATCATAAACACAAAGTTGGGTAGTGTTTAATGCCCGCTTTTACTTCAGGCAGCAACACTGGTGATACATGGAATGAAGATGGAGCACCGTTGGAATGAGATGGCGGGGGAAACCGGAGAACCCGGAGGAAACCTGCCCCTGTGACACTTTGTCCACTTCAAATCCCACGTGGGGTCACCAGGGGACGAACCCTGGCAACTTTGGGGTGTGTGTGTGCGTGCGTGTGCGTGCGAATTTAATATATACGAACCCAAACACAAAAAAAAAAAAAAAAAAAAAAAAAAAAAAAAACCACAAAGCAAGTGAAAATTCCGTTCTCTTTGCACGGCTAAGATATAAAAAATGAATAGCAATGTTCCATTTGTGGGAAGTGTAAGTTTGGCAATACTCACGCAAATAGCAAGGAAAATCTCTGAAATGGTTCACTCTACAAAAAAAATTTACTTTAACATAAATTGTATGTTTTAACGTTAACGAGATCTACGTTTTTGTATAGTAAGATTTTGTCTATCTCTTGCAGTTGACGAGTTATTCAAAAGTCATCCAAAGTGAACAGTACTACATGGGCTATAGCCAGAAAATTCAACATATACACTTCATTTGTCATAAAAATATCTTAACCATATGGCATATTTCATTAAAATGCCATAGGTTTGAGATATTTTTATGAGAAATGAAATGTATATTTTGAATTTTCTGGCTATAGCCTATGTAGTCCTGTTTGGTCTGGATGACTTTTGAATAACTCGTAAACCTTAAGAGATAGACAAAATCTTACTGTACAAAAAATGTAGATCTCGCTAAAGCAGACAATTTATATCAAGATAAATTTTTTTGTAGAGTGAACCATTTCGGAGATATTCCTTGTTATGTGTGTCAGTTTTGGAAAACTTAAAACTTCCGCGCAATGGAACATTGTTGTTCATTTTATATGTTAAGTGTGCAAAGACAATGGATCTCAAAGCTTTAAACGATTTGGCTATTGCTCAAAGCCTACTGTATTCCCATATTTTCCTTGCACGTACAAGGAAATAAGCAGTAACAAATGTCTGTAAATGTTTATCTCAACTGTCACGAAGAAGATATAGGAATAAGAGTTTGTAAGAATGTTAGTACAAGAGTAGAGAAAGTCATGTGAGTGCAACACATCAGATTTTTAGAAAAAGGTCCGCGTGTCTGCCTGTCTGTCTGTCTGTCAGCCTGTGGACAGCATAACTCTAAAAACTAAAGTTGGTATTTAAGTTTAATCTCTTTAAAGATTTTGAAGAAAATTCCTCCACCCTAAACTATCCTTTACATGGGAAATGTTTAGAAAATGTTGATTTTATCAAAAATAGCTCTAACGATTTTGATTAAAATGTCATATGTTTAATATATTTTATGACAAATGAAATGTATATTTTGAATGTTCTGGCTATAGCCCATGTAGTACTGTTTACTCTGGATGACTCTTACATAACTGGTAAACCGTAAGAGATACACCAAATCTTACTGTACAAAAAATGTAGATCTTGCTAAAACACAATTTATGTCCAAATAAATTTATTTGTAGAGTGAACCATTTCGGAGATATTCCTTGTTATTTGTGTGAGTTTTGGAAAACGAACTTTCGTCAAATGGAACATCGTTATTCATTTTTTTATGTTAGCCGTGCAAAGAGAGAATTTCAAAGCTTTAAAAGATTTGACTATCGGTCAAAGCCTACTGTATTCCTATATTCCTCTTGCACCTACAAGGAAATACGCAATAAGATATTTTCCGCAAATGTTAATCTCCACTAACACGAAGAAAATGTAGGAATAAGAATGGTTAGTACAAGAGTAGAGAGTCATGTGTAGGGCTAGGAAGTTCATGCTTTTGCATGTGTTTTCATAGGGGTTAAAAATGTATGCTTTTACATTATGTGCACGAATTATGGAATTTTCAGTTATTTGGATATGATTTTATGGTGCATATAACTGCATATTTTCTTGATTTTTTATAAATGTATATTATTTCAATATTATAGCCCCTATATTGCATATTTTAATGATTTTTATGGTTTTTATTATTTTCTCCATGTGTATAATACTTTTCATATTTGTAGTATTGCACATGTTGATGCAACTTGCGAGGTGAGTCATGTTGTCATGCAGTGAACCCCTTGTTTCCATCGCTTCATTATGTGTTTGTGTGTAGAGAATAATCAGTGCGTAATCTGAGAGGTTTATATTAACAAAGATAAAGTGCACGTCAATATTTTGAGCAGCACGATTATCACAACGCTTCCCTGCTCTCCAATAGTTGTGGTGCCATGGTCTTCAAACGTAACAGTGTTGTGAACCGGTTCCTACCAAGTTAAATTAGGCGTGTAAAATGTTAAAAAGCTCTTCAAATGCCGAAAATAAAACCAACTTCGACTGCTAGATTAATTAAATTACAGAACGAGTTTTCGAGTGATTTAATATCTACAGATAATAGGGTACTGCATTGTGGAGCGTGTGAGAAAAATATAGGGAGTGAGAAAAGATTTCAAATAGTTCAGCACATAAACACAGCAAAGCATAAGGAGAATTTAATCAGAAAACTCGCTGATATTCCCTTGTTCAAAATCAATAATCCGACATTTAAAAACTTTCTTGTCAAGTACACTCGACAACATGTGCCTGAAGAAAGTACACTGCGTAAGACTTATGTAGGACATTGTTACAATAACATATTGTCAATTATACAAAATGAATTAGCGGATCAGTTTGTGTGGTCTGTTGATGAAACCTCTGATTCTGAACGCCGTTCTATTGCTAATATAATCGTGGGTGCCTTAAAATCCTTAAATAATGAACAAAAGACGACAATTTATCTTCTTAATGTGTGCGAATTGTCGGCCACTGACAATGTAACTGTAACCCAGTTTGTGATGGACTCTTTGAAATTATTATGGCCATGTGGAATCAAATACGACCGGGTACTATTATTTGTTACTGATGCAGGTCCTTCCTTATATGGTAAAATCAGGACAAACCCTGAAAGGTATTTTTCCTAACTTAATTCATATAACTTGTTTGGCACACGCTTTTCATCGCATTTCTGAGACAATACGCGATTCTATCCCATTGGTAGATAGATTTGTGTCCTGTACAAAGAGAATTTTTGTTACTAAATCTAAAAGAGTTAAGTTGTTTAGATCAACAGCACCTAATATCCGACTTCCTCCTGCACCGGTGTTAACTCAATGGGGAACATGGGTCGATGCAGTTTTATATTATGCTGAGCACATAGAAATAGTCGAAGAGGTTGTTAATTCATTGAACTCGAAAATCGACATAACTCGATCGCCGACATAAATACCGCACCTCTGGTGGTGACCAGCACAGTCGGTGCTGAGATCTCCACTAGGAAACTTCGACCTCGCCGCCACTGAAGATGTCTGCCGTAGTCGCAGACGAAACGTTTGGGAAGAAGGAACCCAATAGACCACGGCCCACAAGCCCGGTTAATATTATTGCATCTAGTATTGACACCGGCCGTGAAAGCCTTAGAATTTTGATGAACTCGAAAGATGTTTCATCAATACAAACTGTGCAAAATATTCTGTCAGGCACTGGGTTAAAAGAGGATCTTAGTTTCATATCTGCCAATTTTTCTTTTTTACCAACAGCCATAACGGCATAGGAAGCTGTAGGATCTCCTTTGCATGAATCACTTACTGTCTTTGAAAAAACAATATGTGATCTAAGTTCAGTTCCTGGTAGCATAGGACAAAAAGTGAAAGAGAAAGTGAATTATATAATTTCAAAAAATTCTGGTTATAAACAGATGTGCGATATTCGAGACATCCTTGAAAGAAAACCATCTACCACACCAAGAGACCTGACTCTCTCTGTAAAGCAGTTAACATCATTTAAATATGCCCCGATAACATCTTGTGACGTGGAGAGAAGTTTTTCACGTTACAAAAGTGTTTTGCGAGACAACAGACGATGTTTTACAGTTGAAAATTTGTGCAAAGTGTTGGTTGTGAACTGCAATTTAGCAGTTAGTACTAGCAGCGGGACCACTTCTGCTTCAACCTCTAAGGAATAAGGTAACTTCATTAATTCATTTATTATTTATACTAACTCGCCTTGTCTACTGGGAAGGGGCATTGTTTTAATTCAATAGTGCATATTTCTTGGCATATTTTCAAGTTTTTAACAGCATATTTGTATGCATATTTCAGTGTTTTTTAGGGCATGAACTTCCGAGTCCTAGTCATGTGAGTGCAACACATCAGATTTCTTTATTTAGGTGCGTCAAAACATGTAGTTCCTTTCGGTCAAATCTTTCTGTTAAATTTTTGGATGGAATGCAATACTTTCTGTACCTGTTGTATTAATGGTAGAGAAAGTAAACATACTTTTTTTTTATTCAGAAGACCTCAAAACATGTATTTTCGGTCAAATCTCACTATCGAGTTTTTCGGTGAAATGCAACATTTTCTGTACGTATGCAATTGGTAGAGAAAATAAAAATGTTTTCCTTTTTTATCCAGTGGTCCTCCAAATATTATTTTCTGCGAAATGTCAGTATCGAATTTTTGGATGAAATTCAATACCTTCTCTGAATACTATGTATGTATTATACGACAGAGAAAGTAAAAACATGGACCGAATCAGAATCAGAATCAGAATTTGAAGCTATCTCTGTTGTTGCTTGTGACATACGAAAATGACTCTGAATCCATTTCAAGAATATTACGGTATGTATAGTGAAGTCAGGTTCTTCACATGAACTACTTTATCTCATTCCCCGTTTACTTCTTAAGCTGTGGTCGTAACATTGTCATTCACAGTTGAAATAACTTCACCAACAATGTCCTTGTCATCTTCCATTAAATCCACAACCACAAATCGCAACATTTATTCCCGTTCCGTGTTCCACAATAAACGCATTTTCCAAGTGCTTTAACCACAAGGATTCAAAGCATAAGTGGTCCGGAAAATACCTTTCCCTGTTTACCCTCCTCGAATTACGCCCCCCCCCCCCCCTCCTCAGGACCTACAAGTGAGCGCCTGAGGTCAGGTGGCTGTCAGGAGCAGACAAGCCCTGGATCAGAGGAAATGGGCAGGATGGGTGATCAGCCGGAACCCTGGTGTGAGAGTGAGGAAGGAGGTATGAGATAGGGTGAAACAGAGTGAGTTGCTGGTGAGAATCTGATATGTTGCACTCACATGACTTTCTCTACCGTTGCACTAACTATTCTTACAAGCTCTTATTCCTCTGCCTTCATTTTAGCCGAGATAAACATCTGTATAAATTATTTTATTGCTAATTTTCTTGTAGGTGCAAGGGGAATATGGGTATACAATAGTCTTTAAGCGATAATCCAGTCTTTTAATGCTAATCACTAGAGCCCGGATTTTTATGTAATTACATATTTTAAATCCTGCATAATATTTCAATGAGAAATAAAAATGTTGGCGAATTACGTCATTTGGGACTCCCTTACAAATTTTTATTTTACATTTTTTACATATTTTGCACATTACTACATATTTTGACGATGTTACATAAAACGTACATATTTTCTGGGTTTCGTTACAATTTTATTACTTTTTAAAAAATATTGTAGTCACATTATAAACTACTGTTTTCACAAGTTTTGCTGAAAGCAACAAAAATCAGTCTGCGGAATAGGATGCAAGTTAAATTAAGAATGCTATAATAAGCACCTCGCTTCGTTCTGATTGTTGTCCGTTTATATCAAAGCAGGTGCCGCTTGACAATGTTCACCTCCAGTGTCACGTTTCTCGTAGCCCTTTGGGCATTTACAAGGACTGGAGAAATTGGTTGTTACCATTGTCGCGATAGTCGGCATCTTGTAATATAATAGCTGCGAGGAAACAAAGTGAGCTGCTGGACAACCATCAATATAGCGAGGCGATAATACTGCAGTTAGTTTCCTGCAAGTCTTAGTAAAATGGCACCAGTTGCGTCCTCGCTATCCTGCAAGTTAAATTCATGGGTGAAATTAGACAGCGCCTTTACAACCGATGGAAAAGTAATAGTCTGTCAAGCATGTGGTAAAACAATTGGCTGTTCCATGAAATCTCAATTGAAACAATATATCAAAAGTGCTCTTCTCACCTACAGTTTTCTCGAAAGCAAGTTCTGTTGACACAAATGCAACAGGAACCGTCTGGAAATATATATATATATATATATATATATATATATATATATATATATATATATATATATAACTAGTTTTACATCGATACACACTACAACGTCGACCCATATTGTTCAATTCTACATCTAAAACAAAAGTAGAATTACATACCTTTCAGTACCGGTATCACCATGTTACAATATAGGTTATGGACTCTTGAATAACTTCACTGAAGAATTAACCATTTCTTAAATCACTTAAAATTACACACTATAAATGAAAATAATCATTTTAGTTTAATAGTTCAACTATAACAAGTAGAACTTACGAAAACCAGGCGAAAAACTGTTCAGTTGCTCAAAAGAAACCGTTAAAAATTGCAGCGAAAAACATGTTATAATTCTCGTACTACAACAAGAAAACTACTGAAAAATTAATTTTGATTAATTTACAATATTTACGAATAAACACAATCACTGAAACAACATATACCGCCACTAATTCACTTTCAATTAAACAAAACTAACACGTGTTGCCCCATAACATTCCACACTGGTAGCCATGTTTGTTAGCATACCCGGTTCCCGGCTATCAGCTGATCACCCCGGGCCAGAGCCTGAGATTCACGTCAGCCTCGTGCTACCTCCGAGGCTCGCGTGAATCTCGCGCGAGCCACGTGCTACCTCGGACTGAGGGGTGAACAGCGTGCTGTGGTTCAGTATGACAGCTGTACCGTACAGATAGGGAGTGTTATTTTCTGTGCGATCCGTGTTTACATACGAGATGAATAATGTCTTCAGCTTTAGGTGATGGTAAATTAAATAAGTTATTGGAAGAATTTGGAAGAAATAATTTCGTATTGAATGGCGATACGATACACTGTAAGTTATGTTATTCACAAATTAGAGATTCCAAGGAGAAACGGAAATTGTTGAAGCAACATTGTAATACCAAAAACATAAAGCACTTGTTGCAGCATCAAAGAATAAAGAACACGACCATTTGTCACTTCAATCGGAGTTTTTTTAAGACATGTGCAAAATAGATCATGTAAAATCATGTTATGATCCTGGCTACGCTACAATGGTTCACATAAAAATTGGTTTACAACAGCTAGACAAAATGTCATCTATAGGTCGCGCGTTACTTCTTGACGAATGAAAATTTTATATGAAAGGTTGAATGCGAGTCTCTACTCAGCTTTTGCGGGAACGAGAGAGAGGAGGTACAGTCTGCAGTGAGATGACGCACATGCTTCTGAGCTGAAGTAGTGCAACACTACAAATCAATTTATGACACTTGCACTAATATCAGCCACACGTATTATACACTATACCTCTATAACTGTTTACACTTAACTTTCTTGCATTTATTCTATTCCCGACATCTCTCCCTCGTCTGAATTGCTATTTTCGTTGCATGCATACATACATCCGTACCGCACAAAACTTCTGCAGTCGACTGTATAGTTGTATACACAAGCGTGACAGAGGAAAACAGAGGTGTCTGTTATCGTAGCATAAACATTTGCTGACCTGTTTATTAAGGGTAGGCTCACTCATTGGATTTCTGCTCAAGGTCATTCGTCAAGAAAGAACGCGCAACCTATACGTATGACGAACACAATGCAAAATATCTTACGTTTGCTCCCGTTACATCATGTGACGTTGAGAGAAGTTTCTCGCTGTATAAACATTGTTTAGATGACAAGTTTTACTTTTGAACAATTTAAAAATGTATTATTGTTAACTACAATGTTTTTGAGGAACGAATAGATGACGATATGAACTGATGTAAATGGACTAGAGCTTCTTACACAGCCCTGCGCGTTTGTTTACATGTTCTGAACTCCTGCGCTACGCCGTCTGCCAGTCACCACGGGGCGTGTATAGTACGAGCGCGCGAACATTGTAGGCGATGGGATATTTATCCTCGCTCTAGTTATAACATTGCAATAAGTATCAAACAGGGGAGAAAGGCTTTGTTTTAATGCATATTATTATCAAGAAAAAGAAGGTGATCGTTATTAAAGTGTATTTTACGTTTTGTTGAACCTGGAAGCAAGTCATCTGATAGGACATTCTTGCGGGCGGCAGGGTAGCCAACGTGCCACTACTCTAGGAGAATCTAGCTTGTTTTTAATAGAAAACATTACAAATTTGTACAGACGGTGCAGGTCCTTAGCTTTTTAAAACTTTCAGAGTAATTAAGCTTATTGTTTCCAGTCATACGCAGATATTAGCGCAATTCAAATATTTTCGACCGAGTTTACTGTGGCTACACTGTGCACATTGGCGCATTGACTTTGCTGCACATTTCTGCACTAACTATTGAGAAAGGAAGAAGTACGCTCGTATTGTAGCTCTCCGCTTACATTGGAAAACAGGTAATGTGTAAAATAAGTGCCATTAATAAAAACACATTTCCATTAAATCAGTTTAACGTCTATAGAATTAGTATAGTTCCGTTCTAATTTGATTAAAACTAATTTTTTGTTGTTTTTGGCTATTGTTGGGAATTTGTATGTTGGCGTCTTTTTTTCTGAATGTATGTATATATCAAATGGCTTCTCTTGTTTCATTTGTGTAGCCTCCAGCGGCGACTTTTCAGTGATGCCAGCCAGTATGTGTCGCATCTCTTATAAAAATTATTAATTGCATGTTTTTCGTTATTAGTTTTACTTTTATTTAAATGCAATTAATTTTGATAACCTCAAGTACAGAGAATTCAAACCCACCATTTCGAACTCTAAAGTGTGATTTCTACCTTGATTGCAGACTTATTGCATTTTGAAGCTGAATTTTATTATCGTATGGAAGCACCACGCGATGCAATTTTAAAAAACCGTTGGACATTGTTTAGTATGCTGGCTCAATTTTAGGCACTTTAGAATGGCGGAAAATAGCGATTAGAGCAACAGAGAGTACCTTGTAAATACCTTACGAAATGCTAACGGGGTAGGTATTAACTTGGCAAAGTCCTTTGCCCTTCACTCTTCCTATTTAGGAGGCCTTCTTTTACATGCGGGAATGAGAGTGTTGACTTAAATGAAATCCCCCGTTTCTTGGATTGTTGGGTTTTTGTTACACTGAAGTTTCAGCTACGTTCTGTTGTAACCTGTGCAAGGTTGTGCTTCTCTTGTTATAAAAACACCCCTAGGCTACGCTTTGCGGTTTAGTGTCAATGGTGTTTGTTAGTGTCATGTTGTACATCGGTGACAAAGCAAGATATCTGTGGCCACAGTCCACCGGACTGAGGAAATGGGCCGCATACCAAAGAATGTCTAAACATTTATTTAAAATTTTGTCATTTACCGGATTATAATGCACAAATATATCATACAATTTTGTTTTGCTAGCCTTAGTTTAAAAAATTCTGTCATTTCAAATGCATAGCTTTTTTTAAAGTTTTATGTGGCTTTAAAGATTAATAACTCACAGGCCGTTCAAAAGAAAAACATACAAGACAAATTTCAGAAGAATTCAATGAAAACCACACGGTGTGGAACATTTTGAAAAAGTGAATATGCTCAAAAAAATAATTTTAAAGAACCTCAAATTTCAAAACGAAAAATATTTTAATTCTGGATTTTTAATCTACATTGTATAAAAATTAGGATTATTAAAAGTAAAATACATTTTAAATCGAAGGCCTCTAAGTGTTTTTAGTTACAGAATACAAATGTCATTTATACTAAATTTCATTGTGGCATCCCCTTAACAAAATTTGACTTGACTTCTTCTAGCCTTTGCCCTAATGACCTAGCTGTCGACGGGCCCTTAAACCCTAATCCCTCACTCACTCTTCTAGCCTACCTCTGTGGTGTGGAGGCAGTGTGTCTGCCTCACATTCAAGAGGTCCCGAGTTTGGATCTTGGTTAAGGTGAGTTACCTGGATAAGGTTTTTTCCTTATCCCAAAAGATGAATGTCCGGTCACTCTAAGCTCAGATTTATTTGAGTATAATTTCACCAAGTTCATCGTCTGATATGACCTAATGGGTTAAAGGCCGTTAAACCAGAAAATAAATAAATTTCAATATTTTGTACATATGAATGCAGAATGGTCTGTTGCAGCCTCTAAGGTAGCAGTGGATGGCTTAAATACTGTTAGCCTTGCACTTTATTTTTAATAACTGTTTATCAAAATATGAGCTTATGAATGAGTTTTTCATGCAAGTGTGAAAAGTACAGCTTAGTGTTTGTGAAAAGCAAGTAAAACAACATTAAAGTCTGAAAATTATGTGATCTCAAAATGACTTCACACATAGATATAGGAGCTTGTGTTTCAGCTATGAGTTTGGAAGTTAATTCTGACCATCGTGCAATGACTGATTAAGACAGGCATTTAGTAAACTTACTTTCACTAAAAAAGTAAAATTATTAGTGATGGATATGGTTATATAAATATACTCAAATCTGTAACATTTGATATTTGTTAATTAGTTTTTTAGTTTGGTATAAAGAGTTGTGTTTCTAATCATGTGTAGACTGTTTTCCTTATTTTTTATTCAGTTACATCCCCTTATCAACAAGCAAGAGTTGCAGTGATAGCCTCCAATAAGCTCTATTGCCATCAGAGACAATGGCGTGAGAGCCAATTGATGGTGTCTGAAAATTCATTGAGCTATTGGTTATTATTAGGTTTCTTATTTTGCAGTGAAACATTTCCATGTTCACTTGTAAGTTAAAGCTCCAACACACCATAAAGAACCAAACCTGGAGCCTCTATATTTAAAAATGCTTACTATTTCACTGCAAAAGAATTGCATTGTTCACATAATCGTAAAATAACTGTACAATATTTATTCCCTTGTGATTTTCATTTAGTTTGTCAGTAATGTCCTGCGTTAACTTTCTTGAACTAACTTCTGAGGCAATGCACCTATGAAAAGCCTTGAAATTGACACTTTTTTAAAATTCATCTTTAATTTGATGATGCCTTTTGATTTATTTAAACTTTACCTTTTAATTTAAATTTAAAATTCAGAGTAATGTACTCTTTAATCTTTTTAACCTAAGTTTTCATTTTACGGTTTTTGAAAGTAACCTTTTTGAAACGAGACAATTAAAAGATGCGGCATTTAAGTAGCCCAGAAAAGCCTAACTTATACAAATTATTTAATACTTCAAATGGTATCACTCACATCTTTTATCACATATCTTGCACTCGCATGAGTCACTAGGTTGGTGAAACTTCGTTGTTTTGCACATTTTATGATGAAATCCATGCACCACCAAGCCCATATTGCATATCTTTGTGGTTAGTTGATTCCAGTCCATCCTCTGTTCACCATGGTGTCTGTTGCAAAAAATTTGTCTCTCTTTTTCCTTTTATTTCCTTCTTTTTGACAGCCTTATATGGATACATTTCTGGCAGCATCATTCTGATTTGCAGGTCCGCCAGGAATAGTGTTTCTCTGGCCTATGTATAGACCATTCTGCTTGATGTATATGAGCTTGTGCCTATTGTCCTCTTGATGTATCTTGTTTTTATTTTTTCTGTCCTCTCCAGATCGCTATCCGTAAGCTTCTCCCATAACAGTTCTAGCACTCAGTGACTCAAATAATCTAATGACTAAGGCTTGGAACTTCATGCCCTAAAAAACACTGAAATATGCATGCCAATATGCTCTTAAAAACCTGAAAATATGCCAAGAAATATGTACTATTTAATTAAAACAATTAATGTCCCTTTGCAGTAGACAAGACAAGTTAGTATAAATAATAAATAAAGTTACCTTGTTCCTTAGAGGTTGAAGCAGAAGTGGTCTCGCTGCTAGTATTAACTGCTAAATTGCAGTTCACAACCAACATTTTGCACAAATTTTCAACTTAAAACATCGTCTGTTGTCTTGCAAAACACTTTTGTAACATGAAAAACTTCTCTCCACGTCACAAGATGTTATTGGGGCATATTTAAATGATGTTAACTGCTTCACAGAGAGAGTGAAGTCTCTTGGTATGACAGATGGTTTCCTTTTGAGGATGTCTCGAATATTGCACATCTGTTTATAACCAGAATTTTTTGAAATTACATAATTCACTTTTTCTTTCACTTTTTTTCCTATGCTACCAGGAACCGAACTTAGATCACATTGTTTTTTCAAAGACAGTGATTCATGCAAAGGAGATCCTACAGCTTCCAATGCCATTATGGCTTTGAGAGGTAGAACCAGAACTTAAAAATTCAATGCCACAACTGGGATTTGAACCACAGACCTTCTGCTTACCGGGCGGCTGCTCTAACCACTGAGCTATTGTGACAAACTACCAGAATGCCCGGTAAGCGGAAGGTCTGTGGTTCAAATCCCAGTTGTGGCATTGAATTTTTAAGTTCTGGTTCTACCTCTCAAACTTTGCCCACACACGGCTTGTGTGATTAAAAACACCAACAATAAGTTTGTTGGCATAAATAAATAATAATTGCCATTATGGCTGTTGGTAAGTAAGGAAAATGGGCAGATATGAAACTAAGATCCTCTTTTAATCCAGTGCCTGACAGAATATTTTGCACACTTTCTATTGAGTGAGTGAGTGTGTGGGGTTTAACGGCCCGACGACAACAAGGTCATTTGGGCCACTTTCTATTGATGAAGCATCTTTTGAGTCCAATGCATTAACAACTTCTTCGACTATTTCTATGTGCTCAGCATAATATAAAACCTCATCGACCCATGTTCCCCATTGAGTTAACACTGGTGCAGGAGGAAGTCGGATATTAGGTGCCTCTTGATCTAAACAACTTAACACTTTTAGGAGATTTAACAAAAATTATCTTTGTACTGGACACAACTCTACTAATAGGAAAGAATCACGTATTGTCTCCGAAATGCAATGAAGAGCGTGTGCCAAGCAAGTTATATGAATTAAGTTAAGAAAAATACCTTTCAGAGTTTGTCCTGATTTTACCATATAAGGACCTGCATCAGTAACAAATAAAAGTAACTGATCGTATTTGATTCCACACGACCATAGTAATTTCAAAGAGTCCATCACAAACTGGGTCACAGTTACATTGTCAGTGGCCAATAATTCGCACACATTAAGAAGATGAAAAAGTCTCCTCAGTTTTCCAAATATATACTATGGTTTGGAGGATGTGGGTTGTATATATTAACCATAGTATATATTTGGAAAACTGAGGAGACCTTTTCATCCTTTTAGTCCTGAAGATGGCCATGGAGTCTACAATGGCCGAAAGCTCGACCTTCTTAAATCTAACACAGCTGATCACCCGAGAAGCCTTGATCAATAACGTTCACAGTGAAAGCTTCAAATCTTACAGTTTATTTTTACTTTCTCTACTAATAGGTAGAGGAAGTATTGTATTCCACCCAAAAATGTTATGTCGAGACTTCAGTGAAATAAATACATTTTTAGAAAAAGGTCTGTGTGTGTATGTGTGTGCGTGTGCATGTCTGGGAGATTAAAATGACATCTTGCATTTTATGTCCGCTTTAGTAAACCCGACAGTTTAAAAGCTTGATGAATTATTAATAGTAATGTTTTGATTCCGCTTACTTCATATGTTATGAGAAATTATGTAAAATTTTGCAAAATCAAATATTAGTCTATATTACCTTAACAGTAATATCCACCTGCGAGACAGTGTGGCATGCGTATATAGTTATAAAACAATAATATTGCAAAATTAAGACAGTGACGTATACACAATTCAAAGTTCAATTCTCAACTGAAGCATAGCTTAAATATTAGATCAAAGTAGCATTGCACATGTGCCCATTGTGCGTTGAGAATTTTGATATCCGTCTAAGAGACGGACAATACCATTTAAGGTTAAGTTTATCTATATTGGTATCTTTCCTGAAAATATATGATTTTACACAAAAAAGTAAACTTTTTTTATTCCATCTTCTACAGAGCAATTCTTGTATACATATTTCCTGCATTTCGGAAACGGCTCTAACGATTTGGATCAAATTTTGTGTTCAGATAAGGTTTTGCTTTTTAACCCTCTGCTTACCATAAAATATTTAAAATAGAAATACTTTTTAATAATTGTATTTTCTTAAAGTTTACATTTTAAAAAACACAATTTATACCTTTACTGGTGGCTTTTTAATTATTTTTAAAGATATATATATATATATATATATATATATATATATATATATATATATATATATAGTTTAATCCTGTTCCTGTGCCATATGATTTTACAGTCTAATTCTCATTGTAAGTTTGCACACTGTCTACAGACAATAACAGGATGTTCTGAGCATACAGGTTTGGTGCACTTATAACATTTCATTTGACTTTTTCTATCTTTCTTCTCCACACAATATGCGCATCTTCTCCTATTCTTAGTTGGGGACTCTGCTGCCCTTCTTGAATCTGGTGCTAGTAACGGTGTCACTGATTTCTTTATTCCTGCTAGCTGCTTTCCCAAATTGATGATAAAAGTCTGACGTCTCATTTAATTATTGGTGGCTAGCTTCATCCAAATAATGTGTGCATTCATTACACTTACATCAATCATGTTGAAGAAAACTACCAATGGCCAGCGCCTTGTTTTTCTTTTCACTCTGTAGCATTGCATCTTCCAGTACATGGTGTCAATGCCACCTTTCGTAGCATCGTATGTCATTATAACTTCAGGCTTCTTTGCTTCTGATGGTAATACTGTTCGTTGGTCATGAAGGGAGCTAAGTATAGTAATAACTAGGGCTAGGAAGTTCATGCATTTGCATGTTTTTTCATAGGGGTTAAAAATGTATGCTTTTACATTATATGCAAGAATTATGGAATTTTAAGTTATTTGGACGTGATTTTATGGTGTATATAACTGCATATTTTCTTGATTTTGATAAATGCATATTATTTCAATACAATAGCCTCTATATAGCATATTTTAATGAGTTTTATGTTTTTTTTTTCACCTGGATAATATTTTTCATATTGGTAGTGTTGCATATGATGATGTAACTCACGAGGTGGCGAAAAGCAATGCTGAGTCACGTTGTTATCCAGTGAATCCCCTGTTTCCATCCTTTCATTATATGTATGTGCGTAGAGAATAATCAGTGCGTTATCTGAGAGGTTTATATTATCTGAGAGGTTTATATTAACAAAGATAAAGTGCAGGTCAACGTTTTGAGCAGCACGATTATAGCAACACTTCCTGCCTACCAGCAGTAGTGTTGTGGTCTTCAGACGTAACAGTGTTGTGAACTGGTTCCCACCAAATTAAATTAGGCGTATAAAATGTTAAAAAACCCTTTAAATGTCGAAAATAAAACCAACTTAGAGTGCTAGTTTAATTAATTTACAGAAAGAGTTTACGGGTGATTTAATATCCACAGATAATAGAGTACTGTTTTGTGGAGCGTGTGACAAAAATGTAGGGAGTGAGAAAATATTTCAAATAGTTCAGCACATAAACACAACAAAAGACAGGGAGAATTTAATCAGAAAACTCGCAAACAAATAACCTGTTCTAAAACAATTAGTAGGGTGTTTAGGAAGTAGGGTTACTGAATTTTCCTATGACTTGTGCCAAGCATTTTTAGCTGCTGATATTCCCTTGTTCAAAATTAATAATGCGATATTTAAAAACTTTCTTGCTAAGTACACTCGACAACATGTGCCTGAAGAAAGTATACTGCGTAAGATTATGTAGGGCATTGTTACAATAACATATTGTCAAATATACAAGATTTAGCGGATCAGTTTGTGTGGTTGTCTGTTGGTGAAACCTCTGATTCTGAATGCCATTCTATTGCTAATATAATTGTGGGTGCCTTAAATAATGAACAAAAGGCTACAGTGTATCTCCTTAATATGTGCAAATTGTTGGCCACTGACAATGTAACTGTGACACAGTTTGTGATGGACTCTTTGAAATTACAATGCCCATGTGGAATCGAATACAACTGGTTGCTTTTATTTGTTTCCTTATATGGTAAAATCAGGAAAAACTCTGAAAGGTATTTTTCCTAACTTAATTCATATAACTTGTTAGGCACACGCTCTTCATTGAATTTCTGAGGCAATACGCGATTCTTTCCCACTGGTAGATTTGATTTGTGTCCAGTACAAAGATGATTTTTGTTAAATCTCCTAAAAGAGTTAAGTTGTTTAGATCAACAGCACCTAATATCCGACTTCCTCCTGCACCAGTGTTAACTCGATGGGGAACATGGGTCGATGCAGTTTTATATTATGCTGAGCACATAGAAATAATTGAAGAGGTTGTTAATTCATTGGACTTGAACGATGCTTCATCAATACAAACTGTGCAAAATATTCTGTCAGGCACTGGGTTAAAGAAGGATCTTAGTTTCATATCTGCCCATTTTTCTTTCTTACCAACAGCCATAACGGCATTGGAAGCTGCAGGACCTCCTTTGCATGAATCACTTACTGTCTGAAAAAACAATATGTGATCTAAGTTCAGTTCCTGGTAGCATAGGACAAAAAGTGAAAGAGAAAGTGAATTATGTAATTTCAAAAAATTCTGGTTATAAACAGATGTGCGATATTCGAGACATCCTTGAAAGAAAACCATCTATCACACCAAGAGACTTGACATTCTCAGTGAAGCAGTTAACATCATTTAAATATGCCCTGATAACATCTTGTGACGTGGAGAGAAGTTGTTCAGTTACAAAAGTGTTTTGCCAGACAATAGACGACGTTTTGCTCTTGAAAATTTGTGTAGTGTTGGTTGTGAACTGTAATTTAGCAGTTAATAGTAGCAGCGGAACCACTTCTGCTTCAACCTCTAAGGAATGAGGTAATTTTATTATTTACACTAACTCGTCTACTGCAAAGGAACATGAACTGTTCTAATAAAATAGTGCATATTTCTTGGCATATTTTGAAGTTTTTAGAGCATATTTGTATGCATATTTCAGTGTTTTTTAGGGCATGAACTTCCGAGCCCTAGTAATAACTTTGTTCTTCTTAGAAACATAAGAGGCTATCATCACATCTGATTGAAAACCAAATAGTGTAGAGTGTACTTCACATCCTTTAGGCGTAATAAATTCAGCAGGCAGTTCACCTTTGTTTTGTCGGATAGTACCAATTAGTGTCAGATCTTTTGATAACAAATAAAGAGCTAAATTGAGAGATGCAAAAAAATTATCAGAGGTGATATTAAGTCCAGGTTTTTCAAGTTTAGTCACCAGGATTTTTACAACATTCTCTCCAAGTCACACGGCTCTGGTTTCTTGCTCCTTCCCCAACCCTTTACATCCTGTAGAAGGCAATATTACACACCAGGATACAAATATGAGACAACTATTATAGTGCAAAAGAGATAAGGTACAATTTTAATGGTTTTAATCTTGGTATGCATAGACAGGAGATTTGAACTCATTTCATAACATAAAATTTGAACATACTGTTAACTGGGTTTCTTATTATTTATGAAATTTAGCTATGTAATGGCCACCTTAGTAATATATGTTAATGGTCACGAAAAATCGCTAATGAATCTTCCAGAAAAAGTTTAAACGTTTTATTAAAACACCCATTACATTTGAGAGGTAGAACTGGAACTTAAAAGTTCAATGCCACAGCTTGTGTGTTTAAAAACACCAACAGTAAGTTTGTTGGCATAAATAAATAATAATTACCCATTACATTATTTGCATTTACATTAAAAGAACCATGAACCGTACATATAAAACAGCTGACTACATGTTGCCTGTGCAGTCTGCCATATTGCTTTGTCACTGACGCTGATTTGGCTATTCCCTCAGGGTGCATTTCCACATTTCAAAAACTTCTGTAATTGGTTCCAATTTGTCATTTGATCTGTTTTCATGTCAAGCTGCTGCATTGTCAAAGTGCAACACTCTCAGAATATCATGGAAGCAGTTGCGAGACATAATTTCGCTGAATAATGGTCGGCCATTCTCAACACTCCAAAGCTGACTGATATCTTCATTTTTTGACTTGCAAACACCAGTAAGGATAAAAGCACCAAGAAACTTTTTCATTTCTTGCAAATCTATATCCATCCAATCCTTGTAAGCCATTCCACCTTCCTTGTTGCTCCACATACACACTTTCTCAATAAGGGATCTTTCTCAATAGGATCTATTTTTACTTTTGACATTTTTCAGCCTGAACCATGACTGAAGACCAATTTTTTTCTTGGTTTGTTTTTGTATGTTTTTATTTTATGTGCATGATACTCTTAAAATTAATGGGCCTATTTAGTATCTCAGCTTATTTCTTGAATGTTTTGCAGATTTGGAGAAATCAATTCATGTTTCTTCCTCTGTTGTTCGCTTATTTTCCTGTGCCATGCTTTCTGTTCTGATGCTCTCAGTTTCAAGGCACAAAACACACTGGCCACAGCACATGTACACCAGCTGAAGGAGGGAGAATCAGCTAACAGTGTAGTTTTGTTGCAGCATAATTTGCCAGACGAATACTTGATTTACCTTCAAGTGGAACAGACTGTAATATTTTTCATTATTATAAACTAAAGACAATATTTGCCAATTTTAAGCTTTATCATTAAGAGGTGGCCAATAAAATTGTATAAACTGTAGACATTGGCGGCTAACTGGTCTTAGTTTGCATATAAAATGTGACTAATATTATGTATGTAGCTGAGGGAAGGAATACTTTTTTGAGGTGTTGTATATTTGTTTCAGAATATTAACTTTTTGTTCTTAATTTAATGAATGTTATATTAACTAAAAATGCTCTAAAGGCCAAATGCTGAGAGCTTACCCAAAATGTTGTGATCTTAAGTTGTTATAAGAGCCAAACTGGATTTTTTCTTTTTCTTTTGGGCCCAAATGACCTAGCTGTCGACGGGCCCTTAAACCCCACTCACTCACTCTTTTTCTTTTTTAATTCTAATGAAGCTGGTTTAGGATAAAAAAAATTTTGAACTATAAAAATAAGGGCATGTTAGACATTTTAGCACCTACAAATTCTTCCTGAGCTTGTACTGAAAATTACATGTTTATTTGTAAAAAATTATGATGCTTGGAATAATTTAACTAATGAAAAACACTGAATAAAAGTGCAATTAAAGTTGAAATTGGAATATACATGATTACAGTATCACTTACATTAAAATTTAAACTGCTGTGTTGCCAAAATTAACCGGTCAAAAACAAATGAGATAAAGACTCATAGCGTAAACAAGAATCACAATTTTGGATGTTTACAAGATTTTCACCCAGTTTAGCAGATTAATTGTCTAACAGACTTATAATGGTATTTGGCTACAAATTACAAGCATATTTGGCTATTGAAAACAATACTGCTATCAACGCATCAACAGCTCCTGTGTTCTGAGTGCTGAGTTTTCGTGCCTCTAGTGTGTCTACTATAGGTGTCATAATCAGAAGGACAATTTAAGATTTTGAGTCTGGAAAATTCTAATGTGAGTGTGCATTAAGCTTTAAAAGTCATCATTTTAGGTTTAACCAAACTTGAGTGAAGGAATAATACAAATGCTTTTTTTCTTCTAAAGTGATAGTCATCAATGTGAACATATGTGTATAGTTAGAGCACTCATCAGTTTTCCAGTTTCACATAAAGGGACTATTCTGCCATTCTCTATGGTGAAAGTTTACTACATATTTTATATTTCCCTTTTTAAGAAACATGTGAGCAACGCTGCTTTAAGTTCTGCTGCAGTGTCATAAATGTGTCAAGTTACCCCAACACTAGAATCAAAGATGTTGAAGTGAAAACACAACCGGCTCCTAAAGTGAACATGGCCCAAAAGAGTGCATCACAAGTGCCATAAATTTGTTAAACTACTCTAAGGCTAGAATCAAAGAGGCTGATGTAGAAATTTGTCAGTGATCCTACCGTACAATGTAAATTCTACTGCTACCACCATTTTATTAACCGAATAATGGGGTTTAATTTTAAAAAAACATTGAGAATATATCACAATAGCTTATATCCACTATTCTTTGTATGATGCCATACAAAGGTGTTTCCAATTTCTTGTTAAAGAAAATATTGCTTATTTTAGGAATAGCCTAAAACTATTTCTATAAGCCAACAATCAAAAGCTGATTGGACTGAAGGCTTAGATTGTGAAAGTTAGTAAGATAGAATGTGCCTAATGATATGAGTGTCGGTTGCTATAAATTACTTTAGCTGAAATGTTTAAAGCAGGCCTGTTCAAGAATGATTATAACAACAGATAAAAGTAATTTATTTATAATAATTATAATTAAATTTATTAGCAGTACTGTTGTTTGCCTTTTTCACAAACCATCAGAGCTCCTTCATGGTAGAGTGCAGTATGGTTTCAAGGTAGACTTATAAGTTGTCTATGAGTATGACATAATCCCAGCTCTATCGCTGTAAGGGAAATCATGGATAAAAATTAACATTCTGTATTCATATTTTCAAAATCAGTGTTGGTGTATCTACAAAAATACAGTTCTAACAAATTTTGTACTTTTTGCTAGGTATTGTTAACCCTTTATTGCCTGGTGTGACTTATAAGATACATAAGCTTTTTTTCCTATTTGTACTAGTTTTAACTTAAAATATCTTGGCTATCCGGTTGTTGCCGCGTCAAATTATAAAATGCCGACTTTTTTTTTCTGCTATATTCTTGTTATACTGTCTGTCACCAATTAAAAATACGTATTTGAGACAGTTTGAATTGTAAAAAAGTATTTTTTTTACAATTTATATTGTAGTTTTTTTTTTAAAGAAAAGAAGCAAAATCCATGCAACCGCAGTCAAATGATACCCCGTCATCATCCACGCGTGCCATCACACCGATTATTTTACGTGGGCCCTCCCCGTCCTTTACCACAGGCACATTTGACTGCGGTTGCCGAGACTCGAACTCACGACCTCAGGCTTTGAGTGCATGGCCAGTGCACTACGTGTTGCCTTAACGATCATGGCTATCCGAGCCAGCAGGCTGAAGGCCTCTCAGACCGCCTAATCTAAACCGGTTTCGAATTAGAGGAAGAACGGCATATGTAGCAAAATAATTCAGGCAATAGAGGGTTAAATATAGTAAAATTTGTATATGAATGATAAATATAAATGGCTCCTCTCTGATATTTTAATTATTTATATCCAAAACTAAGTGTTCAAAAATAGCATAATTCTGAACATTACACTCCCTCAGTGGGCAGCGTCTCTATTGCCAAATCATGATGGTAGTATCTCAAACTTGCCACCACGTGAATTAGGGGGTATCTTGGAGAAACCTTTAAATTTTTCAGTTGTATAGTCTTTATAGCCTTTGCATAAAATGCATTTATAAACATGCCCATTTTTATAAACCTTTGAGAGTTCTCAGGTGCATCCTTTGTGACCACATGATAGACTAGTCCATGTCTATAGCTTTGGGACTAGGGAGAATAATAATGAATTGACATAAAAACCTTTAAACACGTGAAATTCAATGAAAAAGTCATCACATACAACCTTTCATTAAAACATGTAATGCTTCAACCACCACTAATCTAAATCACTAACACATGTATTCAGTGTTATTTTTCTGAGGAAACGCTGGGGGATGCGTTTCCCTAAACATTTTCTGATCACAAAATTTAAAAACCACAAAATTTACCCATTAAAAAGTAGGAAATGCAATTTTGTACTTCCAGATTGATTTTATCCATGACCTCCATTTAAGGAGGTTATAGTAGCGTTAGAACCTATTGCAACCTCTTTGCAAGCATAAAAAATAAACCCATAATAACAAGAACCACCGCTTTGTTACCTATCTTCTCAGCAAGTTTCCTGTTTAATATTGGCATTTATGAATACTGTAGCATGTGATGTAAGCAAAGAATTAAAATCAGTACTCTTTGGATCAGAGCAGATCTGTTCCATGTTCGTGGGTATCATTCAGTTCCTCGCAGTGGTAGACTGGTGACAAGTTGTGTCTTGTTTATGCTTAGCAGCATTCCGACATTGGTAGTGTATTGTACAGTGTGGATGTGGTTTTTCAAGTTATAAAACGCGATAAGTTAAAAAATAGCTATCTCACATGGTCTCCAGCATCCAAGAAAATAAAACACAGCAACAGTAAATTCATTTCAAATTATAATGCTGGAAGTTCGATAATGGTGGATAATAGTGCAACCGAAAATGAAAGTGAACGCAATGAGACCTCTAGTGAACATACTGATGCAAAATAAGATGATATCCCTGATTGTTTGTCCTTAGATAAAAAATGCATTTTGTTAAAAAAATAAGTGGCTATTGGTTAAAAACCAGAAACTTGGTTGCAGAATATATGGAGAATTTGAGAAACTAGGACCAGACAGAAACAAACAGGGGATGAATATTGCACAGGGATGGGCTATAATTTCTGTCAACTTATGGGGACGTAGGGAAAAACACAAGATGATCTCTCTGCGAAAGAAAATATTCAAGCACAAGGAAGGTTTTGCTCATCAAGCTGCAACTAAGATAGTACATAACTCCAAAGAAAATACTTTCAGGAACAAAAAAGAAGTGAATGCAAATGTGTTCCGTACAGTTTACACAGTTGCTAAAAGGAGTCAGGCTTTCAATGTCAAGTTGACGGTAGCAGGAGTCACTCAATATTGAAACCTGGCATCTTAATTAATCATTACAGACAATAATGTTATCTGCTCAGCTTACTTAATTTCTTGTGTTACATGTAGGCTGCTTGAACTTTTAAAGTAAACAAGTCCAGTCCGAGAGTTCCCCTAAACTTTTTTTTAGAAAAAGTGCACAGGGTGTATTATTATTATTATTAGTTTAGCTGCTTATCTTCTGAATCCGTAAGCACAACAGAATTAAAAGAGTCTGTTTATTGCATCCACATTACTTTCTCTACTCGCTCTTCTACAAACTATTCTTACAACACACTGCTATATCTTCAGAAATTGTTCCCAGAACCATCCTTAAACACCTTCAATCCCTGGCCTCTTTGGTGCCTCTTCTAGTATTCCCTAGATTATGAATGGTGGCAATCTTGCACAAAATACCACATCAGGATTCTCTATTGCCATTCTACCCCACATTATGAACTCTTAATTATATACTCATTGTGTGAACCCAATCCCTTCTCCACTCTCCATGTTAACTCTCCTTCCAAAAGCTTGGGAGGAATGTTGTTATGTTATTGTTAAATAATACTATATGACATGCTTGGCAACTTCTACAGCTTGTCCCAATTACGACTTTGTGTCAAACGAGGCATTTTTTCAGCTTTGTAAGCAGATTCAAAGTATTACCTACTGATTTTCACTATAGACATACCAAAGCATTAAGTTCCATTGCATTATATTGTTACTTAGGATTACAGACTGAATGTACTACACTAATTGAGGAGCGTTTTTTCAAAACTCGATACATGCACAAAATGTGTTTCTAAGAAAAACAGTTTTTTCTATTTATTGGCAATACTAATTGGCTAGCACAGCAAATATATGAATAATTCAATTCACCTTCCTGATACTGTCTCATTGAATGTGAAAAGAAACAAATAGCATAGTTTAACAGGTGCAAATTTGGGGTTTGAAAATGCGGAGTTTTTTCAAAAGCTGATAGATGCTGATAACTTTTCTGCTTGAGTAATTAAGACCTGAAATTTCATTATTTTTGTCATTTGTTATTTTTGTTGCTTTTTATTTATGTATTTATTATTTTTTTTATTTATTTTCACCTCTTTATAATACATAATGTATTATACAACCAATATATTAATGTTTATAAGGATTGCTTTATTAGGTATAAACTTGGAAACTAAGTACTGCTACATTCACAGTAACATTTTTTTTATTTATATAATAAACTAATTGAATACACACATATAAATTTCAAACAATATGAATAAGTAAGCTTTCACCTTTATTAGTGCTTGTGCAGTCTGTACATGGTTCTTAGTTCGTTTCTCTTTTGCACATCTGCCTCTGTCATAATCTTCATCAGTCCCATTTTGCAGGTTGAGCATGTGCTAGTGTGTGGTGTATGGTATGAAAGATTGAAGAAGTTGTAAAATATGTTTTTATATTTTGACAATGAGCAGACTGGTACATTTCTTAATCTTCTTTCGTTGCAAAAGTTGGTCCACATCCATTGATGTTAAGTTCTGGAAGTAAATATTCTCCTTGATTTTGCTCTTCCATAGTGGCTTTCTCTACATCTGTATTTCCTAATGTGTTGCTTTATAGCAGCAGTAATGCCCTTCTGTAATATTCCTGTTCTGTCACCTCCTCTGGTTTCCTTTGGTGCATTCCCAGATAAGTGAAATTTTCTAGCCAGGGGAGATCATCTAACTTTTGACACCCCTGTGATTCCTTGGAAGCTTTAGTTTTAGGATTTCGTGGAGTGCTCTCGAGACCACGTGAACATTTAATTGCTGGAGTATGAGCTTTCCTTGACTTGCATTTTGATTTCCTTTCCTTGTTTTTGCAATTCCTACCTCCAGCATATTCTACAACTGGTACAGTTTCACAATCTGAGCTCCTGTCCATTGTGCATAGTACAGTGCAGTGTCTCAATAAGAATAAAAATGCCATGTAAGTATAACAAAGCTTGTAGAAGCACATGCCTGCTGTGCAAGGGGTCCCGGGTTCGATTCCGGGCAGGCGGGTAGGGATTTTTCTCCAGCCAAGATTATTCTTCATTCTTCCCTGAGTCTAAAAGTATGAATGAAAGTGTGAATGTGTGTGTGAATTCAACATATTAAAAAAAACCAAAGACTGAAAATCCACTGTTAAACGAGTAACGCCATTGACAATAGGCAAGGTCGCCAATACGACCTCTGTAGTTAAAGGTGGGACATAAATGGAACAAAAAGCTTGCAGAAATTAATGTGAAATCCAAGTGCACAACCTGAGTTCGCAGTTATTGCCAACGATGCAGCAATGTATAAAGCTTGCAGAAATGATTGAGAATTCCAAGAATCGCAAGAGTGAGATGGCAGTCAATGCCAACATGCGTTTCACAGAATTGAGGTTGCTACACTTTGGATTATTAAATCATAAAATTGCATCTATCGACCTTTGCTTTAACTGAGCAGTGCATCTATCGAGTTTTGAAAAAACTGCTGATATTCCCTAGCTTCTACACATGACCAGAATCGAATTTTGCAAAAATCTGACTTCACAGAACGATGCAGAAGGTGAAAATTATGCCGATACTATATATAACTCAATTTCGTAAAATTTTGCATCTATCGAGTTTTGAAAAAACGCTCCTCAATTGGTATATGGTGCAATGCCAGTGTCTATGATCATGGTCCCCTTTCACTAGACCTGCAATAAATGCACAACAAGCATTTGGTTGCAACATAGTGACCTCGAGTAATCAGCATTAATCATGAAATTCAATTAATTCTAAAGTCAGTTCCCTAAGGTATATTGCTTGTCTCATCTGCTTTCTATAGGTGTGGGATTTCCTTTCCATTTTCTTTGATAATTTTGTTTAAAGTTAGTGTTAGTAAGCATAAAGTATGGACTTGAAATGTAATAGCCTAAGAAGAGGTGTTCTTGCCTTTAATACATGTTTATTGATTAGGTTAGATTGGATTGCATTCAGCAAGTTTACAAGTTGCCATAGAGGCCCATGAACATTGAACATTTCAATGGAAATGTACAGTATAGCATAAAAACACATTATGCATATGAAAAACAAAACCAGCATAATTGAGAAACACAATCAAATCTTCCCTGCAGCTGTAAGATTAACTTAATGTATATTTACAAATACAAATTAATCTTTGTTTTAAATTTTCACTAGTCTTTTCCTGCCACATCCCATTATCTAGTTGTATAATTAGCAATGAATGGCATCTTTTGTCAGTTGTTCAATATGTATAAATTTAAGTGGCTTTCAAGCAAGCATCAAATGTAATTAACAGTAATTTGTCACTGAAGAAGCTAGAAACTACTTACAGTACTACATAAGCATTAACAGGACAATTTGTCATTCAGATAAACTTGTACAGAATAAAATGTCTTTGAACACGTGTGCTCTTTAGCAGCAGTTTTAAACGTATTGAAGCTGTCAACTTTTTACTTAAGACCATTAGAAAGAGGTTTAAATATATTGGTTTCATAGTAGGTATACACCTTTCTGGAAGCAAGAAAGTTTTGCACTGTTGCCTTTTTTTCTAGTGTTTATCTCATGAATTTCATTTTTGTTATAAATGTGGATCAATTGCATATAAAGAATTTTAGGATTGAAAATACATACATGCAGGGGAAGGTTAATATTTTCAGTCTTCTAAAAACATGCATGAGCATCTGCTATGCTTGTGGGAAATAATTCTTATAACCTTCTTTTGTATGAGGAATATTCATTTACTCTCTACTGAATTGCTCCAAAATAAAATTCCATATTTCATTAAATATGCATAGTATACTATTTTAAGTTAGTTTTAAGCTTTGTGGTGTCATTAACAATTTCAGAATGTGTGACAGAAACAGTACTACCAGGTCATAAAGAATTATTATAAAATGGAAACCTGTTTATTTGACATGCAATACTGGTACATTTGCTGCACAGAACCTTTTAGGCATTCTAAATGAGGTTGTGACAGTTGTATGGAGTGACACTTGTATAGAGATGAAATTTGATGACATTTTTACAGAATCCAAAATATTCTCAGGATAGCCAACGATAAAAAATGGAAAGTTACAGTTGTACGGAGACTAATCTTGTGTTGGCCAGTACATTCTAGTGCATTTCTTAGAATTTTGACTCAAGAGTTATAAGAGCTGTAATGCCTGGCTTGCAGGTAACAATTTGGGGGTGGCACACGCTAAGAACTCTTTACTACAGTTGACATCCGAGTGTCAAATAGTGTGTGTGCTATAATTTTGAAGATACAGAGTTCAGCAAAAGCACCAAAGGAAAACCTTTAGTTATTTACAATAGGCATCTTAGTGTAACCTAAGACAATTTGATACTACTCTGTGATGCCCTAATGTGCCATTATCTAGAAATTACATCACTAACATTTACTGCAAGTATATTCCTAAGTGAACCTTCTGCATTCTGCAAATATAAACAATTCTTTTCTGTTTAGTTTACACTAGGTGTTATACCATGCATATTATACCTGAAAATTTTCATTCTAAAGCCAGTCATTAGTAGCTATTCCATACAAGTGGCAACATTCCACTTGTGACTCATCAGGTAGAGGAAAAGGCTCCATACAAATGTCTCTCCGTAGAAGTATCACTCCGTACAAGTGTTCCAACCCCTTCTATATTGCATATAATCACAAAATTATTATGCTTTGCTGGGCGAGAAAAGGTTTTACGCGTTTAAACTTCAGGAAGTTGGTAAGTATGATATGAGTATCAGTCTAATATGCTTTATTGTTTTAGCAGTGTAATCACAATGCCACGAAAAATAAAGAAGACCCCCATGAGGCCACACAAGAGGTCAACAAAGCCTCTTCTAAAAAAAGACAAGAAGAAGAAGAAGTGTAAGAATATCGAAAGTTTTCGATATTACATCCACAATTTGCTGAAGAGGGTACAGCCAAACATGAAGATCGACAAGACAGCAATGAGTATCATGAACAGCTTCATGCACGATATGTTGGAACGTATTGCTTGTGAGGCCTCACGTTTGTGCAAGTACAATAATCGTGCAACCATCACCAGTCGAGAGATCCAAACTGCATCACGCCTCCTCTTGCCTGGGGAGCTGGGTAATCATGCTGTGATACATGGCACCAAAGCTGTCTCTAAGTGCCTTTCCTTCAAGGAATATTATTGACATTTTCACTGTGTTCATTTGATGTTCCATTTATAATTAGGTGTACCAGTTTATTTTACCAAAATATAGGACATAATGATAAAAAATATAGAACATTATCGGTCAATACAAAAATAATGTAAAGTTGTAATTTAAATGCTTATATATACCCATAGACATTTATATTTTCTTAATATCCTGAAGCATAGAATATTAAATGTCATCATCAATAGTCATCATACTTCTCTAAAGAACTAATCTTGCGCAAAACATCTAGCTTGTTTGAAATTAATCAATAAAGCTGAAGTTTTTAAAATTATACTTTATTAAAACAATACCTTTGAATGAATCAATAGATAATCTGTTCCTTTCATCTGTCCACCTTGCTCTTATTAGTGAAAATACCCTCAATGTTAGAGTTATGTGTTCCCTTCTGCTTCCTGCCTTGAAACACTTGCACTTTAAAGACAATGCATCATTGAATTAACTGTTAACTTTCCACTTCCTTATTCTTAGATAACCAAAATGCAAATGAAAGACACACAACGCTGTAGCAGATGGCGTGGACATTTGCTCGCATGCCGACCCCTGATTTATAATGTAAACAGTTACTTTTCTCCATTTTGATTCAAATGTATGCACAAATGTATATAACACAATCTACAATACAAAAACAAAATAAAAAACAGACTATTATGTTTGTTAGATGTTGCAAAATCATTTTGAATAGTGTGTTGCATTCATATGACTTTCTCTACTCTTGTACAAATGCTTATTCCTCATCTTCATGTTAATCGAGATACACATTTGCAGAAATTATCTTATTGCTGATGTTCTTAAAGGTGCAGGGGAATATGGGAATACAATTGGCTCTAAGTGATGGTCAAATCTTTTAAAGCCGGTAGCTATGTATATTATGCCTTTGAAATTTCGCTCTCTTTGCATGGCGAAGAGACAAAATATTAATAACTACTTCTCATCTGAGAAAATAACATTTAGACAAATAACAAGAAGTATTTCCGAAATGTTTCACTACAAAATAGAACAGTATTAGACGTTAAATGTATGTTTTAACGGGATCTACATTTGTTGTGTAGTAAGATCTTGTCTATATTTTGCGACTATACTTAGAAGGACATTTCTAGAAAAGTCAAGATATACATTTAATTTGTCATGAAAATATCTTAATCTTGTATTTTAATCAAAATCGTTAGATCTATTTTTAGAAACTCAAAATATTCGAAAAAATGTTCTGTGTAAAGAGTAGTTTGAGGTTAGGGGAGTTTCTTGCAAATCTTGGTGTCGCGTCCTTGGACGATGGTGAACTTAAATACTAAATTAGGTATTTAACTGACTTTTCGTCCTTTAGCTCTGCTGTTCAAAGCACACACATTCAATGTCGAGATTTCACCAGAAATACAAGTTTTAAGGTCCCCTGAATAAAATAAATATTTTTATAAAAGATTCGTGTATGTGCCAATGCTTGCGCGCGCCTGTTAAGAGCCTAACCACTAAACGAAAAGCCAAACTTGGAATTTAAGTTCAGTATCTTCCAAAGATGTTCAACCCTCCCAGCCAAACTACCCTTAATATGGAACGTTTTTAGGCACTTTTTGTTTTCTCAAAAATAGCTCGATTTTTTAATTAAAACACCATATTCAATATATCTATATGACAAACAAAATGTAAGTATGTTTCGAATTTTCTGGGAATAGCCTACAAAGGCTTCTTCATTCTGAAATAAGTTCTATAAGTGGTAAACGAGGGCCCCATGAGTGTCGGCAGACTTTTTTCCAGGGGAGGGGGGGGGGGCACATGTTCGAAATTTGCAATCATATAATATTAAATCATTATTTTACTGTCAAAATTTATAATATTTGTTGCAGATAACCGTATTAATTTGTGCTAAATAAAAATTGTTCTTTACATCAAAATTAAAATAATATTTTAATAGTCAGTAACTGGCTGCACATTAAGTTCAGCAACTTCCCCGTTTCGCGACGCCCATGAACGAGGCAGAAAAATAAAAGTACCAAAAGTGTAAATCTCTTAAAAGCACACAGTTTATTTCAATTGACCTTTTTTTGTGGCATCAGCTATTTCTGGGATAGCCATTATTATTATTATTATTATTATTATTATTATTATTATTATTATTATTATTATTATTATTATTATTATTATTATTATTATTATTATTATTATTGAATAAGATTTGGATGTTTCAGCACATTGTCACTTTTTAAAGTCGTGTATTCAGTTGTTTCTCACGATATCGTGTAAAGAGAATGGACTTTTGGGGTCAGTTTTTTAACATTTAACTATCGCTATTCCCTTTGTACCTACAACGAAATGCGCTAATAAACTATTTATTCAAATGCTAATGCCAATCATCTTGGAATAGAATAAGCACAAGAATAGTTTGTAGATGCCATATAAATATAAACAGTAGTGGACAGAGAAAGTATTGTCACCGCGCCCGCCGCATCTAATTGCCGACAACCGAAGTGTCACCCATCGCATTATTGTCGGCACTACCGCAAAGGAGCCGAAGGAAAGAGACAGAGAATGGCCGCATTGTTGGGGCGCTTGCCGAAAGAGAGAAAAGGATAGAAGCTTCTGGAATCTTCCTCTTTGTATTCCACCGAATAACTGAACTTTCCAGAATAGTGCCTGGGAGATATAAATAGTGGTAAAGTGCGACAGGAGTCATCGTATGTGAAGGTTGAGTAGTCGTGCCGACGGAGACGGACAGACGATGTGGAGAGTTGTGCCGACGGAGAAGAGTTAGTTCTTTGTGCTACGAGTTCGGAGCCGTGCTGTTGGAGAATCGGAAAAGACTTTCTTGTTGTTGCAACGAGTGTACAAAGTTACTGTTTACGGAAATAAAAGTGTTACTTTATCTCGACAACTGTCTTCTTTACTTTACACCACAACTAAACCAAAAGTTACACTGGTGTCAGGAGTGGGATTCGTCGAATTGCTTCTAGTTTCATTACATCGTCAGAAGTTGCAACGTTAGAACCAAGATGGAGGGAGATTCGGAAACCAGGATGATAGCAATGATGAAAGAATTATTCGCCGAAATGAAGACGGAAATGGCTGAAATGAAGACGGCAAACGACAACCTCACTGCCAAAATGGAAACGTCAAACCACAACCTCGCTGCCAAAATGGAAACGACAAACAACAACCTCGCTGCCGAGCTGAAAGAAGAAATGAAGACGGCAAACGACAACCTCGCTGCTGAACTGAAAGACATGAAGACGACAAACGACAACCTCGCTACAGAAATGAAGACGGCAAACGACAACCTCGCTGCCGAGCTGAAAGAGATGAAGACGGAGCTATCGGCGAAAATTGATGGCGAACTGATTGGCGTGACGGAAGACGTGGAAGAACTCGGCGAAAAGGTGGTAGACCTCTGCCAGCACGTGGACGTCGTGGAGGACGACGGGGAACGTCTTGGCGCCCTGGTAGTAAGAGTTGACGAGAGCGTCAAAGTACTGGATGCCAGGGGCAGACGGAATAGCGCGGAGCCGGGGAGGGAGCACCTAGTGGCCGAGGCGACAGCTGCGCCCGTTTCAGATGATGTGAGGGAAGACGTGAAACAACTCGGCGAACTGATTGGCGTGAGGGAAGACGTGGAACTACTCGGCGAACTAATTGGCGTGACGGAAGACGTGGAACAACTCGGCGAACTGATTGGCGTGAGGGAAGACGTGGAACAACTCGGCGAACTGATTGGCGTGACGGAAGACGTGGAACAACTCGGCGAACTGATTGGCGTGACGGAAGACGTGGAACAACTCGGCGAACTGATTGGCGTGACGGAAGACGTGTAACAACTCGGCGAACTGATTGGCGTGACGGAAGACGTGGAACGACTCGGCGAACTGATTGGCATGACGGAAGACGTGGAACAACTCGGCGAACTGATTGGCGTGACGGAAGGCGTGGAAGAACTCGGCGAAAAGGTGGAAGACCTCTGCCAGCATGTGGACGTCGTGGAGGACGACGGGGAACGTCTTGGCGCCCTGGTAGTAAGAGTTGACGAGAGCGTCAAAGTACTGGTTGCCAGGGGCAGACGGAATAGCACAGACCCGGGGAGGGAGCACCTAGTGGCCGAGGCGACAGTTGCGCCCGTTTCAGATAACGAAAATGTACGTCTCGGGGAAGACAAAGGGGCAGTTCAGGGACGTCATCGAGGATCCTCTGGAGGAGTGTGTCGGGTACGTAACCAAACAGGATATGACGTGGAAGACGATCAGCAGGGAAGCACACAAGCAAATGAGCAACACGCGAGAACCGACTTGGCGTGTGACATGGGGGGACCGTCAGAGCCATCCAATCACCTGACACATAGTGCCGTGAACGGAAGAATGGTGGACATCATCTTGGACGGCAGGATACAGGAGAGGCCGTGCCGAGCACGAGTGAACACGAGTGCAGCGGTGGACGCGACTCGCGCGGAAGTGGTGGGGTTTGTTGCCGGACCCATCGGAAGCAAGGTGGCTGCGAAGGTGCGCCAGAGAGGTCGGCGGACATGGTACCTAGTGAGCCGTTTCCAAGTGCGCAGGATGGCCCGTCAACACACCAGGAAGAAGGGCAACTGGACGAGGGACCGTCAAGACCGGCGGTACTGTTGCAGAATTTCGAAGCAGGATGGCATACATCGTCCTACCCGGACCAAGGGACACTATCCAACAGCGATACCTAGGATCGTGCCTCCTGGAGAAGAGGTTCGATGGGTTAGTCCACCGGGGCGCAAGGGAGAAGCCGCAGTGATAGTGCTGGTCGGGACGACCAGCTCTGAGGAGGGAGCAGTGTCACCGCGCCCGCCGCATCTAATTGCCGACAACCGCAGTGTCACCCATCGCATTATTGTCGGCACTACCGCAAAGGAGCCGAAGGAAAGAGACAGAGAATGGCCGCATTGTTGGGGCGCTTGCCGAAAGAGAGAAAAGGATAGAAGCTTCTGGAATCTTCCTCTTTGTATTCCACCGAATAACTGAACTTTCCAGAATAGTGCCTGGGAGATATAAATAGTGGTAAAGTGCGACAGGAGTCAGTCAGTCGTATGTGAAGGTTGAGTAGTCGTGCCGACGGAGACGGACAGACGATGTGGAGAGTTGTGCCGACGGAGAAGAGTTAGTTCTTTGTGTTACGAGTTCGGAGCCGTGCTGTTGGAGAATCGGAAAAGACTTTCTTGTTGTTGCAACGAGTGTACAAAGTTACTGTTTACGGAAATAAAAGTGTTTATCTCGACTACATCTGTCGTGTCTACTTTACTACACACACCAACCAAAGTCACAGTATTGTGAATGTAACAAGATTTTGTTGTTCATTTATTTAGGTATGACTACTATACGGATGGGATGTTGTGCTGATTGAAAGTGCAGTCATGGGCATGGGCCTACTACCGTGTTCCTTTCTCGAGAATGTGGTCCTTAGGAATCTGTTGACATCAACATCTCCAGTGTTTTCTGAGAAAGATTGCGGCTAAGGTTTCAACATACCAACAAGGCGTGCTAGTAATGCTGGAATACTAACGTTGCACCCGACATTCTCTGTGAACGGGATAACTCAAAAACCAAACGTCGGTTAAATACCAAACGTGATATATAAGTGCAACATCTTCCAAGGATGAAACACGAACATTTTCAAGAAAATCCTCCCACCCAAACTACCCTTTATGAAACATCTTTAGAAAATTTTGATTGAATCAAAAACAGCTAATGATTTTTATAAAAATATATGTTTAGGAATATCTTCACGGCAAATTAAGTGTTTAGCTTGAATTTTCTGAAAATATCCTCGAAAGTACTGTTCATTTTGGGTGACTTTTGCATAACTAGTAAACCGCAGGATAGAGACAAAATCTTACTAGCCACAAAAAGATATATCTCGTTGAAACCACAATTTGTATCAAATATTCTTGTTTTTTGTGGATATCTTGTGTTTTGTCTGAATTCTGCAATACTTATAGGTACTTTTCTCAAATTGGAGGTAGTTATTCATTTTTTATCTCTTGGTCATGCAAAGAGAACGGAATCTCAAAGCCGTCACACAGCGGCCAGCCTTAGACGATCTATCGCTGAAAGCCTATTGTATTCCCACATTCCCTTTGTACCCAAAACAATATTAGCAATAAGATAATTTCTGCAAATATTTATCTTAGTTGACATGAACTAGAGGAATAACTTTGTAAGAATAGTTTGTACAAGAATGGAGAAAGTCACGTGAGTGCAACACATCTTATTTGTCTCTTAAATTTGATTTAGATATCTTCAACACGGGTTATTTATGCCATAAAATGTCCTATTAAAAAAAAAAGGCTGTTGAAAGCAAATATGGAGAAAACAAATTCAGATATTTTTGGAAAGAAACGAACCACGTGGATTAGGCAGAAAGTAGCTGCCATATTTAACAGACTACCATTCTGTAGAGCAAAAACTCTCTTAAAAGGTCGGCTAAATTTTATCTCTAAAGTGTGTAGGAACTGTGATGTTTTTCTGTCAGTTGGTGCAGAACTCACAGTACAGAATGGCAGATGAACAATTTTAAAAATATATTTAAAACAAGTATTGTCCTGCAGTGATGACATATATATTAAATTAAAACGGGATATTTCAATCTATAAGACTGCAGGTAAACTGAACTTGTAAACGTTTTGGCAATTTATACCATATATTGTCCTAGTAATCTAGATTAACTATTCAATAAGGTGCGAGTGATTTTATATAATTTCTTGCATAGTTCGGTTATATTAGCAAAGTTTCTTGGAGAAAACTGGGTCACTAAGGGCGCCTAAAATGGTGGTTGAAATATTGTGTACATCTAGTTCCCTGCATCATCGTAGAAAGGACAGCTGGTGAGAATGTGTGACCGTGTGGAAGTGGAGAACGGGTGGAAGATTGCCGGACGGAAGGTTAGGAGTAGGTAAGAATAGTATGTCCGAAACGTAAGCTGAGACGTGCTCGTTGGACCTGCATATAGAGCGATGTAAATCAATAAATAATAATATACAAAGCACTTAAAGGGTATGATGCAGTATCTAAATTCCTGTACTACGTTAGTCACATTTGTGCCTTAGCAATTTCACAACTACTTCTTACAATAATCCCTAGGGCGTTTCACCTATAGGCACAGAGCGTACCTTATCGCCCGGCTGCTGCGTCCTCCAGCCGCAGAGCAGTGCAGGATAGGGGTAGTGCCGACTCTCCCGACCGTACAAGTTGACGCACATTGCCCGTCACGACCGGAACGGAAATTTGCAAGCGCCTGTCTTCCGTGGAAGCTTAAACGCTCACTGCTCGGAATATGGATGCTTACAACAAAAGCTGCAGCACCTCGAAAGGGGATACTGTAATATTAAGTGTCTTAGCAATTCAAGAAGAGGAAAGAAAAGGGGGAAGAAAGAGTAGATTCACGGCATAAACCGGAAAAAAGATCTTACTAAGGCACTACAACTTTACAAAAGCTTTGGCCTTCTCAATTTGTTTCCAGGTTTTTCTATTTTGTAACCAACAGGCTAATTTTTAATTTCTCTACTGGTAAGTAGAGGAAGTATTGTATTCCACCCAAAAATTCGGTGTCGAGATTTCACCGGAAATATATGTTTTGAGAACCCCTGAATCAAAAAAAAAGCATTTTTAGAAAAAGGTCCGTGTGTGTGTGTGTGTCTGTCAGTCGACAGCATAATTCAAAAACGAAAAGTCGGTTAAAAACCAAAGTTGGTATTTAAGTTTAATGTCTTCCAAGGATGTGACACGAAGATTTTGAAGAAAATAGCCCCATCCTAATCTACTCTTTACATGGAAAATTTTGATTTTCTTGAAAATGGCTCTAACAATTTTTATTAAAATGTCATATATTTGAGATATATTTATGACAAATGAAATGTGTATCTTGAATTTTCTGGCTATAGCCCCTGTAGTCGTATTTACTCTGGACGACTTTTGTATAACTGGTAAACCGTTAGAGATAGACCAAATCAAGTACCTATACAAAAAATGTAGATCTTGCTAAAATACACAATTTATGCCTCAATAAATTTTCTTGTAGGGTGAACCATGTCGGAGATATTCCTTGTTATGTGTATGAGTTTCTGAAAACTTAAGTAAAATGGAACATCGTTGTTCATTTTTTTTATATGTTAAGTGTGCAAAGAGAAGAGAATCTCAAAGCTTTAAACGATCTGACTATCGCGCAAAGCCTACTGTATTCTAATATTCCCCTTGCGCCTACAAGGAAATAAGCAATAAGATAATTTGTACAAATGTTTATCTCAATTAACAAGAAGAAGATATAGGAATAAGAGTTTGTAAGAATGGTTAGTACAAGAGTAGAGAAAGACGTGAGTGCAACACATCAGATTTTTTTCAAAATCTTCGTGTCGCATCCTTAAAAGACATTAAACTTAAATACCAACTTTGGTTTTTAACCGACTTTTTTTTAGTTGTGCTGTCCACAGACTAACGACAGACACACGGACACACACATACAAACTGACCTTTTGCTAAAAATGTTTTTCTGTTCTTTTTTTTGGGGGGGGGGGATTCAGGGGACTTTAAAACATATATTTCCGGTGAAATCTCGACATCGAATTTTTGGGTGGAATACAATACTTCCTCTACTGTACTATACGTAGTAGAGAAATGATTATTTATTAGGATATGGTCAATTGATTTAAAGTGTTCTGGTCTGGTGACCTCCAGGTGCCTTTGTGAATTTACTTATGTTGACATTATGTACTCATAATTACATAATTATTTACGTAACAGAATTCACATAATAGATGTCCACTAATATTTGTTTCGTTATGTAATGAGTGTTTGCCTGTTACATCTTTATCTGCGGATCCAGTCCAACTTGCGCATTAAAATCCCCCAATATTATTATTGTATCGCTCGTTGGTACTTTTTCCATAACATTCTGTAGATTATTATTTCTTAATTCACAGATTCATTATGCGGTATGAAATTTATTATATTCTTTTGGACATCCATTTTACATAAAAATCCAGTCCCTGCTTGGCCTAATTGTGTTTTGGGTCCACTATAATAGAAAGTACTTTTTTCTGACTCTCACCGTTCCCGCTCCATCTAGTTTATCGGTTCAGCACGCCAGGTAAATAACTGAAATGCAAGGATAGGCATCTACTTCTCAATTACATATATTTATATGAAGACATGGTCGTTTATGTCATCAATAGATTGCCGAATCATTTCATGATTTATTAACTACAATTTAAAAGGCTAAGATTGCATAAAATGTTTGCAACTTGTGGATAATCGTAATGAGTCATGAAAATTGTCCCTCAAATGACAATGGTGCGACATGCATTCGCTGGTGCCACAATCATCACGATTATTCACTTGTATACATGATTATTCTTGGTGTTATATTATGTTAGCTAATTGGGCCGCCAGACTAGAGGTTGCGCTGTGTTGTTGCCATGGAAACGCGGGCTGGCGTGGTACGCACGTATACAGTACAAGCGACGGACGAGTAACTCCGCGCCAGATTATTGACAATCTGATTTGTGCAGACTGGTTGCTAAGTGTATGTATATATGTACATGCTGACGTCTGCTAATGGCTTTCCTGAATTCCATTAAACTGCACCTGAAAACTACCTATATGATAAGAAAGGTTGCAAAACTCTACTTTAGAATACAGTATACCGGGGCAAGACTGAATAATTTTATAAAATCAAGCCACGATTATTTTAAAACATTTCAATGATTTTATTCTTTTTTTTTTTCTTTTTTTTTTATATATTATTTCCCTGTGTATGACTCATCTTCCATAAAGATCGAGGAAAAAACACATTCGTCAATGCAAAAAATGGACAATTTGCCTCCGGACAAATGCCCTATTGCATATTTAAATGTCGTGTGCATTTTAGTGTGTGCTGTGCATTCAAATCCTTTATCCCTGTTTTCTCGCTTTCTATATTTTCAGCATTTTTCTTCCTGTCTAATGTTCCTTGTGAAGCAGTTTTTGTATTGCACTAAAGAAATGTGTTCCACGTATTCACAGAGACATAAAAAATACAAATTGCTCTAGGTTTTATTGTCTGGTGTGTGTAAGCATATATTTTTAATTTTCAAACACAAAAATTACTTTTTTAGGGAAAGAAATATATTGGTAAGTTTAAAAATTCTGAGTCCTGAACTGAAGGAGACAAAGAAACCTAGGGCAATTTTAAAAGGTACAAGTATTGTGAACCTGAAGTTAAAATTTCTTTTTTTTTGTTCTGTAACGAGGGACTTTTTTGCGAATAACAAAAAATAAAATATTGCAACAAAAAGCCAACAAATTGTGGGATCTTTTAAATTTAATTTACACAAAAACCGTTGAATGTTTTGAAATACACCAGAGGAAAAAGTTGTCATTTATTCAATTTTCTATGAATATAGCCATAAATCAAGAACCTTCACTCAATAATAATTCAGCCAGATGATGATAAATTTTTTGATGAAAATATTTTTTTCTAGAAAACTATAAACTTTTCAACATTTTGGTATTAGACTTTACTGTTATTCACATCATGAGTAATTCGCTGTTAAAGTCTGACGGACTATTTCACTTCCATTCTTTATGCCTATTTCTTGTTCATTTAAGTTTAGAAGATACATACTAATTTTTGGAAATATTCGTAAGAAGATTTTTATATCCAGGAATAATTAATTACGATTTATTGAAACGTATACATTGTGATGGTCTCCAAATGGCGATATTTATGTTGGCAACACATTTTCTAACCTCATTTTTATGAAAGAATAGACATAATTGTAATTCACAGGCAACAAAATAGGGGATTAATTCTTGACCCTACAATCTGATTTGAAAAAAAAAAGTAAATTAAATTAAGGAGATTGATAAGGGGAAAAACTCCATTATGAGCCTTGCATTCCTTTTCAAAATTTCAAATTGGGAGGTGATTGGTCTGCATTTTAGTGCTTGTGGAGTGATAACTAATTTTATTTTTAATTTGTTCCGAAGTTTGGAATTGCAATTAAATTGTTTAGAAGATTTTTTTTACAAATTATCCGTGATTCTTTGTGCATTTTACACAATCATCTGTATACTACACTAAATTAAATAAGTAATTATAAAATGGTTAGCTGTCCTATTTCCAAATGTTATAATAATTTTGTAAATTATTGCATTTTATCAAATATTTTTACCCTTTATTTTATCCTTTATTATTCATGTTTAAAATTGTATTTTTCTACAGATCTATTAGCAAGCGTGTCTTTATGACAACCCTAACCCTAAAATAAGACAGCTCCAGTATGTCCTCTCATACTCCCCTTGTACCTACAAGAATACTAGCAATAATTTCTGCAAATGTTTATATCGACTGTCATGAAGAAGATAGAGGAATAAGTGTTTGTATGAGTTAGTACAAGAGTAGTGAAAGTCATGTGAGTGTAATACATTAGATTTTCACACACACACACACACACACACACACACACACACACACACATATATATATATATATACGAGGGCCGGCTCTCCTTAAAAAATGGTGTCACTTTTCCGAGGCATTTCAGAAATCAGGGTTATATGATATTCCATTGCTTCATCTGATGACGAAAAAATGATTCCAAGCATTTCATCTTTAATTTGTGGCAACAGAAACATCAAAAGTTGCTAGGTCAAGGCTGTATGGTGGAGAATCCATGGTGCTAACCTTCCAGATACTCGGTTTTTAGTTTTGCTGTATACGACAATGCGTTGTCATGATGTCAAATTTTGAGTTTTTTTTACAAACTTTTCAAAATTGTCCATAAACATTTGTATATCAATTTTGGTAGTCTGAATTCTAATGCTATAGTAGCAATATGGCCCCTTTTAGGGAAAACCAAAAAAGGCAACCATTCTCTTACCATTACTGCGAATTCTTCAGACTTTTGTAGGCTCAGGCTCTGTTGGAAAGACCCATTGAGCCGATTGATTTTCCTTTCCAGGGTCATAACAATAAATCCAAGATTCATCATCAGCAACGTTATTCCAAACCAAATTTTAAGTGCCACCTTGGAACTTTTCCAAGGTTTGTCTGCACCTATCAATGGTTGTTGTTTCGACAGTGAGTCAGTTTATGTGGTATCAATCGACAGCAAGGTTTTCTCACATCTGTTTATGTAAAATGTTTTGGATGTGACTCATACCATTGCCCAATGTCGCCTGAATGTCGTCCGTCTATCGTCAAGCATTCCTCGAATACCTACAATATTTTCACTAGTAACTGCTGTTTTGGGCGTCCTTCACGAAATTCATCACTGAGAAAAAAATCAACCTCTTTTAAACTCATTGTAGCAATTACAAATTGTTGGTTAAGGTGACTCTTTGCCAAATGCAATGCTAAGACGATATTCATATTATTTAGAAGTTAAGGAAAAATTAAAATTTGGCAGGTTTTGTAAGCTACGATTTTCATTATATATGTAACCGCTAATCTCCAAAACTGCTTGACCGATCACCACGAAATTCTGCACATATATGTACTTTTTATGGAGATTTTTATGCTATCAATTTTTCTATGCAAGCGTTGTCTCACATGGTTTTCTCTGTTTCCTTTCTTTTACATAACACATTCACATTTCCTTATCTATTCCTTCAACAAAGAATTCGCACAATTTGCTATATGTCGGTCTGGGTGGCTCAGTTGGTTAGACGCTCGCCTACTGAACCCAAGGTAGCGGGTTCAAGTCCGGTCGAGACCGGTGGTTTTTAAGTGTGCTTAAAAACATCTCCATGTCAGTAGATTTACTGGCATATAAAAGTACTCCTGCGGAGTTTGCAATAACGAAATTCCGGCACACCGGCGACGCCGATATGATCCTGGCAAATGACAGCGTCCTTAAACAACAAAATAATAAAAAAAATTGCTCTACGTTTGAAATAGAAATGCAATGTATTACATTCACATGTTTTTTTATACTGACTCTTCTTTTATTAAACACAATCACATTCCTTTCTCTACTGGACCTTCAACATATAATTCATGTTTTCTGTTTGAAATAGAAATTCAACGTATTGCACTCACAAGGCTTTTTCTACTCACTCTTGTTTCTTAGTATTCGTGGTTGTTCAACAGTGGTTTTGCACAGTGTCTTCCTGGTGTTTTTATTTATTTTGTTTATTTTTTGTTCTTTATAGTATCCTAAATGTTTAATTAGCTCTTTGTTTAAGCTTATTAAGTATTTTTTTTAAATGTTCCAAAGAAACAAGGCTGTGGGGCAAGGGTAATCTAAGTCTGAAAGTTATAGGGATAAATAGTCAAACCATGAGTACCCAAGCCGGGTATTTCAGCCAGTGGCGGCTCGCAGTCAAAATTTTAGGGTAGGCAAAGTGTAACAGTAACAACAAACAACAACAACAATAATAATAAACCCCGTTTATCCGAAATATAGGGGGCGAAGTCATTGCGGATAACGCAAACAATATATTGTTTGGTTATTTAATAAGAGCAGAGTGACTGAGTGTGACTTACGGACGAATTACCGCCAAAACTAAAATCACGAGTGTCGGCAGACTTTTTTCCAGGGGGGGGGGGGGGGGGCACATGTTGGAAATTTGCAATCATATAATATTAAATCATTATTTTACTGTCAAAATTTATAGTATTTGTTGCACATAACCGTATTAATTTGTGCTAAACAAAAATTGTTCTTTACATCAAAATTAAAATAATAGTTTAAAAGTCAGTAACTGACTGCACATTAAGTTCACCAACTTCCAAGGGGGGGCCGTGGCCCCCCTTGCCCCCGTTTCGCGACGCCCATGACTAAAATAGATTAAGAAATTGAAAAATTGTCTGACTGCAGCTTTGTGTTAAATAGCTAAAACACTCCTCTTTTCATTGTGAGTGCGCTGCGAAAGCGAAATTTGTAATAGTTCATTAATTAAGTCGGTCATACTGGTATTACACAGAGATAACGACAGATGCAGATCTCTGAGATCTTCGTTCGTGGAGTATGGCTGCACAGAACACCTATATGGCTGTTCGGAAAATGTCGCATAATTTCGGATTTGGGCCGGCAAGTGTTCGGACTGCTGGCAGACGCGTCTACGCATGCTCGGAGTGCATATACAGACCGAATGTTTCCTTATCCCTGTTCAAGGGCCTCGTACTGAGGAAATGGGGCCGGGCAGGCAGAGGTTAAGCTAGCCTGCTCTCCACTACCCAGGTTCCATGCGTATCATTTCTGCCGCGCGTTTCAAACACGCAGCGCAGTTTTGATGAATCGGAATTGAGATTAAAGGATTTGACCATGCGCTGGTCATTATAACCGAGAAAACGTTTCTTGAACTGCAATTTAGGGGAAAATGACGGTTCAAATGATAAAATGCAGAATCATAGTTAAACATTATTTGTTGATGTATTACGATAGGGTAGGCAGTGCCTACCCTGCCTACCCTGAGGAGCCGCGCCTGATTTCAGCTAGTAAGGATTTAAAAATTGTAAAAAGTCATAGCCCGGAAATGTTCTTTAGTCAAATTCACTTTTGTGTGAGTACAGAATCTTTAAATGATACCTAACAAACTATTAGAGCAAGTCAGACAAGTTCACAGTGATCAACACACGAAGGATTAGCAAGTAACTGGCAAATGGAAAGAAATTTCATTTATTTTAGAAACATAGCATTCTAAACATGTTCAATATCACCCTCGTACAGTTTACCTATGGAATTTTAACCCAATTACTAGAACCATTTTCGAGTAAATCAAAAATATCGAAAATGTTTCCATATAGGGTGGAATATGGGGAGGGCATGTTTTTTAAAATCTTCATACCTCATTCTTGGAAGACATTGACCTTCAAACCAAGCTTGGTACTCAACCGACTTCCTGTTTTTGACTTATCCTCCTCACACACACACACACACACTTTTTTTTTTTTTTTTTTTTTTTTTTTTTTTTTTTTTTTTTTTTTTTTTGCTTTTTCCACTACATACATATTCCACCCAATAATATTCGATACCGAGATTCCAGCAGAAATACATGTTTTGAGACGCTCTAAATCTAAAAACAGACATTTTTAGAAAAAGTTCTGTGTGCCTGTCTGTCTATGAACAACTAACTCAAAAAGACAGTTAAATACCAAATTTAGTATTTAATTTCAGCACCTTCTAAGAATGTAACACGAAGATTTTTTAAGAAAATCCTCATCCCATACTATCCTGTACATAGAAACATTTTCGAAATGTATGATTCTCCAAAAAATTCAAAATATAAAATAAAAAATGAGCAAATTATTATTACATCTGCCGTCATTTTCAGCAGAGTTGCACTAGATAACGATATGGTTTCGAATGGTCAAACTTGAAGGATCTTCGGTGGCCAGCAAGTAGAACCTTGTACTTGGAGAAACTTCTTTCTGCATAACATGATGGAATCGGGGCATATTAGAAATAATGAAAATCATCAGCACAAAGTTTTGGTTCATTTTTGTTAAATTCTGCTTCTGTGTCTCAAAGAATATCAGAAATTAACACAATGTTGGACTCTTATATCTAGGATTCCTTTCAGGTACAGGATGTAAGTTTCCCCTAACCTTGTCAGCTACTTTGGCCTGTGCACTCAATAAATAGCTTTCAGTTTCCTTCATGATGCTTAACCCTAGCATTGCCAAACCTTATTTCATAACTTAGGTTACCAAGAGCGGGGGGAGGTTACCTTGTGACCACAACTGTCTGGGCAATTTTTAAAACAAATTTATTTTAAAATGGGGTATTATATCTTCCATGTTTATAAAGGTAATATTTAATATTGCTCAACTATTACTCTTTTCTTTTTTCGCATGAATCACATTAGACATGCCAATCCTTATTACAGAGGTAGTAACAAGATAGCTCAGCAATTTTTAAAACAAATTTACTTTAAAATTGGGTGTTATATATTGTCATGCTTATAAATGGTAATATTTAACGCTGTTTAGTTATTCCTTTTTTATATGAACCACATTATATCGACAGGGCAGTACTTCATGGCTATCTTGACATTTCTTTGTTTCTTAAAATGAAAAATTTGAAACAAATACGCAATTCAGTAGCAGAAACAAAGATTGACAACTATTAACTGCATGCCCTAAATCAAAAAATTGAAAGAAAATTTTAAAAAATTACAGAAGGTGGGTATAAGGTATCCCCCTCCTCACCCCTCCCCCCTCTTTGGTAATGCGAGAGTTAATGGGCCACACAATTGCATGCTCACAGTTTCAAGGCAAGTGATGGACTTTGATATCACTTTATTTTATGCCTATAGGCCAAATTTCTTGGCATAGTTGATGAAAACAATTCTTGTACATTTTTTATTGAAGATGAATACTTTCGTCAAAGTTGTTGACGATCTCCACCTCACTAATTTGTACAACAGTAATTTTCAGCATGGAGCCAGGTCCTTTATGTGTTATAATCAACCAAGATGGAAAGGGCAGTGATGGCGCCTTTTAATAAAATATTGCTTGTCTTTTGCAGTGGATTTGTCCATCTCAGGTTAGTTCACTTGAACCTTTTCGGCCCTGCTATCTAGCGCACCTTTAAGAGAAGTTATATCCACCTTTTTGGAGTGCAGAATCTGTAAACCTTTGGCTGTTTTTACCTATAAGAAACAGCATCCCTCAGGAAGACAAGCACATTCGTTCTACTTTACCTGGCCACAATAAGCCCAATGCAGTGTTGAAAACAGCTATGGAGGAATTGTTCAGCCTATCCAACATCTCACACACCAATAGACCTGTTTCTTCAGGCTGGTAAGGTTTAACAGTGCCCACAATAATATTTACCACATAGGTTGGTGGTTTCATCTATGGAGACCCTATTTTGTTGCTGTCGACACTATTTCATATTTTCTTCATTATATCATCGTAACAAGAAATCTTATAGTCTTTCTTAATGTGGACTCAGGGTATCGGATAAGCCGTATATACTTCTCCATGAACTGTTTGAAAGAGGTATTCTACTGTATATGAAGCATGTTTGATGAAACTATAATTGCACAAAAATCCTTAAAAAACTGAGTAGATGCATTATCCGATGAACTACTGTGTGGTTTCTCAAACAGCAATCGCTGTCTGCTTTCCTCGGCTAACGCTCTGTATACACAACTTTTGTGTTTGGCTGTATTGCAATGTTGATGCACTGTAAAACAGCCATAATTTTCATCTCGCACTGTTTGCAAAGTAACATACATCCATAAGTACTCTAGCAGACACAAAATTTAAAGGCGGCTGATACCATTACTATACTCTTTCCTGTTGTGCAAATAAATTTTGTGGGCGCAAATGATGTTTATATGACCGGCTGTGCAGCTGATTTCAGTGTTCTTAACTATACAACACAGCAAGGCGTGGCAAGCTTCGCATTGGATGTTGTGTTGTTAGTGATCAAACGTATTTCAGTTAAATCTTTTACGAAACCTCGCACTAATCGTTTTACTTAGGCATATTGAAGCTACACTAAACTACTCATTTCTTATTATTGACAAAAGGTGCACCCTATGTGGTTGAAATTCCTTTCTGTCGCTTCGGAGAACAAGAAAATTGAACATCGGCTAGCTAAAAGGGGGAAAAAGAAAGAGAAAGAAAAGTAGTTCGTTAATTCTTCACGAATAATGAAGGGTACTTCCGCTGTCTCAAATGTACTTGTGCACTTCCAAGTATTAGAACATTTGACCCGCCGACTGTGACAGCAAATGCTTGCCATTTCCGTCCACCATGAAGCAAGAATTGCTGAGTGGACTTCCTTATGGTAAGCTGTACAGGCGTTATGAAACGAGGTTTACAAACATAAAAGTATGTTCTTATTCGTATATTTGGTCAAAATACGACCTGACGCTAAAATATGGCCAAATAGGCATTTATATGACCAATAAAAACTGATTGATCGTGTTTACAAATGTTGCAAACATGCTTAAATTAACTTAGGCATGAAAGTATAAACCGGGATAAAAAGGTATGTCAAAAAAATTCGAGCCCTACTCATGATAAGGGCTAGGAAGTTGAAGATCCATAAATTCACTAAATTGTTTTTTTAAATACTTTAAAATATCAAAAAGGGCCTAAAACTGAAAAGAAAATACGTAAATGGGGGTCCAAATTAATTAATAATTTCAGTTTCAATTACATATCTGCTGCATATATTTCAAAACACATTATAATGGCATGCAATATACAGAGTGACAAAAGCTATATTAAAGAAGTGCTTATGTTTCGGGAACTAGTAATGGACATTCTGGGGAAAGACATTGAAGTGGGCATGTGTGGGAACGTTCGCTCTAAGGCACTTGTCTTGTCTGCCAGAAGGGTGTTCCAACAGGTCAGTCGATGGTTTATTGTGCGTCAAACCGTATCCTACAAGCGACCAGAACCATCACAGACAGGACTACTACGGTGGGTCCCTAACAGATGCAGGCAGTTCTTCAGCTCGACTGAGTTCTAGGCCGCCACAGAGAGCGCATCTCCGAACCAGGTACGGCTGACCAATTAGTCCCCCTGACGGGTGGCCAGCCGACGGCAGTCTCTCCCCCCGGCCGAACACTGTATTTCCAGTGTCCAAGCACCACCGTAGCGCATCCTACCGGCAACCATGCTTACACAACCTGGAGAGATTGTATAGAGAGAGAATGAAATGAAAGGGAATGACGCTCGGGGGATGGAAGGTAAATATTCTATCCAGCATTCGCCTGAGTGACCCGAAAAAAAAAACGAAAAAAGCCAAGGTCAGGAATGGAATCCGCGACCTCCCGAATGCGGATCAGACGTTACCGCCTGAGCCATCCCACTCAGTGCACTAAGGCACTACAAAGCTATTTGCAACTCCACTCCTAATTCATATTAGTTGTCACAAAGAAGTAAGTATTAATCATATTTAGGCAAGGATTTCTTCCACAAACTGCGAAATTTCAGTCAAACATAAGGTGAGTACAACCTGTCCTCTCCTACCAAGGCCGTCTCTATGTTTACAGGCCTGGATGCGCCATTCGTGACGTCACAACGCGAGGCCCATGTTCCGAGCAATTCATACAGAATAATCACGTGTTTTACAACATATTTGCATGCATTCATTTATATTTTCACATTTCCGTATTAAAAGTTATTGTGTGTTAGTATGTTAATGGAAAACATGCTTTCCGTAGTTGTTAATGACAGCTTCTTACCTTCTCAATGTGAGTATATCTCCATTTTTTTTTTTTTTTTTTTTTTTTTTTTTTTTTTTTTTTTTTTTTTTTTTTTTTTGTTCCTTCGTGGGAACTGCCTTGTTTAATAATGTGGTGGTTTTTCAAAAGGATGTTGTCTATTACTGTCATTATTTTTCTCGTCAAAACAGGGCTCGGTAATTCGCAATCATTAGCGTTTCAGCCAGCACCAGTATTATTAATGTCACATGTCTCGGTACCTAAATGTAGAATTAAGTTTCTATGGTTTTCTACTTTAAGGAGTTTTTGTTTATGTCCCAGTACAATGAAATCACATATCTATAAGCTGTCGGGTAAGAAAAATGAATTGAGGACGCCCATATCGGGCAGTGGCGTATATTGTAGGCTACCAAAGCTATCATCCAAGCCCATATCTAAAGTAAACTAGAAATTAATAAGTAATAATAATAATAATAATAATAATTGTAATTCTAGCTAGTTTCCCTCATGAAGAATTAGCGCCTGTTGTGGAATATGTCTCATTCTCTACCATTGAACAGAGGGGACACTAGGGCTTCGGATGCTTGCTGCCGCAGCCTTCTCTACGATGCGTGAAGAGAGAGGCGAGATGGCACTATGTAGGAATGAGCACGCCAATGTTTAAAAGTAAAATTATCGTACCAGCCACTCAAAATTATGGATTTGGATTTAAAATTATCGTACAGCCGCTTCCAAATGTTTTCCGATGCACGCAGGACTCGCCAGAGAGAGGTTATCGAGTAGTCGGTCCAGGCAAGGGTCGCCTCAAGTGGTTTACCTGCCTCGAGAGTTTGATAGCTGTAATGCTAACGTTTTCCTGTTCCAATAAAGAAAAACTATCATGGCGACTGGCTTCTTTGGTAATTCGCGAAGATTATTAATTGGGTCCTAGATCACTGACGATGGAAATATGTCTGCAAAAATATTTTCGGAAGTAAGGACACAATAAACATTACATGTCTTATAAACGATTTCGCGCACACACACACATACACACAATTATATTTTCCACAAGCTTCTGGGCTTTTCCTAACAGTTCTCTTTATAACTTGGTGAGAATTGAAAGGACTTAATAGGCTAGCATTAAAATATTGGTGAAGCAAATTTTATTATGATAATATAAAAAACGTGGAATTCTACTGGAAACTCCGGGCGCTAATAACCTTTATGGTTTAGCACCTCTTAACCCCAATTCCCTCTCTCACACACCAAAGCCGCTAAAGCCATTTACAAAAGAGGGGAAAAAGAGGTGGGGGAGGGAGAGAAAGCAAATAACAGATGTTTTAATGTGAAAGGAAAGTTTGTGTTATGGGGATTTATACTTTTTTCAGTCTTTTGAGACAGTGGAAGGGGGAGATAGGGGCATCGCGTGGCCGGCGCGTGTATACAGACGAAAACAACCCAGGTATAGTTGCAAGGTTTATGCAGTCGCTCAGACACGAGAAGTGGCGCACAACAATTGCACAAAACTCGTATAAAACCTCATATTTCTAAACCTGTATAAATATATGGTGGCCTTGGGAAACAGGTAATACACCTGCTACTTATAAGCCAAATTCGTCGCCTATAGGACGTGGAAAACCAGTACATAAGCAGGCAACACCCATTATTCAAACTGTGTACAATTATTACAAATGTGACCCGCCCATTGCACATACTGTGGCTGCAACTGGCATTCCCATAAGTACAGTATTGGAACCATTAAACAAGATATTCAGAGCTACACACCTCCAACAAAGACGAAATACGATGAAAACAAAACCGCTCGTGCATTTTATAATATTGATGGCTTCTTTGTCGTTTTCAGAGGATGAGGAAGAAGAACAACAAGAAGAAGAAATTATAAGATACTAAGATTGAGTAAACTCCAATGTAGGTACATATCTATGTCAATATAATTGTTTCATTTTTTGCTTGTATTTCCTTCCTTCATTCTTTTTGTGGGGGTCGTATGTAGTACCAACTGTGTTCATATATACACGGCTGCATTCAAATGTAAACAAACACGTGCAATAACACCGCCCCCAAAACAGACATAACTATTCGATGAGAAAATTCTCATACCGTTTCCCCTCAACATCTCTCGCCCATAGGAAAACATTTGAAGCCGGCTGTACATCATAAACAAAATGCTACAATAAAAATATCAGCATAACACTTATGAAAATGTAATAGTATTGATGTTTATGGTATCCACTTACAAGATTGATGACCTCAATCAGTATTACAACTTTAGCACTTATGTTTTCCGCACTATTCACCTGAAAGTTCATCGTTTTCCTCAACTGTTGCAGGATTATACAAATTTGTTGTTGAGATAAACTTTAACATCTTCTCGGTGACTTGCAGATTTCCGAACCCACCACATTCTTTCATAAGCTGAGACGACGAATAAGCCCATTGACCGTATCTAGCGCCAATCTGTTTCTAATTTTGGTTTTTATTAAACCCAGTTTAGAAAAAAACTCATAAAAAGCGATTCTGTGGGGCAACGAAATCACTGATAATGCAAACTCCATTCTGTGAAATAATTATCGTACGGGTTGGCAACCATTACTATAAACGTTAAAATTATCGTACGGGTTGGCAACCCTGACGCCAAGGCTTCGGAATTCCGTGTCGCTATACTCACATGAGCGTCTCCGAAATGTGCCTTGTGAACACGACTGGCTGCACAGTAATAGCACGTGGAGTTTAAAAGCAAGAAAGGGCCAGTTTTTAATTGTGCGATTGTTATGGTCGTAACAACTGTAGTACTATTATTTATTTCATAGGATAGATTAGTACCAAGACAGTTGCTAGTGCTAATGCTTCCAGCATTTCTCCTCCTCTTTCTTCTGGATCCCTACATTTGGGAGCTGGTTCTGAAGTCGGATAGAATGGTAAATTAGGAAACAGCAAGGGGCATGCATCTTCAGTAAGTTTAGGAGTTGTTGTGGGTACTACACTTCCATCACTTCGTGGCAGTAAATTCCTTCACTATATGCTGCCTAGAAAAATGTTAAACAGTAGCAACACCTGGTTCATAATTATCCCTGTGAATAGCATGTACCCACTGTTGCCTCTTGTGGATCCTTTGGAAACGAAAACACTCTAACATACTTTTCAACACTTCTTTTATAGCTTAACATATAACCTGCACACACTTTCTAGGCATTTTGTATTGAAAACTGCATTCTGTAATGTGATTTTTGAGACAATTATATGGTAATTATTTACTGACACGTCGTAAGAGGAACAACTTCTCAGCATTCCAACTATACTCCGATATACTGCATTTCTATAATGCAGGTACTCAACAAGCGATAATGTGAGCCTCCGATGATGACGTCATTAACGCAATCTTCTTCAGCCTCCTGTACTGTAAACATACAGACGGATTTGCTGCTACGTCCTAGGTCATTGCTGGTAAAAAATAACGGGATTTAAAGAAGGTTCAGTAGTTTCTCGCAGGAAGTATACATTTCCTCTGCTGATGCTAATGGCATGAATACAATAGAAGCGGTTCTCCCAATATTGTTGTAGTCAATCTTAGCAGTGTGTAATAGTTAAAAGAAATTGGAATTGAGATTAGACTCTGTTGGACAGGAAAAAGATAATCAAAAGAAGATAAAGTTTTAAAAAATAGCCTTTAAACAATACAAAAGGGATAAAAAAGGAGGTTTATTTAAACCAGAAAATGTCGAAAAAGGCAGAAAAGGACAAATCATATCCACCATTTTCTGGCCTGTAAATACCCACAATGAACATACATAAATATTCCGGACTTCTTCGACCTCAGACACTACTAATAGCCCTACTCCGCTGTCTTCTGCCTCTCACAGATTAGGCCTGTCGACCCGTTCTGGCCTCAATTCCGTCCTGTGCCCCTCTTTCTTTTAGCTTTGTATTGTAAGGCCATCTTTGGAATCATTCGTTCCAGGTGTTACATTTTTGTTTCCGTTCTATGTTATCATGTATTGCAAAAATATTCAGTTTTTGTCTAATAATCCCATTAGGAATGCTGTCTAAGTTAGTATGTACAACCTTTGACTGGTCGTAAAATTTTCGTTTCTCTTCTAGAATTTACTCTCATATAGTAAAACAGGTACGGCCATCACTTTATAGATTTTATCTTTGTGTCTCTTTGTAATTTTTAATGTTCTGATTATAGTGCCACAAATACTCTGATATCTCTGTAATTTAGCATCTATATCACTATCCTCATCAAAAGTAATGTAACTCCCTAGGTAATTGCTAGCTGAACCTGCTCCAAAATTCGATCTTCAATCGCAATTTAGGCTGGCCCTGTAGCTCAGTCGGTAGAGCTCCTAGCTGCTGTGGGAGGGATCCCGGGTTCGATTCCCAACTGGGATGGAAACGTTTCTTTAGCCAACATTATTCACTATCCTTCCCAGAGTCTGGAAGTATGAATGAGATTGTGTGTGTGTGTGTGTGTGTGTGTGTGTGTGTGTGTGTGTGTGTGTCTGTGTGTGTGATCTAAGTACAAAACACAAAAAGCCCCCTCAAAAAAGAAATGTAAGATTTAACACCATTGCCCATTGACTACGAGCAAGATGTTCCAAAGGCTCCAATATGACTACTAAAGATAAAGGCGGGTATAAATGGAATATTATTTTTAATTGTAATTTTCCTTCGCACTGGATATTTCCCGTGGAATTACATTGTCTTAGTTTTATATACTCCAATTTTAAAAGCATAATCTTTTCCAATTTAGTTTAATCCTTCCATGTCTGACTTATATTTTTTACACATTTACATATCCTGGGTCCATTGGACACCTTATGTCTAATAATAGATTTGAAATGAACATAACTATACTTTGGATGTCATCTTTAGAGGGCGGATTTCTACACATTTGCATGTTTTATTCCTTCAAATATAAACATATGCATGGAAGAGGAAAATGCGTTTCATGTCATTTGGAATCAATTCGTAAAGTTTCATAGTGCATAGAAATGCATATTCACGGGATTGACGCATGTTTCACTAATATGTGTACATATATGGGTGCGTACATTTAATGTTAAAATATTGGTTTTTAGCCCCGTAAAATGACAAGTTCCTGCTTTATTGTCATGTTTTTTGCAAATGAAGATAATCTTGTTTCCATAGAAAGCCAGCATCCCTATGTATATAAAATATTTGCCTTTTCGCACAACAGTGACAATGCCGAGCAGGGGTCTGCAGTTTCTGATTTCAACAGGTCAATCAAGGTAACTAGAGAAAGAAGGTAGGCCACTCCGGCACAATCGCTGCCATTGGTTGCAGGTAACATACGTCACATGGAGGTCTGAGAGCGCGCACAGTTCAGACGGCAATAGAAAGTGAGCGCTTTAAACCCGTTTCGACATATACCATTTAAAGCATTGACTGACAGTTCCAGTGGGTAAACACTTAAGCAATAATTAATAAAGTGTAGAAAAATACAATGATATGTGATAGAAAAGATACCTTAACTGAAAACGTTCGTCAATACATACTACTAATTACAAACCAATTGTACCACCGCCACCGAATCTACAATCAAAATTAGAAGTAACAAATTATTGTTTGATCTTAAAAGTAGACTTACATTTGGTCATGTTGCAGAAGGAGTAGCTTATGCCCACTGCTGACACTTCCTCGCGTTCGTTTTTGTCATAGTTACAGCTTTTAGTTTGTTATTTAAATGCCGTATCCTAATGAAAGTGCGGGTGCTGACGTATAGGGAAACAATTCTTTCATCCAATTCAGGAAATTTAGAGCAAATCATGCCAGTAAGCGCTTTCATCACTCCAGCACATTTTGAAACGTTAAAGCCATGGAATACCGCAAATATAACTTCAAATTCCTTCACTTTTTGGTACCACTGTTCAGTCGGCCGAACAAGTTCCCCAAGTTAAAGATATTATTTAAAATATTGTTCTGTGATTCGTCGAAATAATTGCATAGGCGTGACTTCAAGATGTGTTTTCCAGAAAACACGAAATTTTCTGTCTTAGAAATTAGTGCGTTAGCACGTACCACTAAATGCATCTCATAGGGCACGTTTTATTATGCTACTTCGTGCCATTTTAAATGCGCCATGGCTGAGACAGAATGACTCCAACCCTTTTAAGATAAACAGAAAGATAAGAGGAAGCGAAATACAATGACCTTTGTTTTGTCAAAGGGTGTGCACCGCCTTATCCCAAACCGTACTGAAATTCAGGTATAACATGAACGAAAGGCTAATGACCCTTCCTGTATAGCTATGCAGTGCTTCTTTCACACTCGGGAAATACGGACAATATTTTCTTTCCCATTTTAAAGAAAAGGAGCAATCGGCCCGTGCTGGAATAACCTTGCAATTATACAATATTTTGATGATATTTCACAAATAAACGTAATTTGCAATTAATCACATTATTTTACAGCCTCAAATCAGATTTTCTCTAGTTTTGATCACTGAGGTCATCTATGAAAACGCGCAATATGTATAACTAAAATTATTTGTAGTTGTTTAATGTATTAAAATATGCATAGCATATATTTCAATGATAAAAATCTGATGTGCTATATACAAATGATTTTCTTTGCTCACTCTTGCGCAAAATATTCTTACCAAGGCTTATCCTTCTATATATTCATGTTAACAGAGATAAAATTTCATTATACATTATAAAGGATTCATAGGTGAAAGCGATAGACAAACCTTCTCCTCCCCCCCACCCCTCTCTCTTCGTTTCAAATATACTGTGGTATTTTAAAAAATGATAGCTGTCGTAATTGTGTTATTTATTTCATTTCCCTCTGCGCTGCATTTTCATATTGTTGAAAACGAGTGGCCACACAGCTATTCTTAGAAGAACAGCTCAGTCAATAAAATACTGTCTTAATAGGGAAAGAATGTCAGTATCTCATTCTGTTTTCGTTTATTACATTATTTAAAGGCCTTTTAGTAAGGGCTGCGTTGCAATTATAACCTAAATCCTAAAGAAAGTGAAAAAAACGTGTTGAAAGCTCTTAACAAAATAATAATTGCACGATTATCTGGCACACTGTTGTTCCTTCCTCCTACAGATAATTTTCATTTCTGTTTTACGAAATATTACACAATGAGAGCTTTGTTTTTGTTCAATTAAAACGCCTGCGTTGACATCTCATGTCAGAAAACAAGGAAAGTAGAGTAGAGATAGATAGTACGATGGGATTTGAATTATATCGTAAAATGTAAGCTGCACGTGTGAATATCGGCACTACGTGACTCCCGTGTGACGTCACCAGCAGACAGCTCTAGGAAGAGCAATTGCGCGGGAAGCGGGAAGAGGCCCCCCTAGGTCAATAAAGCAATCTGGCGTAGATCATTTCCTAAAAGGAAGATTTCAGAACAAAGGAACATGCTTGCCAACAATGCACAGTAGGTGGTAATTTCCTTGTTTTCGTTTTCAACCGGCGATATTCTTTGAAGTTTGAACATCAGCTTTATTGTTGACAGCGGTGACGAAACAAAGCCGGAATAGAAGTTTAAATTCTTAGCTGTTTCTCAAATACCATTTTGTGAGTGCTAGTGAACCAAGACAAGAGCATTTCATTGCTGAAGGGAAAATCCAGTAAAATATGTTTGCTTCATTAATGGATTGGTAGGAATCCTACATTAACAACAAATGGAAAAATTGCTCTATGCCAAGTCTGCGACAAACATGTGAGTAGTATTATCAGTTTATCACACTATTAAATTAATATAATCTGCACTGAATGTTTTTTCATATACAATAAAGTTAGGTGAATTTCATTTCACCAATTATACATTTTTACTTACAGGTTGCCTGTTTTCTGCAAGGAACGGTGGAAATGATGTTTTTTTCAATGGACCTGTGTAAAGCTTTGCTGTCGGCAAACAGTCCTTTAAAGAAATTAAACAATTCAGAGCTACGAGGATTCTTGGATAAATATTGCGAAAGGAACGTTCCTGACTAGTCTGCACTAAGGAAAAACTACATTGGCTCGCTTTATGAAGAGGTAAGCTCATTTAATTAATGAAATCATGAAAACGAATAAACTTGATTATTACATAAGAGCCGTATTTTTTATAACAGCGACATGCACGAGTTTTTTCGTGATTTTTTCAGCTTTTCTCTTAGTAAAAATTAGCACTGTATGTGTTTAAAATACAAATTTCAGGAAAGTTTATTCCGAAATTTTATTTACTGAGCTAACTAGTTGGATTACAGCGAAAAACAGCTCATAAACTTTGAAAGAGTCTATATAAAACCGAAAATCTCACACAATAAATAAAACTTGCTTGAGTAACAAAGCAAATGGCCTCACTCAACACCTATATTTGCTATTTCGTTCACGTGACAATCTATATGTAATTTGTATTTTTTAACGCCAATATCTTGGGAAAATTATATAGAAGTTTAATAAGCTGGAACTGGTGTTATAATACATGGATATTTCCTTTATAATATAATTTAAGATTATATTGTTATTTTTGAAAATTACTAATGTAAAGTTTGAGTCGCTATTCTGTCTTATATAGAGCTAAAAATATAATATTTTTCATTTCACGATATATCCACAGAAATGGCGTAATGTTTAACACCAGAATAAGCTATTTTACTTAAAGAAAAGATAAAGCCCCTTGTAATGCTGTATAATTTAACTAAGATCTTTAGATGGAGAAGATGTAGGTTTAATGGCACCCAACTACATGGTCGTCAGCGCTCTTAGAAGCATTTCATGGCAAAAGTCAGATATAAACCTCATTCAAGAATCAAATTACGAGTAAAAAGGAAAATATATGCATAAACATAAAAAGAACAGAGTGACAAAAGCCAGAATTAAAACAAAGTGGTAAAGATATAAAAAAGCATAAAAAAGAGATATCTAAAGTTTCAAATCCTCAAACTCCACTAAACATTTTAAAAAAATTTTCCATCGTTTGTTTGTCGTCCGCCAAGACCTCTGCAAGTCTGGCAGGCAGCTGCAGTGAGTCTCGAAGGTGCGCTAGAGAGGAACACTCTAGCAGCATGTGACGGACTGACAAAAGGTTATCGCACAGCGGACAAAGAGGAGCACGAAGATATTTCGGAATTTTATTGTAATGTGTAAAATATATTTAATTTTGTATGTTTTATTTTATTTTAGGTGCTCCAAGAGATCAAAGCTTGGCGTTGGTGATTCAAACACATGGTTGTCTGTAGACGAAACAACCGATTCGTGTAGAAGATACATTACCAATCTCACCCTGGGAAAACACCTTGTGGAATATGAACTAGGAACACCCCATAATACCAGAGGAAACAAATCACTGCACCATTGCGTGTGTTGTTCCTGGTACATTACGTGTTCTACGGCCTGTTCGGGAAAATGAAGAAAAACTGTAGACAGTCACAGATGCGGCAGCGCATGTGATTAACACAGCTAAAGCTTTAAAAATAGTTTAACCTAAGGCAGTGTCTAGCTCACTTCATAAATTGGCAGAAGAGATCAGAGAAAAATTTCCAGAAGTAAGTGTCTTAGTTTCTTCTGTGAAAAAAGTTTTCGTGAAGGCTCCATCAAGAGTAAAATTACGTTTTTAAATGGTGCCGATATTCGTCTATCCCCAGAGCCAATCCTGGATAGAAGCAACATTGTATTATTGTGAGCACCTTGAAGAAGGTGCTGGAAGCTTTGGATGTGACTGAAGCAGCAAGCAAATTAGCTTTTATTAAAACCTGTTTTGGTAAACTACCGGCCGCAGTCACATGTCTGGAAGAAAGAGAAGTGCCACTATCTTCTGCCCTGCAATATTTCAAGCCGCCGTCGCCCAAGAAGTACCCGGAGAAGCTGGAAAGGCACTTCATGAGACAATTGAAAAATCGAAGCCAGGAATCCAGAACTAAAGTTTATTCGGGGTGTGAACAGTGAGTTACAAGTGAATCTGAGTAAGAATTTCATTCTTATTGTGTGAGTAACATAGCCTCTTTGCGATACTCTCATGTGATCTCATGTGAAGTGGAGAGATGATTCTCTTCATTCAAACACATTTTAAATGACTGAGGCTTTCTACCAGAAAATTTAGAATTTTACTGAAACAAAAATTGATATGTGATTGATCGTTAAATGATTGTTAACTTATATCTCATATTAGTTAGTTAATTACACACAAGATTAATGAGAATGACAATATAAAATATAATTAACTTCAATTAGGAGAAAAAAAGTAAAAATATTATACCTGTTGCTTCATAAAAAAATAAAATGATGCGAGGAAATAGCGTATTTTACTATTAGAATAAAATACATTTTTGTGCATATTTTTTAATTTTAAGAGCATATTTTCAACCTTTATGCTGCATAGTTACATGCATATATTTATGGTTTTTAGTGCACATAAATCCGCCCTCTAGTTATAATGCACAAATATTTTGTTCAAGTGTTTATCAGTACAATATAAGACAAATTTGATCATTTTAAGTGTTATTAAATGTATTTATTAATATTATTATTAATTTATTTATTATTATTTATTAATAAATTTATTTATTATCTTTTAACATGATTATGTTTCAAATGAATTACAAAATGAAATCTGAGACCTATACCACCATTTTTTGGACAATAGGTATGTTAACTTAGGTGATTAGGGCATCAAAGAACAAAAACAACAAAGCACCACATTAATGTTTACGATTGTTGCACACCACACTGGTATAATGTTGGCACACATGATTCTTGTACTTGCAGCACGTTCTCTTTTTTTTTTCTATTGTATGAAGCAGGACACAATGCGCAACTTCTCTTCTGACAATTCACTTTGCTGTTGCTGCTGCATTGTGTTTGGGGGATAATAATGAATTTCTCCATATTCCTGTATATGGATTTCTGTAGAAAGGGATTAGAAAATCTGATAATAAACGGTTGAATCAACTCCATCGAAAGCTCCTTGATGAAAAGTCTCCTCTTGTGCAAAAGTCCTTCGTGATAATTATATGGAATGTTGTGTTGTGTAAATAATAAAGGCATTTAGAGTGCATACGTCCATTATGTTGCACCAGAGAGCAAAGGGCCAGCATTTAGTTTGTCTTTTGCATGTGTAATTGCGCACTAACTGATCCACATCACCCTTAGTTTGGATATAAAATTTCGCAATCTCAGGATTCTGTTTTGGATGTTGTTGATAGAAGGATTACACACTTGTTTTTCTTCAGCGAAAAACTAATCATTGCCATGTCTTTCGTGAATGCAAATAGACTTCAACTCATTTGTCTACTTTTATTTGGTTACTTCTCTTTTGGAATTTCTCGTTTATTTATCCTCATCATTCCTACAACAGTTAAGTTTTTACCCAAGAGTTGTTCTGCCAAAGGTAGATTTGTTAAATAGTTATCTATAGTTATGTATCTGATGTACCAGCAATATTTCCTGCCAGAGTCTTCACTGTAGTAAGAGTCACATTCTTGAGGGGTGATTCACTTGATTCTCTTGCTGTATAGGTACACAATCTCATCAATGGCATAACTAGTTTCAGTTTCGCACACCCAGAATAATTTGATTCCATACTTTTTAAGCTTTTTTGGTGTATATTGCACAAATCCACAATGGCCCTTCAATGGAAATAGTTGTTCATCCACCGTAACATTAATTTTAGGTACCATTACTTTCCTGCATTCTTCCATAAATATTTTCCATGCGGAAGAAATAGCAGCAGGCTTCAATCTAGCTCTCTTGTTCTCTTGTCATCAAATCTAATGGATTGTCTTATTGCCCCAAGGCCACTCACAGACATTGCAGCTCTATATAATGGATTGGAAAAATATCCCAGAAATAATTCCCAGATTGGGAACATGAAACAAAATTCCCCAGAAGGCGAACGTTTCATCTCATGTTACTTCGTGTCAGTTTATTTTTCTTGGTAGACAAACCGTTCTTACTTCCAGATTGGAGCGCCTCACGATTTCATCCACAATGGGTTGAGGAATCAACTAGCCATCGAGTTGAAGCCGAAATTGTGAACGCCATAATTATGGATAGAATACTGCATCACATGGCGGAATTAAATAATCAGAAAATGTTAAAATCGTTACATATATAAAGCTACAGGATCTGGGAGATGAGTTGTGACTAAAATTGTCAAAAGGCACGAAAAGGTACAGACAGGTCATTAGGGGCGAGCTTCAGGTAGTCCAGCGAGACCTGGTAAGACCAGTTTTCCTGGAAATCGCTCAGCGCAGGTGTGAGCCGGAAAACAAGGGATGGTCGTTTCTTCGAAACCCTGTTGCTAATTAGGAAGTGAAAGGTATAGAGAGCGTCATAACGCACAGACTTGCCTGCGAGAACCCGGTGAGAACGGGTCGTTTAGGCAGTTGACCTCCAGAACCCGACGGGGCAGTACGGTGGCCCTCCAGAATCCGACGGGGCAGTACACGTGCCGCCCATACCGCCGAGCGAGCATCTCAGCTACGGGACTTGTATTCCGGATCCTCAAGTGTGAGGACACATTATAGTTAATATTAACAATCTTCTGTCTTAGTAAAGACACGGTAACGACTCAACTAATTTAATAACGATCGGCAAATCTCACGCTTTCTTATTTTGGTGAGAATAAAAGTGGTTCAACGAAGTTCTGGTTTTATTCGCAAACACTCACGCATACCCTGAGGTTAAGATCACATGCCAGAGCAGCCGGAGCAGAAGACACCAGAAAGCAGCATTCGGCGTAGGAGAGTGGAGCGGAGCAGCGACGATTCCACATCGGAGTAACAACAGATTCAAGTTAAATAAGGAAAATTGAACTATTAACAGTGAAGCAACAAGATTCTAAAGTAAGAACAAATTAGAAACTAAAAACTTCACTTATCTTAGTAATGTTGCACGTTCTTTTTGCACAAACTGACCCAGGGTTTCAAGTTGTCTCCAACTCATTCTCAAAGCTATACAATATAAGTGAAGTTTTTAGTTTCTAATTTGTTCTTACTTTAGAACAGATTCAAGATTTCGACTTGAAAAACGTATGCGATCTTCCTTTCTACTTCTTGTTTTAGATGTACGAGAGATTGCGTCATTTTATCTAAAAAAAAACAGAAAGTGAAGAAATAACATGTAGGTACTAAGTACCCTTTTCTTCTATAACCTGTAGGAAGATATTGCTGATCATGTTGTTGTATTCTGTTATAAATTACTTTTACCTTTTTCCAAACCAGTACTGAGAGACATGCTTGTAAACATAAACTGCAACTTTTCATTCTTATTCACAACACAGGAGTACAGTAAATGACAGTTGAACTAAGAGCTACAAGTTGTAAGAATGTGTTTCCTGCATTCACAAAAGACGTGTGTGTGCTAATAATGTGTTTTCTGAATTCCAACAGTATGTAATTGATTGTCATAATATCTAATTTATTGAAACTACAACATAAATGACAGGGTCTATCAGAGAAGAAAATATAAGTGACACCCAAAACTACTGATACATATTTCTAGTAGTATCGATGTGTCATTGAATGTTGCAGGAAAGTATACCTGCTGGGAGGGGCCTCAATTTCAAGATTATGTTCCGCAATTAACAGTTAAAATCGTCTCCGAGTCCATTGGACCCACGGTCTGCATAGAAGGGTTAAAAGATGATTTGATTTTGTAACCTGTTCTCAGAATTTGCAATCAATGCAATGTTGTCGACGTATAGCAGCACATTAATTGTAAGTTCTGTTGTTCACACACTGTTCTTCAAATAAACCTTGGACTGTCATCGCCATACGAATGCAAGACGAGATTGTGAAGTCCCGGACACGTGTGACGTCATAGCAATCCATTATTTAAAGAGAAGATACTTAAGTATATACTAACATATTTACCAAATTATATGTCTAACTAATGTACGTTTACAATGCAATTTTCTTTTATGGTGATTTGTATCCTTACGGAGTTGCAATAAGACCAACGAGTTCAAACGACTTATAGTAAATTTAAAAAATAACTAAATAGCTCTTACGTATGCTTGTTGGTCATGTCTCATCTTCAACTTCTTGTGTTCTTCTATTACTGTTACTACTATTTTATTTATTTTTATTATTATTATTATTATTATTATTATTATTATTATTATTATTATTAGTAGTAGTAGTAGTAGTAGTAGTAGTAGTAGTAGTAGTAGTAGTAGTAGTAGTATCATCATCATCATCATCATCATTATTATTATTATTATTATTATTATTATTATTATTATTATTATTATTATTATTATTATTATTATTATTATTATTATTATTATTATTTTCGTGTTTAAAGGATCCAAACTTTTGAAGAAAATAATTTTCAAAAATTAAAATCAAGTCATACATGTGATGTCCCATTTGATGAAAAAGTTGAAGGTGCAAATATCGCATGTAGTATTCGTACATAGTTCTTCTTTGGACTGGACTGTAGTGGACTACAAGGGAAGGGGATTCCACTCTGTGCATACTTAATACAGTTATTCAATTAACTTTTAAATTTTGTGTAACATTAAATCTTTTCCGGAAAAAAATAGTAAGCTCCGTAATACTTTTAACTTCCTAAACATTAATCTTGTATTGAATTATTGAAAACCTGAGTCTAAAATTATGCTTGTCATAAAAATACTTCAGTTCTCTTCATTCGTTTTCAGTACATGGTACTCAAAATCTGAAAGAAATTGGACACTTTGCATCATGGAAACATTTTAAAGTATATAACAAGAGCGTAGGGAGAAAGAATACTATGAAATAAAATTTTAAAATTTGATAGTGGAATATCTTGGTCGGGATGTTGGAGCAGGTGCGGAGTGCTACTGGTGCTGGAGGCGGATGTTGTACGGTGTGTGCAGTTGTTTCTATATGTGTTGCAACCCAGTGGTGTGGCAAATTAACTCCTGTGGTATGGCTGGCTTTCTGGCAACACTTTCACCAATCGATTGTTGGCAGTTCCTTACGCTTATGTGAACGAGTACTAAACTCCTAATATTTTGCCCTTTTCTCTTTTAAAATTAACTTAAAATCCTACTAGCGACAGTTGTAGGACTGAGATTTCTCTCAGGTTTGCCATGTCTAAAAAGTAAGAATTTATTATGCGAATTAAAACAAATCAATGAACTTTCACTGTAATTCGTGCAATCCTTCTTGAACCTTGAAACATTTAAATGAAAGCTTGAGTGCGAGTCACTTCCGCTTCAGCAGCAGCGATATCTTGTGATGAAGTCATCACCTCAAATCACTGGAATGTTTGTCACGTGACTATGCAGAGTTCGTATAGCCACTAGCAAATCAAATACCAAGTTCCACTAACATTTCATTTCGCAATGAATAAAACAGTATTTTATCTCATTTTATTTTATGCGTGACATATCTTCTGTGGAATCACTATCAAAGTCATTATTCTCGTCACGTTTTCCATTCCGTCTTAAACTATAATTAATCTTTTGTCACTCTGTTACTCTTGTTGAAAAGTTGTGTTTTCTAGAAGCTCCAAATTATGTTTTTTTCCTCTTTGTGTTTTTAATTTTCTTGCAAAATTGTGCGGACAAGAACTGTGTGAGATGCTAGGAACTGCAGCAACTCTTTCTTGCAATTTTTGGATTTTTTTTTTTCGGAAAATTCGGTAGAGTTCCGATATTTATGCTTAGCTTGTTTCTTCATGTATTCAAAAATTTTGATTTTCTCGAAAATGGCTCTAACGATTTTGATTAAAATGCCACATGTTTAAGATATTTTTATGGCAAATGAAATGTATATTTTGAATTTTCTGGTTATGGAGTATGTAATCCTGTTTACTCTGGATGACTTTTACACAAATGATAAACCGTAAGAGATAGACCAAAACCTACTGTACAAAAAATGTTGTTAGTTAATGCTGGATTTCTGACAATGAAGTCATTAATCCTCTTGCTCTCCAATATTTTTCACTGATGATATTGAAGAGAGCAATAGCAGTAATAGTAACCGCCTTTTAGAGAGCACCATATTTTTATATGTACAAAAAATGTAGATCTTGCTAAAACACAGTATTTATGTCCGAAAAAAAAATATATATAGTAGAGTGAATCATTTCGGAGATATTCCTTGTTATTTCTGTGAGTTTTGGAATACATAAGCAATAAGATAATTTCTGCAAATGTTTATCTCAAATAAGAAGATATAGGAACAAGATCTTGTAAGAATAGTACAAGAGTAGAGAAAGTCATGTGAGTGCAACACATCAGATTTTTTAGTTGTAGTATACAGAAATGTATGCATACGTCATATGTATATTACTTTGTATTTTATGAAAATGTGAAGCTATTAACAGTGAAGCAATACAATTCTAAAATTATAACAAGTATCTTAGAGACAGTAAGCTTTGCTTATCTTAGTATTTGCTGAAGGTTCTTAAAATTAAACGCACACTATATAGTTCCACAGTATATTAACTGTATCTTCAGTGGCACTCTTGTTTCTACCGGTCGCTATCGTAACAACCTATAAAGTGATATATCTATATGTACCAACCTAGGAAAACAAAATAACTTATTAACAGAATCAATCAACGATATTTCAATATTCATTACGTGGTCCTTATTTTTCAAAATGAATATCTTTTCCCAAACCTATAAATCTATTTGTCCATTTAATTATTTTAACAATTTAACTTCCGCATTTATTTTAAGTGACCAAAACTGATCTGCCACTATTGATTTATCAATCTCTTTATATTTAATATTTCTAAAATGTTCCTTTATTCTGGTTTCCAAATGATGTTTGGTTTTACCAATTTAAATCCTGTCACAACCCAAACAACTAAACTGATAAATGCCAGAGTTTTTATAATTTGGAATTGTATCCTTTTTAGAAAAATTCAACAAATTGTTATACTATTATATTTACTAATAATTTCCAGAATTTTCACCGAATACTAAGATAAGAAACATTCCCAAAATGATCGTAAAATGCGAAAATACAATCACTTAGTCTTAGGATCTTTGTGTCTAGCAATTAAAAGTGTCAAAGTCGTTTTAAAAGTAGTGGTGAGTCTAGAGAGCACGCAGTTATTATAATATAAAAGGTTTCATGGTCGATGGACATGCGTTTAAAAACGCGTTCGTTCGTTCGTTCGTTCGTTCGTTGTCGTTTCTCAGAAGGCAGGTATCATATCGATAAATCGGACAAAAGGTGCAGTCTGCTGTGTTAGCAACCAGCGTGTCACGGGAGCCAAGGGGGTTGCCTAGCAATGCCGGCGCTCCTCGTTTTTTTGTGTTGCTACAGGTCACAGGAGTCTTAACAGCGTCTCTTTTATACGGCGCGATATCTGTGCACACTCTACGTTTGCCATTCTTTTATTTTACGCAGACCATAATAATAGTAAGACTTTGTCGAATATGTTACAACTATATTCAGTAGTTTTCTCCATGCTCTGGTTACTAATAACCAAATTCGAAAAATGCTCTGTGCAATGAAATTACTTGAGGAAATGATTAATTATTAATGATTAGACCAGACACATTCAACCTGTGGGTACGCGAAGCTTCTTGGGAGTACATAAAATTTAAAATACGCATACGTAATTTACGTAATATGTTTCATCAGTGTTAACAAATAATGAAACATATTTCAGCCAGAGAGATTTGAATTGCCCTCTGCCCAAGAATCCGTTTTGCTTACTCTACTGGTCTACTCAATAATGATATCTTACAGCTGCGCGTGCTAATCATTTATATTTTTTGTTTCAAACGCCGATGACAATAGCAGTGACGATGTACGTTACCGACTGATTTAAAATATTTCAGTACTCGAGGCTGTTATGTGCAGGGTCGTTTTCTTTACTCAAGGTCTCTCACATTCTTTATATTTGTCAATGATTTTCAGTTTATCACCGTTGAATTTCTTATTATTAATGTGGTAGTGAACTACATATTTCAACATCATCCCTTTTATATGAAAAATAATAATTTGATCAATTAGAAGTATATTATTCCTATTAATTTTAAAAAATGTGCCGCTACAAGAGAAAGACGTAAAATCAGTTAAACAAGTAATAGTGTTGAACTACCGCCACTGAAAAGTGCAACAGCACATGTTCTAACTTAGGATATTCGTGAAAATAGTGTTGAAATTGACCCATCTACGAGCAAGTCAAAAAAGCCCGAGAAATTTGAAATACAGATATTACAATGAACCTTACATTGAATATGGATTCGTATTCAATATGTGTGATCCACCCCTACCCCTCTGCATTACTAGCAACCAAACTCTGTCAATAATTCTATGAAACCACCCCCCACCTCACAATTCACATAATTTTGTGTGTGTGCTATCTGCAATGTCGTTCCTGTATTTATTTTTGTACATTTATAGCATATTCCTCCTTTTTGCGTATTTAGTAAATTTTATAACCTATTTTATATATAGTTACGAATAATTTGAATTAAGTACAACCCTAGAGCCTAGGAAAATTGTCTCTGGGGCTCCGCGGAGAAAAAATATTGAACATCACTGGCTTTGAACGTTCTGTGTATCAAGCGAATCCCCATTTGATTTGAGATAGGAATTTGAAGAAATTTGTGGAGATGTTTCAGAATTTGTTGCATACAATATTAAGAGTGGTTTATACGGATAATGTCCTAAATTGTTGCAATTATTAGGAAACTACTGCACAAGAGCTGCTGAAATTTTATACACAAGAGTTTGTACAAAATCTGTCGCCACGGCTAAATATCTGGAAATCGGTAAAAATGTAAGGCTCGCGTATATGGAGAGACTACGTTTTAGCCGAACATCTGTACATACTTAGCTTAAATTTTAATAATGTAAAAATCATAGGACGTCTGATCTAACAGATAAATTCTCGAGCGGAGCGAGATATCAATCTAATACTATATGGCAAAGATTTGATCAGAAAATGTCAAATCCTATAAAAAATTACCTAAAATATATTCATTTCGATTAGTGTAGTTCGACTTTTTCAACATTGCCAACTGAGAAAAACAAAACCCAAGAATTACATGTATTTCAATCTTCTCTTGTTATAACAGAAAACCAGTTTATAATCTCACATAAATATCACTTTATTTTTAACATTAACAAATAACCCTTCTTATGGAAAAAATATTAGTTATTAAAAGAGCAATTATTAAAAACACGGTTGTCAAACTGAAATAGAGTGCTATTTCGATTGTTAATCGATTGTAATATGTAATAGATTGTTTTTCAGCAATTTATGGGAAATAGTTGGCGACACTGACTAAACAAAAGAATGACCAGGTGATAATTCCTATACGATAATTTAACGCCTCTATGTATGAAATAATCGATGAAATTTAAAAATTGGTTCAAATCAGTACAAAATTCAAGATATTAGAGATAAAGCTCCTGTTAAAATATATTTTTATTTTCCAACATTAGTTTAGACATGAGAGTGGGACGTATGAAGAGTACTAGCAGTGATTTTCCATAGCAGAGTCCACGAGGAATGGGGCGCAGAGCGGAAATTGCCGATTAGACACGGTCTGATACCCTCTGTTTACCCTTGGTTATGACACCCCGGACAGCTCAGTTACCGCAGCTATTCAAAAACATGTGGCCAACATCTGATGCCTTTTACTTTTGCAAAGACAACCTTCTCGGTTTTGCTAGGTACCTAGTGAATTCTATATGAGCGAGGCTATGTTTGCAGAAGTGCCAAATAATGATATCTAACGTCCGTAAGAAAGGTGCACATATTCCCTATGCTTGTCGCATTGTTTCCAAACCGATAAGGGACTTTCTTTCCATTTGATTCCATCCTAAACAATAGTAGATTAATATGATTAGCGCTAGTGTCTGAGAACAAGGTCCAACATAGTATATGTTCATTACAGGCTAGAAAATGGTTAATCTTATTTTTTTTCTCTGCCATGTTTTGTGTTTTTTGGGTTTAAATGTCCAATTTAGCCTTCTTCTCTCACTTAACAGATGTTTTTCAGCTTTATCTTCTTTTGACTACCTTTTTCCTGTTCAACAGACAATTCATCTTTCTTTTAATTAACGCACTCTGCTAAGACTGGCTAGAACAGGTAGTCGAGAGGACCCTTTCTATTGTATCCATGCCATTAGCACCAGCAGAGGTGCAGAGGAGATATACATCTTGCGAACCTTCTCTATAGACATCCTGTTGTTTTTGACCAGCAATGACCTTGACCACAGGGCAGGAAAGCACGCGGCCCAGGTCTCCCAGCGAGAGAAAATCCCCACGCGGTACCGGGAATCGAACCCGGGCCTCCACTTGGTATGCAGCAGCGCTGTCACCTCTGCACAGTGTGCGATTTTCCAATCTAGGTGGCCAAAATTTAAAAATAGCTTTTTAAAGTAGGAATATGATGGTTTGGTATTTTATTGTAGACACCCTGTGGCAGTCTTTTAATCAAGCTTCTGAGAGATTTCCAATAGCGGCTTCTTTAGAACGTAATTTAGAAGACTATCTTAATTCCTACTGGATTCGCGCCAGACGTCAGAAACTTCTCTCCGAGGAAACGTGCACCGCGCAACTGAAAAAAAAAAATGAATAACTCAAAATGGAGCAAACGGAGCAGCGAAACCTCTTGCATGCATTTCTTGAGACATGTAGAAATATCATCAACTCCTAACAGTGATCACAAGAAACGCATTTGGGCTACTACAAGTTTATGTGGATTTCTGTTATTTAAAGTCCAAATTTCACTACCGTATCTGAGAGCAGCTTTTAATGTGATACTATGTAGACGTTATATATATGCTTCCAGAGAAAACATTTTATATCTGTTTTTCGAAACTCTGTTTAAATAAAGAAAACTAGAAATTTAAAAGCAAAGCGCGGAGTAATATTTAGAAGAGTACGCATGTAAATTTTGCAATAATACGTGGGTGAGAATAGCATAAACTTAAAGTGCATACCTTTAGCTTCAATTCCCATTGCTATAGGAGTTTTCACGTTATGAAGGCACAATGGCTCTTATGGAGAATCAGCGCGGCGTTGCCACTGCGATTACCGCGGTTTTGCTACTTAGTTCCTGAACCACTGTTCAAATCTGTCACTGTCCATTTCATCATGATAATCAGCAGAACCTTTTTTCGCCAAGAAAACAAGTTTTGCACCCTGTACAAATCCCATCGTACCACCGGCATGCAATATTACAAATCGTGACCCACGAGCAGTAGGTGATTAAGACCAGTGGATAACTCGGCCAAAAGCGCTTCTTTAGGAGCTTTTATAGTCCTATCCTTCCAAACTTTTGATATAGTGTGCCCTACATTTACCCAACTTCCATCAAGGTACACGATTTTCCTTACCTTTTTGCCGAATTGTTTTATTTTCCGTAAATAGAGATGTCGCCACACTATAATATCATTTGTCTCAATCACAAACGATTTATTTCCTCTCTTTTCAAAATGAAATCCCATTTCCTTCCCCAAGCTATGAAAGGTTGAATATTTAAAATTTGGCAAGTCCTCATTCTCATTAACTTTTTTCAACACGGTCAGAATTGTAGGGGGAGTACTTTGAAATAGAAATTCGTGAAATTTGTGCTATATTTGCGTTCAAAATCATATTTTATCTTCGTGCTGGTTTTGCATGTAAGCCGCGGTGTAGTGATGGGACCCTTTTTACATTCTTTTCTTAATATAAAAATGTAGGCCTACTTACACCAGTCGCCTTATCAAGTTCACTAACAATAAACGAGTCACTGTATCCGGGGTTCTTTTTCTTTCAATAATCATACACTCTAAGAATGTTTTTCGCTCGCCATTTTTTATAATTTCGCTCTTTTTTCTGCGATCCATTCCGCACTGATCACTTATTTTCAATGCACATGAACCAGAGAACTTGTAAAACTCGCTCACACCTCAAATCCCCGAAACCTATTGAAAACCTCCACTGAAGTACAATCCCTTATCGGCCCTTTAACTGTCTCACATCTGGTTTTCATCATCTCCAAGACACGAGGACCGGCTTTCGTTCATGGTGTGCTTTGGGCGCCGCAAACATTTGCCTTTAAATGGTGATTCATGAATACTTCGGTACTGGAGACGTTCTATATGTATATAAAAATAAATTCGTTATTTTCTTGACAACTTTGTCGTTGGTAGTTTTTACATGGACTTACAGAACGAGAATTAGCCATCGACATTTTCCACTGTATAAACAAAGAATCTACACACTTTGTTTTAAACTTTATTTTTTTTTAAAAAAAAAAATATATATGTTTAGACATTGATATAATCTAAATACCAACGTGGCCTATAAAAGCAAGCGAATAATCCAGATTTTTTCATTGCAATTATGTCGGTTTAAAACCATGTTTTGATGTTCGGAGCGAGAAAGATGTTAAAAAAATCTGCTTTCAACAAAACTTTAGATTTTATTATTTTAAAAAATATACAGTTATATAAAAGGTTTATCGTCGCATTTGAAAACAAACACATTTGGCAATGGCGCACTTGATTCTTCCATAAGAATAGCATGGTCCATTAGAGCCCGTTGTGCCTTCATGACGTGAAAATTCCTATAGAACACAAAAAATATCACCGCGGCTGCGACAAAATGTTTTCTATCGCTGTTTTCCAGTGGTTCGGAGCCTCTAACAAGATACTGCTGTTTACAGTTAGATCTACACCAGATGCCTTGCTCAAATTTATTTTAAAAACTGCCACAAGGTGGTTTAGGGTGTCTATAATAAAATATCAAACCAACATATTCCTATTTTAAAAAGTGATTTTTTAATTTTGGCCACCCAGATTGGAAAAATCGCACAGCGTGGCGCTGTAAGCAGACAGGCACCATATCAATGCGCCTAAGGTAAATAGTGTAGATTTAGGCAACATAAACTTTGTGACACCCTGTTTATTCCTCATCTGTTATCTGTACGTGTTTATACTGCTGGAGCGAACGCTTGCGATAGTGTGTAAGATTGCGTGCCTTTCTCAGTTTATAAGTGAACTTGCTCATTGAAAATATGTCGAAAGTTAAGTCAAATGTTAAATTGTGTCTTTAGCAATACGCAGACAAATTAAAAACATATTTACCACGGGCAAAAAAAAATGTTGTTTTACCAATGATTTGGAAGAGCAGTAGATAAGTGCAAATCACCGTTCATAGGTCATCGCACATTTATCTGGAAATAAACATATTTATGCTGCAATTGGTATGAATGCAGGACAAATTAGTGTTGATAGGTAAATCGGCTGTTTCAAAGTTTCCTAATATTATAAAGATTTAAGCAGAGCATTTTTTGATGTCGATATCCCACTCAAAAGAATAATATTCAACTTAACAAAACTTTTAAAAGGTTACTGCGAGATATTAGAGTAGCACGTGGAAATGAAAAAACGTTACGTGGGCGTTGGGGAAAGCCAGTTTCAGAAAAATAGAAAATGATGTCGGTGCGCCATATAGTGCCGCGTGAAATTATCTGCAGCAAATATATAATGATTTTGAGGTTATTCAATGAAACTGCATAAATATATGGCCAAAGGGTATAAAATACGACAATGTATAAACCTTTCTCACAGATGGTGCACCATACAAGATAAAAACAGCTCGTCTTTCCCGTGAGTTTTCCAGAGATGATACATGTCACTTGTGTATAGGATTGCTACATATCCCGATTTTGTCGGTATTATCTCTACTTCTTCGTAACTATCCTGTGTCCTGACACGAGTGTGAGACACCAAGATGCCCCTTCTTTTCTGTTTTTAATTTACTTCTCAAGGTTCTACGTAACATAATGTTTGTAACAATATTACTAATATTACATACATACTTTCCTTTTTTAATTTACAATTGGTCATCTTGATAACCGTTTAAGCTTACGAACGGAAGTGACTATAGCAGATTCACTGTCGACGTTTCCAGTCATGGACGTCGTGAAGGAGGGGGGTGGGGTAGGGAGGCGCCGCGGTCCCCCTTGGAAATTAATAAATTCGATGTGCAGTCAGTTACTAGCTATTAGACTATTGTTTTAGTTTTGATGCAAAGAACAATTTTTCCTCAGGATACCCGTACAAAAGAAACTCAATTGTTTCACAGCTCCTCAATTACTTATGAGCTCGCCAGTGATATTAACTTTTTAATGTAAATAAGAAATGTATTATTTTAAATTAGTAGCTGCGTATATTTATTAATTATTGCCAACATTGTCAACAATAATTCCGTACCGACAGTTATAAATGTTTAATTTAATGTCGTCAATAATGGTTCAGCGCAAAGATAATTATAAAATGTTTATTTTTGTACAGATTTTTACAGTTTGTCCATGAGAATTCTTGCCGACAGGGATCTTTTCAGCTTTTGACAATAGAATGATGAATTAATATTATTTGATCGCGAAGTTGCAACATATGCCCCCCCCCCCCACCCCCTCTGAGAAAGATCTGCGAAGCCCATGTTTCCAGTTCAGCTTCTTTAATTCTGGTGTTGCTGTAGCTTAGCACAGCAAACCTATGCCATTTGTGATTCATTGTTTTGAGTCATGTTTACTTTAGGAGCTGGTTGCGTTTCCGCTAAGGTGTCATTCATTCTAGTGTTGGGGTTATTTGACACATTTGTGACACAATTGCTGCAGCAGTGTGCACATGTTTCTTAAAAAAGGAAAATACAGAAGATGTAGAAAACTTTCACCACAGAGAAGAGCAGAATCGTCCTGTGTGAAACTGGAAAATCGACGAGTGTCCTGACTACAACAGTGAGGTCGTATTTCCGTTTCTAAGGCTTATCACACTTCTGACACTGAAATATGACCACATACTAGTGGTATGTTATTCTCCAGCTGAAGGTCTCTGACAGGAATGCAGCCAGGCACTACTTAAGCAAACAATTCCGGATAAACAATGATATCGCGAGCAGCAGTTCTGCTTCTAATCGCCTTTACGATAAACTTGCCAAATAGGAATGCGTATTCACATCAGATTACAGCAAAGAAATCGCTCAAAATAGCACAATTTAAATGTTATTTTCAGTTCATGCAGTATATTTAGGTTATAAAGCATGAACAATGTTTTCAACTACTCCGTCTTTTTCCCACTAATCATTTTCTGCCTTTTCTATGTTTAAAAAAAACACTGCCATTCTCTTTCGGTCTTACCTGATATATCCTTGAGCTTTATATCGTGCAATTCCTGTAAGAAAAGTCAGGTAGTGAAAGTAACAGAAGAAAGGCAGTAATACCTTTAAGAGCCTCTTTAAGTTTGTTTGGTTCAGGCATGCTATAAAGATCTGTTTTACACATAGAACTGTCACTCTGAACCCCACAAACACAATATCATAGCAGATTTCACAGCACTCCTAGGTGGAGGATTACATGCTTCTACATTACTTTTACCATTACTTCCGACATAAAACTAGTGACAAGTATGACTTTACAACTGGAATTAAGAGAAATTAGCAGCGAGGTAAGTTGGCAACATGACCAGCAGAACAACGATGTTCAACTATCTGCGGATGTTTACAAAGCTAAAGTTACAGTGCGTGGAATGTCACTCCCGTCCCTCATTCCCCAGATGGTGAATAGACAGTACATACAATAAAAACTTTAACAGTGTAATATAGCATATTGGATCATATCCAGCTGACATATTCTGTGGATAAAAGTTATACTCCCCACCATACCCTTAATCACATCTGTGATTGACTAAAAGTGAAAATGCCAAACTGCCCCTGTATTTTCACCTTCAAATCCAGAGGTCCTGGGTTTGATTCCCGTCTGGAAGGTGGGAAGGTTTCTTTAGCCAGGATTATTTCTCATACCCCTAGAATATGGAAGTATGAATATGTGTGTGAATTTAATGTAATAAATAAAAATAATGCAAACCCAAAAATTAACACCGCGCGATAAGGTAATGTAATGTTAAGCAAATGTTACAAAGGTAAAAAGCTGCCGATATGACCTTAGATGTTAAAAGCGGCGTATAAGTGGAACAAAAGATGAGTCAGTCTGGGTGGCTCAGTTGGTTAGACGCTAGTCTACTGATCCCAAGGTCGTGGGTTCAAACCCGGCCCAGGCCGATGGTTTTTAAGTGTGCTTAAAAACGACAGCTCCATGTCAGTAGATTTACTGGCATGTAAAAGAACTCCTGCGGGACAAAATTCCGGCACACCGACAAGCTGATGTGATCCTGGCAATTGACAGCGTCGTTAAACAACAAAATAATTTATAATTTAAATTTACAAAAGATGGCTGACAGGTATGCCTAATCAATGTTACCATCAAACTTCTCATTTCGTATTATGAGTCACATGAAATGCTGCACAGTTCAAAACAAATATTGCGCAACCAGAAACAAAGGACTAGAAACATGTAAAATCAGAGCAGAAGTCATTTAGTGAAGTTCTTGAAGGATGAACAGCGAACGATGTCTGCAAGAAATTAAATCAATTGAGGAGCCAATATTTAGGGGAAAACACGTTTTCCCGTTGATTTCTTGTTTGGTGTTAACAAAATAAAACCGTTATTGCACTGACAGTTAGAGCACATGCTGCTAACTGTTGGGTATCCATTTTAAAACTGTGACAGCATGTATAAGTAGATTTGACAATGTAATATATCCAACATCATTAAATGGGATCACATCATGTGATCAAAGGTTCTATCACATTCTGTGACACAGAAATGTGATACTATAACACGGGCCTAAGAATGAATTCCGTTAAACAATAATTGTACAGCTCAAAAATAAATCAATTCAACGTGCAGGCCTTAGCATATTGGTATCCCTACATAAAAGTATTAATCTAATGGAAAACATGGCCGCTTGTCGCTTTCGAGTTAATCAAAAGTTAAAGAAATTAAGCAAAACGAACTAAGAAATATTTAGAAGAGAACCAGCTAATGTATATCAGGAGAGTATTTAAATACGTAAACAATTCAACTTCGAGCTCTCCGCTTTAAAAAATGCAACCTGAATCTGAAATAAGTAGTGATTTTTGAAGCCTTATAGAAGCTGTAGGTAATTGCTCGGAGCATAGAGTAAAGGGCGCGGTTGATTGCTCGAAAAAATATCACTGAAACCCTTTAAAACCTATGTTTACCAACCTACAAAAATGGCTCTGGTTATTAACAAAATGAAGCCCCTAACTTACTAAGAAATATAACATTCGTGCTCTCCCTATCCATGCGATGTTACAAGAAATGCCACTCTGCCTTTATTGCAAAATCATCAATATGCATAAATTTGAAAAGTTGCTCCGATTTATTTACAAATATATATTTTCATGACAAATGGAATGTTTGTCTTGAATTTCCTGGAAATAGCCTCTTGAACCCTTCTCCAGTCTGGATGAGTTTCACGTAAGTGGTAAGAAAGATCAAATCTTATTATTTCACGGATTTCTACGGTTGACATCGCTTCCCTATTTTTGCCTATCTAGACACATATCTTCTTCTAGGTTTCTCACTTTCATTGCTTCATTCACTTCACCCTTCCAGCATCTTTTTGGCCGCCCTCGTCCTCTTCTTCTTGTACTTTCCTAGGCCATCTTTGTTCGCCCATTCTTTTGATGTGTCCAAACCATTGAAGCATTTTGCACTTCATTTTCTCTATAATTGTGTTATTGTATGGACTTCCTGATGTCTTCATTTCTAATCTTATATAAACTTGATTTTCTACAACTTCGTATTATACAGTCCATTTCCGTCTTTGACAGTAATTTACATCCCATACCTCAGCTCCATCAAGCAAAATTCTTGGAATAATACTGACATATAACTCTTCTTTGTTGCTTTTGTGATATATTTGCTCCACCATGTGCTATTTAGTTCTTTAATAGTTGTGAAATAAAATCTTACTGTACAAAAATGCAGATCTCGTTAAAATAATTTATGTTAAATACACTTCCGAGATATTCCTTGTTGTATGTTTGAATTTCCAATCCTTATGCTTTTCTCAAATGACTCAAATGAGAAGTCATTCGTTGTTTATGCCCTGGACATACAAAGAGAGTGGACTTTTAAAGCCATCACATAGCGACCAGTTCTTTAAAGACTTAACGGTCACTTAAGCCTACTGCATTCCCCTATTCCCATTATACCTACAAGGAAATATGTAATAAGACAATTGCTGCAAATGTTTATCTCAATTAGCCAGCTTTTGTACGTGGTTTACTCCACTTATAATCTGTGGGGAAGATATTCTCCTATAAGAGGTGGAAGCCATTGTTATAACATAACAATGTGTAAAACTACCCAGCGAGAACTAAAAACACCAATGATAACTCATAACTCCTTTTGCGGTAACCGGACTACCGATCACTGCGAGTTATAAAAAGTAGCCAAAGTTCTGAAATGTTTGTTAAGACACATTCGCGCCTACCCCTTGGGTGTGTGTTGTTTGTTTTGTTTACACCAGGGTGCAGACATTGTCGTATCCTGTGAGACAACCGTCAAGGAGCAATAAGATTCCTTCTTGAACCCAACCAACCAAAATTTATAACAGGCCACCCTTAAAAACATTTCCGATCTGCAGTTAAACCCTAGGTACGCAGCAAAATTTCAGGGTAACCACAGCCTGCCATCGGTTTCATGGTCATGGTCAGAGTGAGTCAGCTTGGAGCTTTCAGCTTTGTCAACGGCTGTTTTTCTAAGACGCAACAGTTGAAGGTTTTATTGCCTGCAAAGGGTCGCGCATTGATATATAAATGCCAGCCATTTGGCACTCTAAGCGTTCCATCAATCTCATCTTATCGCTTAGCCTTAGGAAGATAAAAGGATATATGGATAGAGAAACACACAAGGGGCATATATTTAAATACAGCCTGATTTTTAAAAGAATTTACATTACAGCCGTCATCCTCTACACGTGAACTCCAGCGTCTCAATAAGAGCAAATTTACGCCTATCCTTATCTATTACTCTTAATACTCGAAACAAACAAGCGCTCAGGTTTCTCTCACGGCAGCGAAAACATGCACATATTAGCTAGCCCACTTTCGGAACAAAAGTAGGTAAGTTGTTCTTAATACACACATGACTTTCTCTACTCTTGTATTAACTATTCTTACTAACTCTTATTCCTTTTGTCTTTTTCGTGTTAGTCGAGATGAACATTTGCAGAAATTGTCTTGTTGGTCATTTTCTTGTAGGTACAAGGGGATATGAGAATACAGTAGGTTTTGGGCGATAAAAAAACGATAGTCAAATCTTTTAAAGCTTTCAAATTCTGTTCTCTTTGCACGGCTAAGACATAAAAGTCTTCCATTGTGGAAAGTATAAGTATCGCAAGTAACAGGAATATCTCCGAAATGGTTCACTCCACAAAACAATTCATTTGAACATAAACTGTATGTTCTAACGAGATTTACAGTTTTTGTAAAGTGAGATTTGGTCTATCTCTTACGGTTTGCCAGTTATGCAAAAGCCATTCAGAGTAAACAAAACTACATGAGCTACAGCCAGAAAATTCAAAATATACATTTCATTTGCTATAAAAATATCTTTAACATATGGCATTTTAATCAAAATCGTAAGAGCTATTTTCGAGAAAATCAAAATTTTAGAAACATTTTGCATGCAAAGGTAGTTTAGGGTGAAGGAACTATCTTCAAAATCTTCGTATCGCATCCTTGAAACATATTGAATTTAAATACCAACTTTGGTTTTTAACCGACATTGAGTTCTGCTGTACACACACACACACACACACACACACACACACACACACACACACACACACACACACACACACACACACACACACACAGACACACACACACTCTCTCTCTCTCTCACACACACACACACAGACACACACACACTCTCTCTCTCTCTCACACAGCGGACCTTTTTCTAAAAATGGTGTTTTTTATTCGGGGGCCTCAAAACATATTTCCGGTGAAATCTCGACATCGAATTTTTGGATGGAATACAATACTTCCCAGTTACTGTACGTAGAGAAATAAAATTAAGGTACTATGTTCTCAATACGAATTCACTGCTTCGCAGTTCTGATACGGAATACTTAATTTGCAGTTGATATCTCTCTCTCTCATAATAGGCACTCTTGTGTACTTTCAAGAGTACCGTCCTTTGACATGATGGCTGGCGTTTACCCAAGTTTCATCTAACCACACTATTTCCTTCAAGTTTTTGTTTGCATTTCTCTTAAAAACAAAGCTACAATATCTGACCTTTCAAATAGAAGTTTTGTTGTTGTTGTGGTTATTATTATTATTATTATTATTATTATTATTATTATTATTATTATTATTATTATTATTATTATTATTATTATTATTATTATTATTATTATTATTATTATTATTATTATTATTATTATTATTATTATTATTATTATTATTATTATTATTATTATTATTATTATTATTATTATTATTATTATTATTATTATTATTATTATTATTATTATTCATTTAAAATATTGATTTTTTAATCGCAATTACAATTATTTATTTAGGGTGAACAATAAGTATGAAGTATTGGCCATAACTTTTAAATGGATCACCAAAGTTAAGTGTTGGCTTTTTTTAATATACTTACGAAAATATTGGCCCACCAGGTAACTTAGGGGGCAGCACCTCATTGGGCACCAGTAGGAGTGATGGTGAATTTTACAATGTTAAATGAAACCATGGTATAAATCCTAGATCCACTGTTCGTCCTTAATAAATGCATGTACTTATGTTTAAGATTGTTTTTCTAAAATGAAAACTTAAGAATTTATTTGCATATGTACCAATGTTATTCAATGCACGTAATGAACCACAAATAGAAACAGAATAATGCACAAGAATAACCTTATGCTTTCAAAGCCAACTGTTTATTATTTGTAAGAATTTTCCAATACTTATACCTTTATCAATTTGGAAGTCGTTATTCATGTTTTTATCTCTTGGCCGTATAAAGAGAATGAAATTGCAAAGTCATCATGTGGCGACCAGCATTAAGAGATTTGACTATCGTATGTAAATACCACGAGTGATTGTCAATTTATCTAGAGAATTTGACTATCACGAGTTGCATTTATTAAGACTATTTCACGAATTAAAGGATGAGATAGCCTATGAAATATTATTTAAATGCTGCATTGTAATTATTAATCTCTTAAACGAAACATATAGCAGGCATATATACACCAGCGTTCATTGGCACGGCCTACAAGATTGTCATATTGATGTTCCAATTTTTTAAGATATTGGCAATGTCAGAAGTTGGGGTATCTGCTGCTAATTCATAATTTCGTTCAACACAAAATTTATCGAACTCATTCCAAACATATTTCCTGTTGTATTCAGTGTTCTGAGGTTTCCCTCTTCGAATTATTTAATCTATTTCAGCATTAGATAAGCGAGTGTCAGCCATATTTGACATTTGAATAGCGACTCTGTTGCTTCAAATAAGGTCAGCTGTTGCGCATCTGTAGCGTAGTACAGCTAGATTCTCTAACCTGATCATAACATAAGAAAAGCAGAGGAGGTGATCATGAAATGTGATGATTTTTTCACGAATGAAAATTTCATTGGTTGAAATTTAAAATTGTTATGCACATGAATGGTTGATTTCAATCAAGTTACATATGAGTGGAATAGTCAGTTAAATTCTACTGTATACCAGGGTTTAATTTACAGTCCCTTTTGTCACTTTTTGCTATTTGAGATCAAAGAATGCGACAAACTAAAACAGCATTCGCAAAAATGCGACAGCATTCTGCTACAGAAACAAACGATAGAGACTAAAAACATGTTTCCAAAGTGTAACAACCTCACAGAAACAACGAAACGCCACTTTCCCGCCAGCAAATGGAGTTCTTTCTGATCTGGCCTGTGTGGTTCATTCTTATCAAATGTGTATGCTTTTTAAGAAGTGATAGATAAATTTTGTTTTAAGGAAGTATTGGAAATATTGTAGTGGATATGATATGAAATGTGGATCATGTATGTGTATACGTTAATTTAAAAAAATACAATAAAATTTCATGTAGCACAATACTGTTGACTTCAATTCAAAATACACATATATCAGTTTTAACACCCTCATTAACAGTAAAATTTATAAAATTTTCTACTAGCAGAAATTTGCACAAAGATAGGTATTTTTGATTTGTGCAATTTTGCGACATTGATTTATATTTTAGCTTCCACCCCCCTGCATCCCCAATAATTATCATTAATTGTTTGGCAGTTGTTAAATACGAAAGTTGCTTGGCCATGCCATGCAACTTTCAACCTTAAAGAGTATAACATTATCGGATCGGTTACAAGCTACCGTTTAAACTCGTAATTTGAACCCCGGTTTGTAAACCCGATATTGCCAGAGAGGGATTTACCTCTGCTATAAGCCAAACAAGGACCGCACATATTCAAGAGAGGCCGCCTGGAAGCTATTCTAGGTATCATTTCTGCGAAACAGCGTTTCTATCATGAATTGCTTCCTGCAAGTCAATACTGTAATTAATCGTTCGGCGTTTTTGCAAAGCAATTACAGATTGCTTTATGAGTTCCTACAGTATAAGCTAAATCCTATTACTACGGCAGATGCAACAATTGCCGCACACAAAGAAGAAATCTGATAAGTGAAGATGAAACGGAAGCTGGTAGGGTTGAATTTTGCTGTTAAAATATTGCAGATCAATTCACTTCTATTGTTAAAAAGGAATATTGCCAGCGTGCGATCGTTTTAAAGGGCGAAAAAGGTGCAGGAGACAGCAACCGACAGTGAAAATATATATAAATATAAATCAAGGGAAATTCGTGAAATGACTTGCAACTTGAGTATCTTTTCGTTCTTTCTGTTGGTGTCTTGTCATGACTTGTATGGTCATTTTACTGTCTCTAGTACAAATAATAAATAGGGGAAGTATTGCATCCCATTCAAAAATTGGATATCGAGATTTCACCAGAAATACATGTTTTGGGGTCCCTGAATCTACAAGAAGACATTCTTACAAAAATATCTGTGTGTGTGTGTGTCACTTAAATCCCAAACGTGACAGGTATTTAAGTTCTGCTTCTTTCAAGAATGTGACTCGAAGATTTTCAAGAAAATCCCCCATCCAAACTCTCTTTATATGAAGCATTTTCCGAAAATTTTGATTTTGTCAAAGTTGTAACGATTTTGATTAAAATACCACATGTTTAAGATATTTTTATTGCAAATGTAATGTATATCTTGAATTTTATGGGAATATCCTCGAAAGTCCTCTGCAGTCTTAATGACTTTTGCATATCTGATAAGAGATAGACAAAATCCCTTGTTTACGATCGTGTTGCAGAGAGGCCAACTGAACAACAAGATTATGGTTAGACACCGTAATAATTAATTAGTTAATCTGTGGACGTACTGTTCGTGTTTGCGTGATTTTGTCTTGAATTCTTGCAGTTATAGTTACTGTTGTTATTTTTGTGTTCGCAACGCAGTAGTGCAATAAATATATATTATATTTAGTGCTCCGAAGTGATTTTATGCAAAAGTGTTATTGCAGAACAAGATTTACCCAAGGTGTTGTGTGGTAACGATGTTCAAGCATTATTATCGTTTGAAAGCATGATACTTTAACCCTGTAATATTTGAGGTTAGAAATGTCTTAGTATGTACGTTGGGAGACTGCTTTTCTGCATATTCTCATCTGTTGTTTAGTGTAATGTCGGCCATGTTGAACTCTTGGGAACTGCCGATCAGATTTTTAACATGTAGCCGTTCGGGTTCTGGATCCCACACCACAGAAATGGGATACCATATTCATTACCTATGGTTTAATGAGTGGGATGCAGAGAAAACAGCAACAGCTGATTATTTAAATAATAACACAATGTAAGGCAAATTTCACTGGAGAAGCGATATACTTTGTGACACAAAAGTCATTGACAAATGGGGAAAATCTTCCTAAAGCACACTTGTATAATTATTATTGGAGAATGTTGACATTATTTACTTATTTATCATTATTTTCATTTTATACTGTTGGTTTATGTAACACAGGTAAAATAAATTATCTTTTAATGTTAAATTCAATTTCTGTTACAATATGTATGTTCACTGTCGGAGATGTTCAAAATGATGTCCATTTACTTGAAGACAGTGCCTCACTCTATCCTGACATTCTTCTGTCACTCTTAAAAGTGTTGCAGACGGTAGGTACATTCTGAATAATATGGACGAGCCTTTGTTTTAACTCATCTAAAGCTATGTATACTGGTTTACATTTCCATCAAAGAAATGTGGTCCAACAACGTTATCACAATGGCCCGAATGTTTATGACCAAAAGTTTTAGAAATATGCAAGCACTTATGACCGAAAAAATTAGAAAATATGACGACAAACATGACCTAAATTTTGGGGGTAGCGTCTGCCTCACGTCTAAGAGGTGGCGAGTTCGAATCTCACTTAGGGTGAGTTATCCGGATAAGGTTCTTTCCGAGGGTTTCCCTTATCTTGAGAAGACGAATGTCAACCTCGGGTTCGTTTGAGCACCATTTCACTCATTTCGTTCATTCATGCACCGTCCGATATGACATTACGTTGGAGGTCATTAAAAAAATCTGATGTGTTGCACTCACATGAATTTCTCTACTCTTGTACTATTCTTAGAAGCTCTTATTCCTATATCTTCTTCGTGTTACTTGAGATAAACATTTACGGAAATTATCTTATTGCGTATTTCCTTGTAGGTGCAAGGGGAATATTAAAATACAGTAGGCTTTGAGCGATAGTCAAATCTTTTAAAGCTTTGAGATCCCGTTCTTTGCATGGTTAACATAAAAAATGAACAACGATGTTGCATTTCACGAAAGTTTTAAGTTTTTCGAAACTGACACAAATAACAAGAAATATCTCCGAAATGGTTTACTCTACAAAAACATTTATTTAGACATAAATTCTGTTTTAGCCAGATCTACATTTTTGTATAGTAAGATTTGGTCTATCTCTTAGAGTTTCCGAGTTATTCAAAAGTCATCCAGAGTAAACAGTACTACTCAGGCTATAACCAGAAAATTCAAAATATACATTTCATTTGTCATAAAAATAGGTCATTTTAATCAAAATCGTTAGAGCCATTTAAAAAAAAATCAAAATGTTCGAAAAATTTTCCATTTTAAGGGTAATTTAGGGTAGGGCTATTTTCTTCAAAATCTTCGTGTTGCATCCTTGAAAGACATAAAACTTAAATACGAACTTTGGTTTTTAACCGACCTTTTGTTTCTGAATTATGCTGTCCACAGACAGACAGGCAGACACACACACGCGCGCGCGCGCGTACCTTATTCTAAAAGTCCTTTTTTTAGATTCAGGGAGCCTCAAAACATATTTCCGGTGATACCTCGACATCGAATTTTTGAGTGGAATACAATACTTTCCCTGGTATACGTAGAAGAGAAAGTAAAAAGCTAAACCGTTCTTCAATTCAGCGGAAATTACATCTATCCCAATTCCATCGATGGAATCCATCGTTCGCCCTTCCATTGAATTTAAAAACTCAGACATCGGATTTGTAGATAATTGAAAATACATTTAATCTGTTTAACGTCTAATACAGTTTGTGTTTTTTTACAATCTAAACCAAGATCACTACTCAGATGTCAAGTCCTGCATGCATTAAGGAATGGACAAAAGCACGCTAATTTGTGCCCTGCAGTAGCGTATACATTTAGATGAAAAGAATAAAGACAAATTTAAAACGTCTAATTAACATATCTTGTCGAAAAAGTTCACCGTCGCTCCCTTTCTCTATCGGCAAGGAAAACTGACAAATAGATCATATCAGAACCTCCCGTGGTGTTATCTTTCTGTAGCGTTTGAGCGACGCCGATTCGTTTTCTTGTCGGGCCATTCCGGATCCGCTCGGCTCACCTCCAACCGTATAAAGACCACCTCTCCACCATTCATTGCACTCATTGAATCATCCGCGAATGATTTGAATGCTGAGAAGTGTAGATGCTAAGTATCAGTTTTTCAGTACCTAAGTAAAAAACCACTTTGAGATAGGACGTGACCCAAAAAGAAGCTTGCAGTCTCAACTACAAGTACCTACACCGCATCTTCGTAGCCAACTACAGCGGAAATGGCCTGTTTCTTTGATCCAGGAGGCACCATGTCAAGCCCAACAGGTAAGGATTCAAATGTTTGTTATTAACCTTAAACGTCTTCTTTCAGCTTTGCTTTTATTATTATAAAAAGTGTTACAGTATTGATCTTTTTCTTATGCCTGCCCAAGATAACTAATATTTGTTCCAATGCCTGTTGCACATGGCGTAATCTCAGAAACTATTCGATTTATTTTATTTTTGTAGTATTTAAGAAGCCAAACATATTACGTTTCCATGGGGAATTAAAATGGATTTGAGTCCAATCACATTCTCAATGCTATCCGCCTTTCCATGTCGAATTCAATCCGGAATGAGATCGATTTAGTTACGCAATGCTCAGGCATAGAACCCATAACAAATGTTTCCTGCATATTTTAACTTGGCTTTGAGGTTAGTGAATGTTCTTGAGAAGAATATATTGCCAGATTATAGAAAAAATAAATAAATATCTGTGTTGCACTCACATGACTTTCTTTACTCTTGTACTAACAATTCCTACAAACTCTTATTCCTATATCTTCGTGTTAGTTGAGATAAACATTTGTACAAATTATCTTATTGCTTATTTCCTTGTAGGTACAAGGAGAATATTAGAATACAGTAGGCTTTGTGCGATAGTCAAATCTTTTAAAGCTTTGAGATTCCGATCTCTTTGCACACTTAACGTATAAAAATGAGCAACGATGTTCCATTTTACAAAAGTTTTGTTTTTCGAAACTCACACACATAACAAGGAATATCTCCGAAATGGTTCACCCTACAAGAAAATTTATTTGGACATAAATTGTGTATTTTAGCAAGATCTACATTTTTTTGTATAGTATGATTTGGTCCATCTCTAACGGTTTACCAGTTATGCAAAGGTCGTTCAGAATAAATACGACTACAGGGGCTATAGCCAGAAAATTTCAAGATATACATTTCATTTGTCATCAAAATATCTCAAACATATGAAATTTTAATCAAAATCGTTCGAGCTATTTTCAAGAAAATCAAAATTTTCGAAAAATGTTCCATGTAAAGGGTAGTTTAGGGGGGGGGGCTATTTTCTTCAAAATCTTCGTGTCGCATCCTTAGGTTTAACCTCCAAACATATTTAATATCACCCTTATATGCTGTAGATTTTTAATAGGTTTGTAGCGAAAACGTTGTCTTTCAGCATACCTCACATTGATAAATCACAACGGTGTGATCTTTCAGGCCAATCGATTGTACCCAAAGCAAAAGGGTGCCGCTCTGTTCATAAGGTACATTTTTCAGGCCAACAATGAATGCACAAATGACTCCGAGGCTCACACTGTTGCGTATTAATGCAAACTAATGCTGCCATCATTCTTTAAATGAGTTTTACTGAGTATACATTTAGCTATTTTTCAATATTACTTATTTAATTAGCTAACATTTGACAATGAATAGAAAATTTGCAACGGTAACTGACTTACGCCTCCTTTGTTTGGTGCTTTATTTGTTTCAAAACGCGACTGCCTGGAGTAATCAGCAGTTATCTTTATTTTGCTTATTTTGACTAATTCTATCATTTGCCAGGCTTTTGGTAATGATCAAACTGTTTACATCGGCTCAGGTTTAAAACCACTGCAGCTGTGTCTCCATAAAATGACTAGCGAAAATTTCAACTGTGGCCATCTTGAATTTGTAAGTAACAAAAGATGATAGCGTCACACATTTTTACTTTCTCTACTTGTAAGTAGAGGAAGTATTGTATTCCACCCAAAAATTCGATGTCGAGATTTCACTGGAAATATATGTTTTGAGGACCCCTGAATAAAAAATAAAAAAAAAAAAAAAAATTAGAGAAAGGTCTGTGTGTGTGTCTTTGGACAGCATAACTCGAAAACGAAAAGTCGGTTAAAAACCAATGTTGGTATTTAAGTTTAATGTCATTAAAGGATGCGACACGAAGATTTTGAAGAAAATAGCCCCACCCTAAACTACCCTTTACGCGGAACATTTTTCTTCGAAAATTTTGATTTTCTTGAAAATGGCTCTAACGATTTTGATTAAAATGCCATATGTTTGAGATATTGTGATGACAAATGAAATGTATATCTTGCATTTTCTGGCTATAGCCCCTGTAGTCGTATTTATTCTGGACAACTTTTGCATAACTGGTAAACCGTTAGAGATAGACCAAATCATACTATACAAAAAATGTAGATCTTGCTAAAATACACAATTTATGTGCAAATAAATTTTCTTGTAGGGTGAACCATGTCGGAGATATTCCTTGTTATGTGTGTGAGTTTCTGAAAACTTAAAACTTCCGTGAAATGGAACATCGTTGTTCATTTTTTTTGTATGTTAAGTGTGCAAAGAGAACGGAATCTCAAAGCTTTAAAAGATTTGACTATCGCACAAAGCCTACTGTATTCTAATATTCCCCTTGCACCTACAAGGAAATAAGCAATAAGATAATTTGTACAAATGTTTATTTCAACTAATACGAAGGTGAGTGAGTGAATGTGTAGGGTTTAACGGCCCGTCGATAACGAGCTCATTTGGGCCAACACGAAGAAGATATCGGAATAAGAGTTTGTAAGAATGGTTTGTGCTAGAGTAGAGAAAGTCATGTGAGTGCAACACATCAGATTTTTTTCTTTAATTTATTTATGTTGACATGGCGGCTGCTATTGTCATATAATTCTGCTGTTAGCATATTAATTTGACACACTTGGGAGGTGTACCAAGGTTCTTTGCTCGTCGGCATTTCTGCGATTGTTTCATCAAATCCATCAAACCGGTTGCACCAATCGTTACGTGATTTATAACTGACCACAGGAAGAAAGATGGAATGTTAAGATTTATAAAGTTTTCGGGAAAGTTAACTTAAACTTAGATACCAATTTATTCAAGAACTGTACCATCATACATTTTGAATGGTGATTAATCTGTATAGTAATCAGTTTGTTCAATATAAGTATTCATTTCTTTTATTGTGTCCAAATTAACATGGCAGAAATGGTCCAGAGAAGGGAGACTTCCAATATGTAAGCCTCATTAATTATATAATATGGCGTATTAATAATAATTAATAAACATTCTTATGATTGTCAACAACATATCTTAATAATTAAAATTGAACTATAATTAATCAACATTTAAACATTAAGGTGAACTATAATACAGGAGTATTATTACCCCACAATAATAATATGCAACTGAGTACACTGGAAGCCAACAATGTAATATTAGTTTGGTTTTAATTAAAGCAGTGTTATCAAGAGGGCAAATTTAATTCATTACACTGTCAATAATTAAATAAAAAATGACACTGTCGCTTCTTTTGCTGTTTGTTATCAACATCCCCCCTTTTCTTCCAGTACAGTGAAATTTCAAAACCATTTATATTTCATAGTTGATAGTGTAAGACCTACACATAAACTTCCAACTGCTCAGAACTGCCAAATTATGACAAACACCGCCACCCTTAACCCTAGCAATGCCAACCCTTGTTACAGAACTTATACTACCAACCTGGGAGGGAGGGGGGGAGGGGTAGTACTTTATGATCACCACTGGTAAGAAAAAAATTATTTTAAAATTGGGTATTATATCTTGTCATATTTATAAAGATGATATTTAACATTGTTTGACTATTGTTTATTTTTTTGCATGAATTACATTAGATATTACGCCAATCCTGATTACAGGACTTGGGCTACCAACGGGGGAGGGTACTTTATGACCAGCACTAATAACAAAGTGAGCAATTTTTAAATAAAATTTATTTTAAAATTGGATATTATATCTTGTCATGTTTGTAACGGCAATATTTAACATTATTTGACTATTTCTTTTTTACGTTTTTACATGAATCACATTATACCGACGGGAAGGGGTACTTCATGACCACCTTGACATTTCATTGTTTCTCATAAAGACCAACAATGTAGGGTTCTTCTTTACCTGATTACCCTCCCCTTATGTAGGACTTACAAGCCAGTGCTTAGGATCAGCAGAGGTACCTACGGACCGGACAGAGTGAAGACCTGGAAGCAGGTGGTCAACCAAGCTTCAGGTATGATAGTGAGGAAGAGGATGATGTGAAATACACGCGAAACGATGAGTGGAAAGATGAGGATGGGACAGTTGATGGAATGAGTTGCGGGGAAGCAGGAGAACACGGAGAAAACTCACCCAGACGCCGTTTTGTCCACCAAGAATACCACATCGGGTCCCTGGGATCGAACCCGGGCCGCCTAGGTGGTACGCAAACGGTCTAACTCTAACCGGTCGGCCACACGCCGCCGTCAATGTAGGGTTACCAAATTATTTGATGGAAATGTAGGGCACAATAGTAAACAAGTAGGACATAATGGTAAAAAATGTGAGACAAAAATGTAGGACATTGTCGGTCAATGCAAAAATAACGCAGCTATCATTTAAATGCAATTTACGTATACCCATAGACATATACATTTATATTTTCTTAAAATCCTGAAATATACAGTGTTAAATGTGATCATGAACAGTCAGTTATATTTCTCTGAAGAATTAATCTTGCGCAAAACAACTAACTTGTGTCAAATAAAATCAAGAAATTCCACATAACCGAAGTTTTTAAAACTTCGCTTTACTAAAACACTATCTCTAACTGCATCAATAGATAATCATCTATATATAATACCTTGCCTTTCATCTGTCCACTGTGCTGTTGTTATTGAAAATGTGCTCTTTCAATATTGGCATTGTGTTGCTTTGCCTCCACAGAATACCAACCTTTTACCTCGTAGTGCAAATGCTGCCTTGCCAATCTCGCAAGGGTACTCTTTGACTGTAGCTCTGTTGCCATAGCGGGTAATAGCCAATTATTCATTTCTATTTTCCCAGTTTTCAGTTCATTTTCTGAAAATGTAGGACATTAGAGGCTATTCGAAAATTTCTTCCGGACCTCCGGGAATTTCTGGACGTCTGGTAACCCTACAACAATGTAAACTTTGAAACAATTACGCAATTCAGTAATTATGTAGAAACAGTGATTGACAATACCAATTAACAAACTTTAACACAAAAAAAAAAAAAAATTATGGAAGGTGGGCATAAAGTAACCCCCCACCCCTCTCCCCGTTGATATTGCTAGGGCTAAGCGAATAGCGACTGATTTAGTGTCCTAAGTCGCAAAATCTAGCCGAGGAAGTGTCCCTTACAAGCAGAGTGAACCAGAATTGCAGAACACAGCAGTAGGACCTGTGAAGCTAAACTCCAGTGATTCAAGCGGTTTTCACTCCCTTATTTAGGTTGGCACTCCCGTCAGAGATGTGCAATAGCGTCAAGATGGCGTAGTTTGTTGTCTTAGGGCCATGATTCTCCCATAAACGAAAGTGTCCTAAAAAGTCAGGCCCTTACGCAATTCCTAAATAATTTCATTCATAGTATCGTGTGCCCAACAAAAGAAGGCGAGCGGTGAGTAATTTCTATCGTTCATATCATGTTCAAGCGCGCTAGTATATCGTAGTTTTATGCTATCGTGTGTATGTGATGGCGAGAGGGAAGCACATGTGCCTAAGTTTCACACAAAGGGACGCTTCGGGCGTTCTCTATGGTGAAAGTTTACTGCATATTTTCCTTTTTTAAGAAAGATGCGAAAACTGCTGCGTTGACTTCGGCGGCAGTGTCACAAATGCGTGAAGTTACCACAACATAGAACCAGAGATGCCGAACAGGAAGCGCAACCAGATCCCAAAGCGAACATTTCCCAAAACAGTGCGTCACAAGCATACATTTGTCAAGCTACTTCCAAGGGTAGGACAAAGAGTAAAGAGGAAACAAACAGCGGCCCTGCTATAACCGACCAATTTCAGTAGTAATCTCATACTTATCACTAGTTCTATGTCGGAAGTTACGGTAAAAATAATGTAGAAGCAGGTAAATTTCCGCCTAGGAGCGATGTGACGTCTGCTATCATATTGTAATTGTGTGACAGTTGTGTGCATAAAACATATCTTTGTAGGATGATTGAGACAACTGAAATTTTAATACTTCATTCTTTGATCCTGCAGGAGGGAATGAGAAGTTGTTAGGCTGAATTCTTCCTTAATTGTTATATAATATTGTTGGTTATTTTGGTTTTATTGAGCCACACTGTCGTTTACTTGCCGCCATACATGTGTGATCTCAATCCCATAGATTTTCTTGGGTCAACGTAAAATGAATACTTAAAGAAATGCAGCAGGTGACTATTCTTACAGGAATTACACGATAACACTCGATGGAACGTATGACCGAAACAGACCGGTAGTGTTTTTGAAAAATATAGAAAAGGCAGAAAATGATCAGTAGGAAAAAGACGGAGTAGTTGAAAACATATTTGCATTTTATAAACTAAATGTACTGCATGAACTGAAAATAACTTTTAAAATTGTGTTTTTTTAAGCAAGTTCTTTCTTTAATCTGTCGTGAATGCACATTCCAAGGATGGCAACTTATTCGGAAATGCGATAAGAAACAGAAATGCTGCTCGCGATAACTCTGTTTATCTGGAATTGTTCACTGACGTAGTGGCTGGCTGCATTCCTTCCAGGGAGCTGTACATTCCCCGAATTTCCTGTCCTTCCATTTCACTCTCTTCTCATTTCATTTCATACTGGTTGGTATTTCAGATTTCTAGGTGTTGGTGAGTGTTTCGGCTTGCATGGCAGGGAGTCTGCTCTCTGTAAATCCTCGGTAAGGTCTCGGTTTCTAGCAACCCCCCCCCCCCAACCCCCCGGAGGGAATATAAAATTAATACACTTATTTATATTTTGAAGGGGAAACTGTGTTATCACATATTTCTAAATTGGCTAAACTATTACTAGAGTTGGAACATGGAAACAACGCTATGAATAGAGTTCGACATTGAGTTCATTGGAAATTCATGTGTTACGGTCTCAAGTCGAAAAGCAGCAGTTTTAGAAAAAATATCTTTGACGTTCTCAGTTTAATTTTTATTTACTTTTCATGGTAGCCTCTGCAGTTGACTGATCAGCGTTCTGTCTTCTCAACCAGTGGTTCCGGATTCAAATCCCGGCTGGGGTTGGGAACTTTATCTGTATAGTGCCCCATTCCCACAGTCTGGTTTTAGGGAAAAAAAAAAAAAAAAAAAAAAAAAAAAAAAGGATCTTCCATTTGACGAAAGTTTTTCCAAAACTAACACAAACAAGGAATATCTCCGAAATGGTTCAATCTGCAAAAAAGTTTATTTAGGCATACATTGTGTTTTAGCAAGATCTACATTTTTACTTTCTCTACTGGTAAGCAGAAGGAAGTAAGTATTGTATTTCACCCAAAAATTCGATATCTAGATTTCACCGGGAATATATGTTTTGAGACCCTCTGAATAATAAATAAAAAAAAAAAAAAAAAAAAAAAAAAAGCATTTTTAGAAAAAGGTCCGTGTGTGTGTGTGTGTGTGTGTGTGTGTGTGTGTGTCAGTCTGTGGACAGCATAACTCAAGAACGAAAAGTCGGTTAAAAACCAAAGTTGGTATTTACTGTCTTTCAAGGTCACGACACGAAGATTTTGAAGAAAATAGCCCCACCCTAAACTGCCCTTTACATACAGACTTTATCGAAAATTTTTATTTTCTTGAAAATGGCTCTAAGGATTTTGATTAAAATGTCGTATGTTTAAGATATTTTTATGTATAATTTGAATTTTCTGGCTGTAGCCTATGTAGTGCTGTTTACTCTGGATGACCTTTGAATAACTCGAAAACCATAAGAGATAGACAAAATCTTACTCTAAAAATGTAGGTCTCGCTAAAACACAATTTATGTCCAAATAAATTTTTTGTAGAGTGAACCATTCCGGAGATATTCCTTGTTATTTGTGTGAGTTTCGGAAAACTTAAAACTTTCGTGAAATGTAACATCGTTGTTAATTTTTTATATGTTAAGCGTGGAAAGAGAACGGGAACTCAAAGCATTCAAATATTTGACTATCGCTAAAAGGCTACTGTATTGTAATATTCCCCTTGCACCTACAACAAAATAAGCAATAACTTGTACAAATGTTTATCTCAACTAACACAAAGAAGATATAGTAATAAAAGCTTCTAAGAATGGTTATATGAGTGCAACACATCAGATTTTTGTATAATAAGATTTGATGTATCTCTTACGGTTTACCACTTATACAAACGTCATCCAGAGTAAAGATGACTACATAAGCTATAGCCAGAAAGTTCAAAATATACATTTTGCCATAAAAATATCTCAAACATTATGGCATTTTAATCAAAATCTTTAGATCCATTTTCGAGAAAATCTATATTTCCCAGTAGTTTGCCCTGTAACGGGTACCTAGAGTGGAGGAATTTTCTTCAAAATCTTCACGCCTAATCCTTAAATAATAGTAAACTCAAATACTAACTTTGACTTTTAACCGAATTCTCGTTTTTGAGCTATACTGTCCACAAACTGACACACACACACACCCACTCGTTCACACATCCACACACTCAACAGCCACTCACTCACACACCCTCTGACTCACATCCATTCACACAGCCACTCACTCACACCCCCTCTGACTCACATCCACTCACACACACCCTCTGTCTCACATACATTCACACAGCCACTCACTCACACATCCTCTGACTCACATGCACTCACACAGCCACTCACTCACACACCCTCTGACTCACATCTGTTCACACAGCCACTCACTCACACACCCTCTGACTCACATCCACTCACACACACCCTCTTTCTCACATCCATTCACACAGCCACTCACTCACACATCCTCTGACTCACATGCACTCACACAGCCACTCACACACCCTCTGACTCACATCCATTCACACAGCCACTCACACATCCTATGACTCACATCCACTAACACAGCCACTCACACAACCACTCACTCACACACCCTCTGACTCACGTCCATTCACACAGCCACTCACTCAAACACCCTCTGACTCACATCCATTCACACAGCCACTCACTCACACACCCTCTGACTCACATCCATTCACACAGCCACTCACTCACACACCCTCTGACTCACATCCACTCACACACACCCTCTGACTCACATCCATTCACACAGCCACTCACTCACCCTATGACTCACATCCATTCACACAGCCACTCACTCACACACCCTCTGACTCACATCCATTCACACAGCCACTCACTCACACACCCTCTGACTCACATCCATTCACACAGCCACTCACTCACCCTATGACTCACAGCCACTCACACAACCACTCACTCACACACCCTCTGACTCACATCCATTCACACAGCCACTCACTCACGCATCCTCTGACTCACATCCACTCACATAGCCACTGACTCACACACCCTCTAACTCACATCCACTCACACAGCCACTCACTCACACAGCCACTCACTCACACATCCTCTGACTCACATCCACACACAGCCACTCACTCACACACCCTCTGACTCACATCCATTCACACAGCCACTCACTCACATCCTCTGACTCACATCCACACACACAGCCACTCACACACACCCTCTGACTCACATCCATTCACACAGCCACTCACTCACCCTATGACTCACATCCATTCACACAGCCACTCACTCACACACCCTCTGACTCACATCCATTCACACAGCCACTCACTCACACACCCTCTGACTCACATCCATTCACACAGCCACTCACTCACCCTATGACTCACAGCCACTCACACAACCACTCACTCACACACCCTCTGACTCACATCCACACACACAGCCACTCACTCACACACCCTCTGACTCACATCCACTCACACAGCCACTCACTCACGCATCCTCTGACTCACATCCACTCACATAGCCACTGACTCACACACCCTCTAACTCACATCCACTCACACAGCCACTCACTCACACAGCCACTCACTCACACATCCTCTGACTCACATCCACACACAGCCACTCACTCACACACCCTCTGACTCACATCCATTCACACAGCCACTCACTCACATCCTCTGACTCACATCCACACACACAGCCACTCACTCACACCCTCTGACTCACATCCACACACACAGCCACTCACTCACATCCTCTGACTCACATCCATTCACACAGCCACTCACTCACATCCTCTGACTCACATCCACACACACAGCCACTCACTCACACACCCTCTGACTCACATCCACACACACAGCCACTCACTCACACATCCTCTGACTCACATCCACTCACACAGCCACTCACTCACAGATCCTCTGACTCACATCCACACACACAGCCACTCACTCACACACCCTCTGACTCACATCCACACACACAGCCACTCACTCACACTCCCTCTGACTCACATCCACACACACAGCCACTCACTCACACTCCCTCTGACTCACATCCACACGCACAGCCACTCACACACCCTCTGACTCACTTCCACACACACAGCCACTCACTCACACACCCTCTGACTCACATCCACTCACATAGCCACTCACTCACACACCCTCTGACTCACATCCACACACACAGCCACTCACTCACACATCCTCTGACTCACATCCACTCACATAGCCACTCACTCACACACCCTCTGACTCACATCCACACACACAGCCACTCACTCACACACCCTCTGACTCACATTCATTCACACAGCCACTCACTCACACACCCTCTGACTCACATCCACTCACACACACCCTGTCTCACATCCATTCACACAGCCACTCACTCACACATCCTCTGACTCACATGCACTCACACAGCCACTCACTCACACACCCTCTGACTCACATCCATTCACACAGCCACTCACTCACACACCCTCTGACTCACATCCATTCACACAGCCACTCACTCACCCTATGACTCACAGCCACTCACACAACCACTCACTCACACACCCTCTGACTCACATCCATTCACACAGCCACTCACTCACACACCCTCTGACTCACATCCATTCACACAGCCACTCACTCACACCTCCTCTGACTCACATCCACTCACACACATCCTCTGACTCACATCCACTCACACAGCCACTCACTCACACACCCTATGACTCACATCCACTCACACACACCCTCTGACTCACATCCATTCACACAGCCACTCACTCACACATCCTCTGACTCACATCCACTCACAGAGCCACTCACTCACACACCCTCTGACTCATCCACTCACACAGCCACACACTCACACACCCTCTGGCTCACATCCACTCACACAGCCACTCACTCACACACCCTCTGACTCACATCCACTCACACACACCCCCTGACTCACATCCATTCACACAGCCACTCACTCACACATCCTCTGACTCACATCCATTCACACAGCCACTCACTCACACATCCTATGACTCACATCCACTCACACAGCCACTCACTCACACATCCTCTGACTCACATCCACTCACACAGCCACTCACTCACACACCCTCTGACTCACATCCATTCACACAGCCACTCACTCACACATCCTATGACTCACATCCACTCACACAGCCACTCACTCACACACCCTCTGACTCACATCCATTCACACAGCCACTCACTCACACATACTCTGACTCATCCACTCACACAGCCCCTCACTCACACACTCTCTGACTCACATCCTCTTAGAGACACACCATCTGACTCACATCCACTCACACAGCCACTCACTCACACATCCTCTGACACATCCACTCACACAGCCACTCACTCACACAACCTCTGACTCACATCCATTCACACAGCCACTCACTCACACACCCTCTGACTCACATCCATTCACACAACCACTCACTCACACACACCCTGACTCACATCCACCCACACAGCCACTCACTCACACACCCTCTTACTCACATCCAGTCACACAGCCACTCCCTCATACACCCTCTGACTCACATCCAGTGACACAGGCACTCACTCTCACCCTGACTCACATCCATTCACACAGCCACTCACTAACACACCATCTGACTCACATTCACTCACACAGACACTCACACCCTCTGACTCACATCCGTTCACACAGCCACTCACTCACACACCCTCTGACTCACATCCACTCACACCCCCTCTGACTCACATGCATTCACACAGCCACTCACTCACACATTCTCTGACACATCCAGTCACACAGCCACTCACTCATACACCCTTGACACACATCCAGTGTAGCAGTTTTTCTGTATAGCGCTTATGATATACAGAATATATCAAAGTTACAAAATCCATTAATAGCAAAGGGTTAAGAATATGTACCACAGGTGAAGGGATGCCAAAAAGGCACTAGCGAGGGTCATTAGCGAACGTCCCAAACATTAACGTAAACGAGATACAATTAGTTTGGCAAGGTCTTCAACACAAAGAAAAAAGAGCCTGCTATTGTATTTTTACAAAGTATCGGAAACCCGAGGGGTTTCGCCAGAGGGCAAAGTCTTGACTTAATGAAGTGAGGGCCATTATGGATGTTTGGGAAGCTAAAAGCATATAATGAATGAGGGACAGTAGGAGACAGGCATCGTTACGAGGGAGAGATACATGTAAGCAACACGGTGAAAGTTCGTTCCAGCGTTGCGTTAAACTGCATATTTTATTCTATTTAAAATTGTTCAGCAAAGCTTAAATGTGTAAAAATAAAACAAATAAAGAGTTCTAACAAAACTACAATATCGCTCTCTGTAACCACCACGGATACCCGAGATTAAGACTCATGTGTGAGCAGCCGTAGGCACCCATAATACGAAGCAGTCAATCGAGTGATATAATAATGCTTCAAATTGGCGCCCAACGTGGGGCGTGAACTTCAGAGAATTGCAGGAATGCTGCGTGAACTTCAGAGAACTTCAGGAATGCTGAGCGTGAACTTCAGAGAATTTCAGGAATGCTGAGCGTGAACTTCAGAGAATTTCAGGAATGCTGAGCGAGAACTTCAGAGTACTTCAGGGAAGCAGAATAAGGTATGCGGAGAACTTCAGGGAGCTGAACAACAAAGGTCGTGAACTCCAGGGAAGGTGACCCAGGACACAGCAGGAACGAGAGGATCCACATCGAATAGCAGTGCAGCAAGCTGATTAAGGTACTGAGTGAGAATTTTATCTACGTGTTGTAGTATATAGTCAATGTATTTAAGGAACGGGAAAATGATCGAGCAATTAGATATAAATATGGAAGTGCAGGAGGGTGATGAGAGAGTGGGAGAAGGTGTATATAGTAATGTAGATAATGCAAGGGACAGAGTAGCTGATACGAATATACAAAATCAGGGAGAAGAAACAGGGGGAAGCATGGAGACTAATGAAATATTAAAGTCACTTGTGTCAATGATAACGGGGTTAACAGAAAAGGTAGATCAGAGTCAGAAAGATTTAACGGGTTTAACAGAAAAGGTAGATCAGAGTCAGAAAGATTTAACGGGTTTAACAGAAAGTCAGAAAGAGATTAAGGAAAAGGTAGCAAATACGAGGGAGAACTTAACAGCTGACTTAGTCAAAATAGGAAATAAGATTGAGAAACAACAGAAGGTTTTAGAAAATTTCAAGGAGGAAGTTAGAAATGAAATAGAAAATGTAAGAAGTGAGGTTAGAAATAATCAGGAAGAGGTTAAAATTGAAATTGAAAATGTACGAATTGAAATGAGGGAAAGTCAGGAATAGGTTAGGGAAGAGATTAAAACAGTTAATAAAAATGTAGAGAAAGAAAATAGAAAATTAAGGGAGGAAATAACTACTGAATTAGCTAAGGAAAGGGAAATTAATAGCAAGGAATTAGAAATCTGTAGGAAAAGATTAGAGCAATCAGAGAGGGAAACTAGGAGATTAGCTGTGAGTGTAGATGAGGTAAATGACAAACTGAAAGAAAGATTAAATAACATATGTATGTCTGACAATGTTAGTGACTCTGTGAGTAGTAATACTATTACGGTAGCAGCACGGGACGAAGCGATGCGTAATGCGTCCGCGGACATTCCGATGTTAAATTTAAATGCTGGTACCTCAGGTAATAGTAATACAAATGTTAATGTTAATGCACGCAATAGTCCACATTTGCAATGGCCCAACCATGTTTTGAATGAAATTTCACCACCAACCTTTGAAAACGAAGAATTTGATGACCCCAAGGCTTTTATAAATAGCATGCAAGAGTATTTTCTTGTAAAAGGTATTCCCGAGGAATATAAGATGACGGTTGTCAGAAAATGTTTTAAAGGCAACGCTTCAAACTGGTTAGAGTTATCAGTAGGATTAAGTAATGATTATCGGACATTTAAGGAAATTTTCTTAAATAGATATTGGGGACCTAGCAGGCAGGCAAATATAAGACTGGAACTGAGTAATGGGAAATATAACCCGCATAAAGATCAATGCATGGTTAATTATTTTATGGCTATAGCTAGAAAATGTAAGATGCTTGACCCTCCGATGGGAGAAATAGAATTAATTAATTTAATAACCACACATTTTCCGGAAACAATTCAACACTATCTGATTATTGCGAAGCCGATAACAATAGCGGCAATGATTGACTTGTTAATCGCACTAGAAAGAAATAAGAGCCAAAACGAGGCAAGTAATGAGAGACCTTTTGGAAATAACCGATCTCCAACAAAAATTTTCGGGCAGGGGGCAGGTTCAGGTGATGTCAGGAATTTTGATGCTCGGCAACGGTATCATGGCCCAGTCCCTAAAAACAATAATTACCACCGGAAAAATAATTTTGAGCCTCAGGATAGGAGACATAATTTCGAGCCTCAGGATAGAAGAAATAATTTTGAGCCTCAGGATATTAGAAGAAGGGTTGAGAATTATCCACGGGAAAGAAACCCTCAAATTAATTACGTACAGGCAAATAGATATTACGGAGATAGAAGGGGGAGGTACACTAGGAATCGATTTCCTTCGGGAAATAATTATCACCATGATAATAATTGGTATAGACCGAATTCCCCTAGGCAAGAAGAAAGAAATGGGAATAGCAGAATTTCTCCAAATCCGGAAGAAAGGGTAGACGCTATAAACGCGGTAAAAAGATTGGAAGAAACAAATTTTCACCAGGATTCAAACCCGGGACCTTCATATAATGGGAATGGGACAGGAGCCATTAGTAAGCTTTCGGAAAACTCCAAACCCAGTCAACTTCGCCTTCAGTGAAGATTGGGAATGATGAATGTTCTTATTATGGGAAGTACTTCGAAAATAAGGGACAGAGAAGGCAATGTTTGATCGAAAAACATAAAGAAAATACAGAGAATGAAATTTTAATTGATCCGCCAAGAATAAATATTGGTATTAACGGGAAATTATTTCAGGCTATTATTGATACAGGCGCTAATACTACTGTGTGTTCCCAAAATTTTTTTGAAAATTTAGTGAGTAGTGGTGTAAAATTATTATCTTTGCCAGTTTATGGGATATATTGCACTGTAGCGGTAGGTAAAAGGAAAGAAAGGGTAAAATTTCAAGTGATGGTAAAGGTCGAGATCGCACATAAATGCATTGAAATATTATTTTTGGTTGTACCCAGGCTTGTTTTTGACGTAATAATCGGTTGCGATAGTCTTTATGCTTGGAATTCCATCATAGATTTTGAAAATAGAAGTTTTAAGTTTGAAACAGGACTTGACACCATAATTGTACCATTTTTAGACCATACTTCGAGGATAATTGTACGGGATCAGGTAGAGGAAGAAATGGAGGGGGAAACATTCTTTGTCGAGGTAATAAATATTGGAGCGATGGAATTAGCAGAATTAAAAGTTGGGAACTACGATGAAATAGAGGAACAAAATATTGTGAGTAGAGGTAATTATTTCTGTGATTTTGACGAAGAAAAGAAACCCCGAGAAAACCCAAAATTTAACTTGAAGAATGGTAGTATAAATGAGTACGACGAAAGAAAGGACTGTGTCAAGATAGAAAATTTAATAGAATCTAAGGTGAACCAAGCTGAGAGACTAAATGAGGAACAAAAAGGAAAATTACGGGAACTTTTAATAGAAAACAGGGAGGTATTCTCGGAAAAGCCTGGAAGATGTAACTGTTACACACATTCGTTTGAACTAGCGAATATTAAACCATATTCCCATAAAGCCAGAGCAATCCCATGTACAATTAGAGAGGAAGTTGATCAGGTCATTAAAACCATGTTAGATGATGATATAATTGAAGTGTCCAACTCCGAGTATATAAATCCATTATGTATCGTTTATAAAAGTGATGGCAAAGTTAGAGTAACATTAGACGCTAGAAAGTTAAACGCTTATTGTAAGCCAGATCGCTTTAGACCCGAAAGTGTTGAGATCATTTTAAATAAATTGCGAAGAGGAAAATTCTTTTCGGCGTTGGATCTGACGTCATCTTTTTGGCAAATACCATTAAGAAAGGACTTAAGAAAATATACTTCGTTTTTACACGGGGGCATATTATATAATTTCACAGTGTGCGCATTCGGTATGAACACAAGCAGTAGTGCACTATTAAGAGCGCTGTATAATATTTTTGGCGAGACGATAAAAAAATTTGTGGCACAATATGTTGATGATTTTCTCATATTCTCCGAAAGCATTGAAGAACATATGGATCATTTGCGGTACGTCTTAAGTAAATTAAAGAAGGCGGGCATGACAGTTAAGCCTAACAAAACAGCTTTCTTTGTCCAGAAAACAGAATTCTTAGGATATATTATTTCAGAAGAAGGAATCAGGCCAAATCCCGCTAGAATCGAAAGTATCAATAAGATTCCCGCACCGAAAAACATAAAACAATTAAGAAGATTTTTGGGTATTTTGAACTACCAATCTAGATTTATCATTGATTTTGCTTCGGTAGTAGCTCCATTAAGAGAACTATTGAGAAAGGAAACAAAATGGAGATGGGGAACAGAAGAAGAAATGGCTTTTGAGAAAGTTAAAAGATTATTCGCAACCTCTATTTTATTAGAGAAACCCCGCGAAGATCTTCCATATATTATATTTACTGATGCTTCCAGCCAAGGATACGGAGCTATTTTAGTCCAGATAGACCAATCAGGAAATAAGCATTTGATTACAGTTGCATCACGTGGTCTCTCTAGAACGGAATCCCAAGCTTGCACCACAGAAAAGGAAATAGCCGCCATTCATTTCGCCTTAATAAAATTTCGAGAATATGTATTTAACCGCCAGATAATAGTATACACTGATCATGTAAGTTTAGCCTTTATAAATTCTTGCAAACTGACGAATACCCGAATCTCAAGATACATTCACGAGATAACATCTCACAAGATCGAGATAAGACATATACCGGGTAAAGAAAATACCTTTAGTGATTTGTTATCCAGAATGAAGGAAAACTGGCCCATACCAGATACTCTTAATGACAGCAAGCATGACGTCACACTTTTGAACCTGGACACTGCAGAAGGACAAAAGTTATCGAAACAATTAATTAAGATAGCTGAGCTGCAAACTGAAGATGAAGAAATTCAGAAATTAAAGAAAAATGCAAAACCTATCGTAGAAAACATGCCCGATACTGTGGGAATATATAATGGTAAATTGTATAAGTTGCATGGTAGGTTTGAGCCAAAATGGAAAATCATGGTTCCAAAGTCTATACAGAAAATGTTAATCCTAGCATATCACAAAGCACTGGCCCACACAGGAAGTGAGCGGTTAACATTAATCATAAGTGAAAATTTCTATATAAAGCAACTTGCCCGAAAAGTGAGAATAGTATGTTCAACTTGTGAGTTATGCCAAAAGGCCAAGCACTTCAATGTGAAATATCATATAGAACCGCAGGCAATTATTAGAGACCGAAAGAATGCCTTAGTGACGGCCGACGCACACGGGGAGATGCCCCGGGGACAATACGGGTGTAGATACATATTTGTACTATATGATGTCTTCTCAAAGTTCGTAAAAATTTATCCCGTTAGGAATATAACAAGCAAAACTTGTGTAGGCAAGATCATAAATGAGTACATTCCAAAATATGGGCCAATAGAAGCCGTATTAACCGATAATGCTACAGTACATCGTAGCAAAATTTTCAGAGAAACTCTAAGTAGCCACCAGATAAAACTATATCATTGTTCGTATTATTTTCCTTCAGGGAATCCGACAGAGCGGATATTAAGAGAAATAGGGACTTATTTTCGAGTGCTTACTCATAATAATCATCGAAACTGGGTAAAGTATTGTCCCATCATAGAGAAAATTATTAATAATACTGTAAATACTACAACTGGTTTTGCACCGATTCAGATAATGCAAGGAATTGACCCTGAACCCATTTTTAAAAATACTCCAAGAACGATTGAGAGAAGTCAGCCATTATCAGAGGAACAAAGGGCTAAGATCGTTTTTGACAGATTGCAAGAAAAAGCGGAAAAGAGGAAATCAAAAATCAAGAAACGTAAAAATAAATGGAATCCTCAGGTAGGAGATCTAGTCCTCGCTAGGGATCATAAGTTATCCAATGCGTTAAGGGGGAGAAGTCATAGATTAGAGCTATTATATAAAGGTCCGGTAATGATTACTGAGAAATTCGGAGAGCATACTTATGAATTAGTGGACTTAAAAACAAACAAATCGATTGGGAGATGGCATAAGCAGCTAATAAGACCGTATAGAAATTCCTCAAATAGTATCGAAAAGTAAGAAAAGAAATGGTGAGAAGTAGTTGAAAGAATGGTTGGATCATGAAAATGAGGGCCTAATTGTTTCTATGTAAACTTGTAAATAACTGTAAGAATAACGTAATTAATATTAAGCAAAGTGAATATATCGAAAAAAAAACAGTGAAGTGGATAATGTGCGTGTGAAAAAAAAAGAAAAAAAAAACAAATTAAAAGTGAAACCAGCAGAACAATCCATAACCATAAAAGACTTTTGATAAAAATAATTATATAGAATCAGAAGATCAATGTAAGAAGAAACATGTAAAATAATATTAAATCACTATGTAGTATTAAAAATATAACCCTATGTGTGTTGAGTGCTGATTTGTGTAATGTAAATATGTGAAGGGTATTCTATGTACAAGCTATGTCTTTAAGAATTTGAGTGTAAACCCTTTTAAGTATTTGTATGTAATTGACGAAAGATTTGCTGAACAATCGCGAAATTTTAACAAGAAAATGATTTTCGGGCAAGACATATACCTTATCATATTCTTACATAATATGATCATGTATATGGGGGGCATTTGTAGCAGTTTTTCTGTATAGCGCTTATGATATACAGAATATATCAAAGTTACAAAATCCATTAATAGCAAAGGGTTAAGAATATGTACCACAGGTGAAGGGATGCCAAAAAGGCACTAGCGAGGGTCATTAGCGAACGTCCCAAACATTAACGTAAACGAGATACAATTAGTTTGGCAAGGTCTTCAACACAAAGAAAAAAGAGCCTGCTATTGTATTTTTACAAAGTATCGGAAACCCGAGGGGTTTCGCCAGAGGGCAAAGTCTTGACTTAATGAAGTGAGGGCCATTATGGATGTTTGGGAAGCTAAAAGCATATAATGAATGAGGGACAGTAGGAGACAGGCATCGTTACGAGGGAGAGATACATGTAAGCAACACGGTGAAAGTTCGTTCCAGCGTTACGTTAAACTGCATATTTTATTCTATTTAAAATTGTTCAGCAAAGCTTAAATGTGTAAAAATAAAACAAATAAAGAGTTCTAACAAAACTACAATATCGCTCTCTGTAACCACCACGGATACCCGAGATTAAGACTCATGTGTGAGCAGCCGTAGGCACCCATAATACGAAGCAGTCAATCGAGTGATATAATAATGCTTCACCAGTCACACAGCCACTCACACATCCTCTGACTCACATCCACTCACACAGCCACTCACTCACACACACTCTGACTCACATCCACTCACACAGCCACTCACACACACTCTGACTCACATCCACGCCCAGCCATTCACTCACGCACCCTCTGACTCACATCCATTCACACAGCCACTCACTCACACACCCTCTCACTCACATCCACTCACACAGGCACTCACTCACATACCCTCTTGACTCAGATCCACTCACAGCCACTCACTCACACACCCTCTGACTCACATCCACTCACACAGCCACTCACTCACACACCCTCTGACTCACATCCATTCACACAGCCACTCACTCACATACCCTCTGACTCACATCCACACACACAGCCACTCACTCACACACCCTCTGACTCACATCCACACACACAGCCACTCACTCACACACCCTTTGACTCATCCACTCACACAGCCACTCACTCACACACCCTCTGACTCAGATCCACTCACTTAGCCACTCAGACACACCCTTTGACTCACATCCATTCACACAGCCACTCACTCACACACCCTGTGAGTCACATCCACTCATACAGCCACTCACTCACACATCCTCTGACTCACATCCACTGACACAGCATCTCACTCAAACACCCTCTGACTCACATCCACGCACAGCCACTGACTCACACACCCTGTGACTCACATCCACTCACAAAGCTACTCACTCACACACCCTGTGACTCATCCACTCACACAGCCACTCACTCACATACCCTCTGACTCACATCCACACACACAGCCACTCACTCACACAACCTCTGACTCATCCACTCACACAGCCACTCACTCACACACCCTCTGACTCAGATCCACTCACACAGCCACTCACTCACATATCTTCTGACTCACATGCATTCACACAGCCACTCACTCACATATCCTCTGACTCACATCCACACACACAGCCACTCACTCACACACCCTCTGACTCACATCCACACACACAGCCACTCACTCACACACCCTTTGACTCATCCACTCACACAGCCACTCACTCACACACCCTCTGACTCAGATCCACTCACTTAGCCACTCAGACACACCCTTTGACTCACATCCATTCACACAGCCACTCACTCACACACCCTGTGAGTCACATCCACTCATACAGCCACTCACTCACACATCCTCTGACTCACATCCACTGACACAGCATCTCACTCAAACACCCTCTGACTCACATCCACGCACAGCCACTGACTCACACACCCTGTGACTCACATCCACTCACAAAGCTACTCACTCACACACCCTGTGACTCATCCACTCACACAGCCACTCACTCACATACCCTCTGACTCACATCCACACACACAGCCACTCACTCACACAACCTCTGACTCATCCACTCACACAGCCACTCACTCACACACCCTCTGACTCAGATCCACTCACACAGCCACTCACTCACATATCCTCTGACTCACATGCATTCACACAGCCACTCACTCACATATCCTCTGACTCACATCCATTCACACAGCCACTCACTCATACACCCTCTGACTCACATCCATTCACATAGCCACTCACTCACACACCCTCTGACTCACATCCGCACACACAGCCACTCACTCACACCCTCTGACTCCCATCCATTCACACAGCCACTCACTTTCACACCCTCTGACTCACATCCACTCACACAGCCACTCACCCTCTGACTCACATCCACTCACAGCCACTCACACACCCTCTGAATCACATCCACTCACACACCCTCTGAATCACATCCACTCACACAGCCACTCACACACCCTCTGAGTCACATCCACTCACAGCCACTCACTCACACACCTTCTGACTCATATCCACTCACACAGCCCCTCACTCACACACCCTCTGACTCACATCCACTCGCTCACACACCCTTTGACTCACATCCACTCACACAGCCACTCACTCACACATCCGCTGACTCACATCCACTCACACAGCCACTCACTCACAACCTCTGACTCACATCCATTCACACAGCCACTCACTCAGACATCCTCTTACTCAGATCCACACACACCCACACCAAACCACCTCTTCACTCGTTCACACACTCGCACAGCCACTCACTCACACCCTCTAACTTACATCCACTCACACACCCATTTCCAAGCACCTCTTCACTTGTTCATAAACCCACTGACTCACACACTCAGTCACACAACCGCCCAGCCCGCCTCGATAGCGGGATGGTTAGCATGGTTGCCTCACGTTCAAGAGGTCGCGAGTTCGAATCTAGCTTAAGTAAGTTATCCGGGTAAGGTTTTTTTCCGACGTTTTCCCTAGCCTGAGAAGACGAATGTCGGGTAACTTAAAGCTCCATGGACCTCGGGCTCATTTGAGCATCATTTTACCCATTTCATTTCATTCATTCGTCCGATATGACACAATGTTGGTGGACGTTAATTAAAAGAAAGAAAGAAAAAAAAACACAACCGCCCACTGCTCACCCATACACTCATACACCCACTCACACACACACACACTCATTCACACAGCCGCACACTCAAACACCTACCCACAACCAACCACCTCTTCACTCGTTCACACACCCACTCACTCACACATCCACACACTCTCACACAACCACCCACTCCTCACCCATTCACACTCACACATCCACACTCACACACCACCCACTCCTCCCCCATTCACTCACACAACCACTCAATCCACACTCACATCCACACACTCACAAACCACCCACTCCTCCCCCATTCACTCACACAACCACTCACTAACACATTCGCACACTCACACAACCAACCAGTCCTCACCCATTCTCACTCACACACACAAGCACCCACTCATCACCCATTCATTCTCACACACACTTACATACACCCACCCAATCACTCACACACACCCACTCATTCACACATCCGCACACTCACAGAAGCACACTCCTCAGCCATTCACTCTCACACACTCACACACACCGACTCATTCACACATCCACACCTAAACACCTCTTCACTCGTTCACACACCCACTCACTCACACACCCACTCATTCACACATCCATATACTCACACAAGCACCCACTCCTCACCCATTCACTCACACACCCACTCATCCACACATCCACACCCTCACACAAGCACCCACTCCTCACCCATGCACTCACACACCCGCTCATGCACACATCCACACCCTCGTACAAGCACCCACTCCTCACCCATGCACTCACACACCCGCTCATGCACACATCCACACCCTCGAACAAGCACACACTCCTCATTCACTCACACACCCGCTCATGCACACATCCACACCTAAACACCTCTTCACTCGTTCACACACCCACTCACTCACACACCCACTCACTCACACACCCACTCATTCACACATCCATATACTCACACAAGCACCCACTCCTCACCCATTCACTCACACACCCACTCACACACACCTGGTCATGCACACATCCACACCTTCGTACAAGCACCCACTCCTCACCCATTCACTCACACACCCGCTCATGCACACATTCACACCTTCGTACAAGCACCCACTCCTCACCCATGCACTCACACACCCACTCACACACACCCACTCATTCACACATCCGCACACTCACAGAAGCACACTCCTCAGCCATTCACTCACACACACACTCACACACTCACTCATTCACACATCCACACCTAAACACCTCTTCACTCGTTCAAACACCCCCTCACTCACACACCCACTCATCCACACATCCACACCCTCACACAAGCACACACTCCTCACCCATTCACACACACACCCACTCATCCACACATCCACACCCTCACACAAGCACACACTCCTCACCCATGCACTCACACACCCGCTCATGCACACATCCACACCCTCGTACAAGCACACACTCCTCATTCACTCACACACCCGCTCATGCACACATCCACACCTAAACACCTCTTCACTCGTTCACACACCCACTCACTCACACACCCACTCATTCACACATCCATATACTCACACAAGCACCCACTCCTCACCCATTCACTCACACACCCACTCACACACACCTGGTCATGCACACATCCACACCTTCGTACAAGCACCCACTCCTCACCCATTCACTCACACACCCGCTCATGCACACATTCGCACCTTCGTACAAGCACCCACTCCTCACCCATGCACTCACACACCCACTCACACACACCCACTCATTCACACATCCGCACACTCACAGAAGCACACTCCTCAGCCATTCACTCACACACACACTCACACACCCACTCATTCACACATCCACACCTAAACACCTCTTCACTCGTTCAAACACCCCCTCACTCACACACCCACTCATCCACACATCCACACCCTCACACAAGCACACACTCCTCACCCATTCACACACACACCCACTCATCCACACATCCACACCCTCACACAAGCACACACTCCTCACCCATGCACTCACACACCTTCTCATGCACACATCCACACCCTCGTACAAACACCCACTCCTCACCCATGCACTCACACCCGCTCATGCGAACATCCACACCCTCGTACAAGCACCCACTCCTCACCCATTCACTCACACACCCGCTCATGCACACATCCACAGCTTCGTACAAGCACCCACTCCTCACCCATGCACTCACACCCGCTCATGCAAACATCCACACCCTCGTACAAGCACCCACTCCTCACCCATTCACTCACACACCCACTCATTCACACACCCTCTCATTCACACACCCACTCATTCACACACCCACTCATTCCACATCCACACACTCACACAAGCACACTCTCACCCATTCACTCACACACCCACTCATTCACACATCCACGCATTCACACACCCACTCATTCACACACCCACGCATTCACACACCCACGCATTCACACACCCACGCATTCACACATCCACACACTCACACAAGCACACTCTCACCCATTCACTCACACACCCTCTCATTCACACACCCTCTCATTCACACACCCACTCATTCACACACCCACTCATTCCACATCCACACACTCACACAAGCACACTCTCACCCATTCACTCACACACCCACTCATTCACACATCCACACCCACACAAGCACCCACTCCTCACCCATTCACTCACACACCCTCCTACTCACACACCCACTCATTCACACACCCACTCATTCACACATCCACACACTCACACAAGCACACACTCCTCACCCATTCACTCACACGCCCACTCACACACACCCACTCATTCACACATCCACACCTAAACACCTCTTCACTCGTTCACACACCCACTTACACACCCACTCATTCACACATCCACACTCACTCACACAACCACCCACTCCTCACCCACTCATTCGCTCATCCACACACTCACACAAGCACCCACTCCTCACCCATTCATTCACACATCCAAACAATCACAAAACCACTCACTCCTCACCCACTCACTCACACACTCACTCATTCACACATCCAAACACTCACACACAACCAGCCGCTCCTCACCCATTCAACCCATTCAGTCACACAACCACTCATTCACACATCCAAACTCACACTCCCACAACCACCCACTCCTCACCCATTCACTCACACACCCACTCATTCACACATCCACACCCTCGTACAAGCACCCACTCCTCACCCATTCACTCACACACCCGCTCATTCACACATCCACACCCTCGTACAAGCACCCACTCCTCACCCATTCACTCACACACCCGCTCATTCACACATCCACACCCTCACACAAGCACACACTCCTCACCCATTCACTCACACACCCACTCATTCACACATCCACACCCTCGTACAAGCACACACTCCTCACCCATTCACTCACACACCCGCTCATTCACACATCCACACCCTCGTACAAGCACACACTCCTCACCCATTCACTCACACACCCGCTCATTCACACATCCACACCCTCGTACAACCACCCATTCACTCACACACCCACTCATGCACACATCCACACCCTCGTACAAGCACACACTCCTCACCCATTCACTCACACACCCGCTCATTCACACATCCACACCCTCGTACAAGCACACACTCCTCACCCATTCACTCACACACCCGCTCATGCACACATCCACGCCCTCGTACAAGCACCCACTCCTCACCCACTCATTCACACAACCACCCACTCCTCAATCATTCACTCAGACACCTACTCACTCACACACCCAGTCATTCACACACTCACACAACCACCCACTCCTCACCCACTCACTCACACACCCACTCATTCACACATCCACACACTCACTCACACAACCACCCACTCCTCATTCATTCATACACCCGCTCACTCACACACCCACACAACCACCCACTCCTCAGCCACTCACTGGCACACTCACTCACACACTCATTTACACATCCACTTATTTGGACACCCACCCTCTCACCCACCCAATCATCCACCCACTCACACAGCTACAACCACCCACTGACACACTCAACCACTCACACAACCACCCACCCACTCCCCACCCATTCACTCACAGCCGCTCACACACCCAATCATCCACTCACCCACCCACCCACCCACCCACCCACCCACCCACCCACCCAGTCTCTCACATACCACCCAGTCACACACCCACTCACCCTCCCACTCACACAATCAGTTACACACCCACTCACACCTATCCACCCACGCACTCAAACACACAGACTCACCTAAAATCATACAACCACCCATGCAGTCACACACCCACATGCACACACACCCACCCACGCACTCACATCCATCCACTCACCTACGCATGTACGCACACACCCACCTAGTCACTCACTGACACCCACCCTTTCACTCACCTATTCACTCACACTCACCCATTCACACCCACCCACTCACACCCACTCACATCCACTCACACAGAGTGGGAGAGGGAGAAAGGGTTTAGAGAAGCGATGCCCAACATTTGCGAAAGAGGGGAGCTTACACCAAGTGATCGTCACGTAACCTATTGCTATACAGACTTTTAATGTAGTTCAATTTGAATGAACTCTGTTCACAAATATATGTAGAGATGTACTAACCTTTATACACAGTTCTTTCAAATGCTTATTTCTCTATCTACTACATTTTAATCGAAATAAGTATTTTCAGAAATTACTTTACTGCGAATTTTCTTGTAGGTGCAAGGGGAATATGGCAATACGGTTGGTTCTGAGAGCTGGTGAAATATTTTAAGAACTGGTTGCTTTGCGATGCCTTTGAAATTTCGTTATCTTTGCAAGGCCAAGGAATGGAAACACGAATAACATATTCCTGTTTGAAAAAAGTAGAAATATTGGCAAATTCAAACAAATAAAGAAGAATATCTCTGAAATGATTCACTTAAAAGAATAAAAATGTATTTGACATAAATTGTGATTTAACGAGATCCACATTTTTTATTTAGTAACCTTTTGTCTGTCTTTTACTGTTTACCATTTAGTAAATGAAGTATTGCCGCTCACTGCGCAAGGGCCTCCAAAGAGAGAAGGTTGGACATTTCTGTTTTAGAGTCATATAGATTTATCCACAAAATACGTGCTTTTGAGTTAAAGGCAAAATAGGTTGTGCAAAGCGGAAGCACAATCATTCACACCTAAGTTCACGACGCTGATAATGATGATGCCTCATGATTGTTGTAGTTTGTTTACTATTATTGAAGAGTTTCTTAGCGTTGACATTAAGAATTACATAACAGAGAGATAAGCAGTGTTATAGATAGGTTGTTTTGACACTAAACATCTCGCAGTAATCCTTGTGATTTCTTGCATGATGGAAGTCGTCACTCTATTATTATTATTGTTATTATTATTATTATTATTATTATTATTATTATTATTATTATTATTATTATTATTATTATTATTATTATTATTATTATTATTATTATTATTATTATTATTATTAATCACTTATAGCAGTAACGATACTGCTTGGGTGTAATCCCTATCATGCAAAGATAGAGAAAATTCTTAAGATTTTCTTTCTGTATGGGAATTGCAGAAGAATACAAAGGCTGAAAGTATGAAAGATTCTTGCGACCTTGTTTTAGCTCTGTGTGAAATTTCCATTCTTTCAATTTTTTCAGTATTGTTGCTGTATTTAAAATCAATGTGTCCTGAGTTTTCTTTTCGATACTGAAACCACGTTAACTTGAGCCAGTTGGCATTATTTCCATTACTCGTAACTTTTCTATTCTTAACCTTGTAGCGTCTCAGTTCTGGGGAATTCAGTACATTCTCACTGCTGAACGGCGGTGAACCATCCCGATGATAAAATATATCAGGCATGGGCGCGAGAGGAGAAGTAGCGAGTGAACTTGCCTCACTCACCCCACATTCTCTTGTCAAATATCAGGATTTTGACACAAGTGCAGTGGTGGAATCGTCCACCTGCGCGATAGTAATTTCTACGTTGTTATTAATTATTCTTCTTTTATCTTATGCACGTCTTACGCATCTAATGTTTTTTACGCTATCTTGTGATTAACACACTAAAATGTGTGTTTTAAAATATTTTAAAACTATTTGATTAACACAATAAGTTGTTTGGTTTTAAATCGAATCCGAATCTTAGGTTAAAAAGAATTCGGCAATAATTATATTTATAATTGTTCAATATTCAGCTGAATCATTTAAAATGACTCTCAAACTTAGCATTATTTTCAAACATTTAAGCACAAAATACAAGAGCTCATACTAAATAAACTAATAATAAATTAAACCCTTAAAAAGTGGAATAATGTCGTTGCTTTTATATGTTTACAAATACGAGTATTCAGAAAGTACCTTTTGAAGTTGTAAATGAATAAATGTAGTATCACCAAAGTTTGCTTTATACTTCTGATCAATGTGGCGTTTGATATTGTAACGCTTTGCAAGTTGAAATCCGCGTATTAAACAAACGTTCCTGTTTTTATAACTTATAAACAATTCTCCCCGCCACTCTTAATGAAAACAGACGTCTCGACTAAGTCACACTCGCCACTGAGAGGCGTGTCGTAAGCAAAGGTAAAACTGAACACGGGAAGGATGACCGGTGGCGTGAGGAAAGAGCGCGCTTCAGGGGAGTGGCCCTTTTGAGCCGATTTTGCCCATGCCTGAAATATATCTAGCAGTTTTATATGTTTCTCTATTAAGCCATGAGCGGAGTTGCACTCCATTTGCGAGTGACCTGGCTCAAAGAACGTGGTGTTTATTACAGGGATATCAGTTAAAGCAAGTCTTCGGTAAAACCATGATTTAGCATTTGTCTTCGGACAGTAGCAGATCAAGTTCAGTTAAATATATTTTTCCTCATGCAGCTTCCATCTTGATGCTGTCTTTCCTAGTCCTAGCCGAGCGCTTCCGATCAATGAGAGCGTCCTGCTCGGAATGGGCTATTCCATTTCAAATCGGGCGAAAAATGAGATAATTGACAACGCATTTATTTTGTGTCAGTTAGTGTAAAAGAAAACAATTTTCAGAAAATTCTGAGTTTCAGAAAGTTCAGAGTTAAGATTCGGTAAAATTTGCATTATTTTCCAAATGTCACAACTGTGCCGCATAACTCTAGAACCCTATGTCGGATTTCGCTTCATTTTGAAACTGAATGTCTGTTGTTGATGGTGGTATATAAAAATAACATAGCAATAATTACAGTATATCGTCGTTATTTCCACACTCCCTGTTATAATTAAATGCAATTTTTCTTACCTTAAAGGAGTAGATTTTCATATGAAATAAACCAAAAGTACACTCAAAAATAACTTTATCATAAAATACAGAACACATTCATACCGGGAGGGGAAAAAAAAAAAAAAAAAAAAAAAAAAAAAAAAAAAAAAAAAAAAAATACGCCGGACGGGTTGCGCGGTGTTTTGCCTGTCGCTTTGTTGGCGCTGTGCCGCTATCATGGAAAGGCGCGGAAGAAACCATACAGCATTTTTAAAACTGCTTTTAACGACTTTAATCACCAACCTTATGAAATGAGATGCTGAAATTGGTCACTGTCATCCATACATTTTAGCACTTCTTTACAAAGCTATCCATCACTCGCCGTAATTCATGTTGAGAAATGCTGCCAATTTCCTGGTGGACATTTTGATTTAGTTCTTTCAGGGCGTGTGCGTTTGTCTTGTACACTTTGTGTATTAAGTTGCCCCAGAGAGAAAGCTTTAAAATCCCGTTATCTTTGCACGACTAAGAGAAAAAACGTGGATAACGACTTTCCATTTGAGAAAAGTTTAAGTACTGCAAAAGACACAGACAACAAGGAATATCTTCGAAATAGTTCACTCCACACACACACACACACACACACACACACACACACACAGGCGGCGCCGTGGCCGAGCGGTTAGCGCGCTCGCCTACCACCTAGGCGGCCCGGGTTCGATCCCAGGGACCCGCATGTGGTATTCGTGGTGGACGAAGCGGCGTCAGGGCGGGTTTTCTCCGGGTACTCCGGTTTCCCCTGCCATCTCATTCCACCGGTGCTCCATCTTCATGTATCATCAGTGTCACCGCCTGCGGTGCCGTAGTAGTAAAAGCGGGCGTTAAACACTACAACAACAACAACACACACACACACACACACACACACACACACACACACACACACACACACACACACACCACAAAATCATTTAGACATAAGTTGTGTGTTTTAACGAGATCTACTTTTTTCTATAGTAAGATTTGGTCTATCTCTTACGGTTTACTAGTTATGTAAAAGTCATGAGTAAACACGCCTAAATGGGCTATAGCCAGAAAATTAAAAATAAACATTTCATTTGTCATAAAAATATATTTAACATATGGTATTTTAGTCAAAAATCATCAAAATCACCAGGGAGTCATTTTTGAGAAAATCAAAATTTTCGAAAAATTGTCCACGTAAAGGGTAGTTCAGGGTGGAGGAATTTTCTTCAAAATGTTCGTGTCGCATCCTTGAAAGAAATTAAACTTAAATACCTACTTTGGTTTTTAACCGACTTTTCGCTTTTTAGTCCACAGACACACTCAGCGCGCGCACACACACACACACACACACACACACACACACACACACACACACACACACACACACGCACACACACACGTACCTTTTTCTAAAAATGCTTTTATTTTTATTCAGGGGCCTCAAACATACTTCTGGTGAACTCTCAACATCGAAATTTTGTGTCGAATAAAATACTTCTGTACTTTGATGAAAGCCTTTGCAGGGACCCCCACCCTATTGTGCAACGTATCCAGGATGCCCTCCATGTTTTACACGCTTCTGGCGTTGACGTGGTGTGTGCATGGATTCCTGGTCACGTAGATTTGCCGGGGAATGAAATGGCAGATTTGGCACCAAAGACGGCAACTACAAAACCCAGTATTACCATCTCACGTGTTACTTCGGAAGACTTTAGGCTTGAAGTGCGGGGAGCGGTGCTGTCGTCCTGGCACGAAGAGTGGTCAGCTCTCCGCGGTAATAAGCTTAGAGAAGTGAAAGAACTTCCGATAAACTGGGTAACTTCCTGTCGCATATCTCGCCGTGAGGAGGTTAGTTTGGCTCATTTAAGAATAGGGCACTGCAATTTTTCGCATGGTTACCTATTTAAAAGGGACCCTGCCCCTCTATGTCCGCTGTATGACAGCCTTTTGTCAGTTCGCCACGTGCTGCTAGAGTGTTGCTCTCTAGCGCACCTTCGGGATTCTCTGCAGCTGCCTGCCAGACTTGCAGAGGTCTTAGCGGATGACAAAACAGCGGTTGATACAGTTTTTAAGTTTTTAGCGGAGTGCAATATCAATTTGAGGGTTTAAAATTTGAGTTATCTGTTTATGCTTTTTGACATATTTATCACCTTGTTTCATACCTGGCTATTGCCACTGATTTTTACTTTTTGTGTATATTTTTCTTGTTGCTAGTATTTTTATTTATGAGTAAAATTTATGTCTGGCTATTGCCATGAATCTTTTAAGGGCGCTGATGACCTCGAAGTTGAGCGCCTTTAAACCAAACCAACCAACCAACTTTGCGGGGAGGTAAATGAATTAGAATTTTCTTCCATAACACACTTAACTCTTCAAAAGAACAATTTTTCTTCTACTAGATTTAGAAAACATGTTGATTACAGAAGAGCAAAGGCTTGTTACTGACTGATTTGACGCGTCCCATGCAACACAGTAATGGATAAGCACTGGTGTTACGTATTATTGCAAGTGTTACGTGAACAAAATGTACGTAAGCGCACAGGTTGCTTTGGATATGCATCTAAAAATACACAGTCGTTGGTTGGTGACAAAGCGACGCATCTACAGATGTTACGTCATTTAACGGCGCAGTACTGCCAAGGGAGCCAAAATGTCGTAAAAAGGAGTATGCTGGTTTGACATTAAACATTAAAGCGAATTTGTAGCGAGATAGCTCCGCGGTAACGTGCTAGGCTCGCATTCGGGAGGTTGTAAGTTCGATTCCCGTGGCCGATCTTTATGACGCATGTGTTTCTTCGGGGGTTTAGTCGGGTCACTAGGGGAATGCTGGGAAGGATTAATGCATCCCCCGAATTTCCTTTCACGCCATTTCAGGGTTCTAAGAGTTGGCTGGAGTTTTAACGTGCATGCTCTCTGTAAATCCTCGTCCTCCGGATCGGAGATCTCCATGTCCCGGCCTCCCACCCCCTTCCCGTGAGCCTGCTACATTTCTCTATTCGTTTTACCTTGGCCCAAGCTAGTTCTCGGGGATTGAGATCACACATGTATGGAGGCAAACAAAAGAGTGTGGCCCAATGAAAACCCAAATGTGTCCGTTTTATAAAGCTCTTTAAGTTTGTTTCTTTCAGTCATCCTGTAAAAGTCTGCTTCACAAATGGAACTGTCACTCTGAAGCCCTTTGCTCTTCAACCACAATATTATAACAGATTTCACACTATTTTTCTACTTGTACACTCATTTTTTCTTTAATTCCGAGATAACGATCTTTAACTGAAATTAAGAGATATTAGCGTATTAGCGAGGAGACACAGCGAGAATAAAATTGGGGCTAAGTTGGCCATCTAACCAGCAGCAACATTATCTAGTAAGTTTACAAAACTCGGTTTATACCATCGTGGAATGCCTCTCCTCTCCTCACCCCTTCAGATCCCTAAGACCTCTGGTGAACAGACAGTAGTAAAATAGTAGTAGAACGTCCTGGTGTTACCTTTCTGTGGCGTTGGACACTGAGTATTTAATAGAACCACCCCTGGTATAATTTTTCTGTCGCGTTAGAGCGATATTAAGCGGACATTCTTTGGAATATTAGCCCAATTCCTTAGTTCGGTGCACTGATGTTACGATCTGACGTCACGGATATCAACATTACAGTAACAAACTAATCAGCAATCACTATTTTTCGCCATTTCTGAATGGATTCTAAAGAATCCTTCAATCACCTATTCGTGATTCGCAGCTTTTGTTTTCGGGTCACTTCGGCTCCACTCGGCTGCCGGCGTTCACCAGCGGGCCGTTGTATTTCATTCATTCATTCAGCGCCAACATGTGTCGAAAAGCAGTCCACTAGCCGTGTTGCTGTCTATCTTTCACCTCTATAGACAACCACCTAGAGATCGCACGTGACACTTAATTAAGATTGTCTTCAATTAGAAGTACATCCCAATAGATAGCCGCTCTCCAGCTGAAGATGTCGTGCTTTCTGGATCCAGGAGGTTCCACTTCAAATCCAACAGGTAAGGATTCAAATATGTGTACAACATTTTAGTGATGTCTTTCAGCTTTGCTAGGTGTTTCTCGTTTTTTCTGCCTGTCCAAGATAACTGATATTTATTTCAATGCTTGTTGATATACATGGCGTGATCTCGGAAAGAATTCGACTTATTTATTTTATAGCATTTAAGAAGCCCAACATACCTTTTTACTTCCAATGGTTACAGTCTACGGCATAATTATAAAAGCTTTGTTATTTGAAATGTAGAGGTTAGTAGTTGTTTATTTTATTTATTTGTTTCTTTTGGTGTCTACTTTAAATTGAACAAATGACAATATATATACATATCCATGACGAAGTCAATACGTATGCACAGTCATTTAGTTTTCTTGGTGAAAGTGGTGTAATAAAAGAAAATAACAAAGTCACTTTTATTGTTTCTATAATCACAATATATTCTTCTCAAAAACGTTCACTAACTTCGAAACCTTGTTAAAATACGCAGAAAACATACTTCTATAGGTTCACCAGCTTAAGCCAAGTGACCAACTTAAAGGCTTGTATTATTTCTGTTAGAGCCTTTCATAACCAAAGCGATCTCATTTCCGGATTGAATTCAACATGACAACACGGAAGTGGGAATGTACTCAATACGTATTGAATTACTACATTCCATGGAAATGTAGTAATTCTTTAAACAAATTTCACTGCGCACAAGTTTCGCGATGTTTTAATGTGGGAGATATTAATTAGTTTACATGTGATAGAACATTTTCAGTGGCTAACCGATAATTTATTTTGGGGTCCTTGAATCAGTTAGGTCATATCGGACGATAAATGAATTACCCGACGTGGGAGCTCTATGTTAGGCAGAAATGCTACCACCACACCACAGAGGTGGTTTGTCTGACATGCCGCACCTGTATGTTTGTATGCTTTATTTGTTTAAAAACTCCTGTCTGCAGTAATCCACAGCTATCTTATTGTGTTCATTTTGACTAATTCCATTCTATGCCAGACTTTCGTTAATGAACAAACTGTTCTGAGGTCAGCTTGGGTTTGAAATCACCGCGGCTGACTGTCTCCATAAAATCACAGGGTAATTTTCCGATGTCGCCATTTTGAATTTGTCTGTAACAGAAGTTAATGGCGTCACACATTTTTCTTGAATTCATTTATGTTAAGTTGGCGGCTGATGTTGCTGCCATTTAATTGTGCTGATTGCATATTAATTTTCCAGACTCGGTAAGTATGTTAAGGTTCTTTGCTCGGCGGCATTCCTGACAGTGTATCATACAGTGATGATCACAGCCTCCTTTTTCCTGGGGAATATTTAGTTTGACTGGGGTTGGAGGAGAATGTTAAGATATGTCCATTTACAAATAGATATAAATTTCTCGGGGAGGGGGATTTTTAATTCCCTAGGGGGATTTTCCCCCGGGCCAGCCCCTGAATTCATCACTGGTTTCATACTTATCTCCACCAAACTGGTTGCGTCAACTCACTGTTTACACTATTCATAATTGAAGACTACGAGAAGAAAAGGTGAAATGTTAAGATTTGCAAACTTCTGAGGAGAGCAAATTTACAATTTGATACTAATTTATTTAAGAACTGTGTGAAAAACCCAAGTGACAAATACCACCATATATTTTGAATGGTGGTTAATGTAATCAGTCTGTTCAACATAAGAATTAATTATTTTTATTGCCTTATTGGTGGCGCAGAAATAACGAATTTTCAGAACAGCAGGTACTCTGGATTTTTATTTCAGGGTTGATAGTTTGAGATCTCATACACATAAACTTTCCATTTTTACGATTCTCTCAATTTTCAATTACTGACATCTTCCTATTTTCTTCCTGTGGTCTTCAATTGCAGAGCTGCCAACATATGACCAATAAACAGCGCCGTCCTTACTGTTCAGAGCTGCCAAATTGTGACTAATAAACTGTCAAACCTCCCCCCTCCCCCGTGGCACAACAGTCCATCCGGACCAAGGCCTACCTCCCGACCGCTGCGTCCCCCATCTCTGTCCACTATATGCCCCATGAGTGGGATGCAGTATTGGAGGTAGGAGATGGTCAGATGGCCGGTTATGCGGCCTTCTGGACCAGAAGCCGCCATTTCTCATCAAGTAATTCCTCAATAGGCCACGTCGGGTCATTAAACCCCACACACTCACTCACACTCACTCAATAGCCCACACAGGGACCTAACGAGGCTGAGTGCACCCCATGCCAGACCTCTCAGCCACGCCAGTAGATGGAACCTGAGTCCTCCGCGCCAGAGACAGACTTGGTTCTACTGCACTACTGTCACCCTAGCGGCTGATTGCCTTAAGCCACAGTGTAGTCCAGGAATGTTTCTTATTAGCAGAGAAGTGAACCAGAGCTGCGAAACGACGACTGAGCATAGCAGTAGAATCTGTGAAGCTCGATGCCAATATTCAAAAATTTTTCACCCCCTCCCTTAGGTAGCCATTGTTATCAGAGATGCGCAATAGTGTCACCATGGCGTGTTTTGTGATCTTCAAGTCATAATTCTATGAAAGAAAATGTCCTAAAAAGGGACATACAGATTGCTAACTTCAATTCCTTACACAATTCCAAAGGTAATTCTGTCTGCCCTGCATCAAGAGGGCAAGCTGGAGGATTGTGCCACATAAACATTTCTATCATTCCTAACATGTTTATGCACACTAGTGACTCACATGAAGGAATTGAGCCATGGGCGTCGCGAAGAGGGGGGGGGGCGCGGCCCCCTCTTTTTGGGAATTATGTTAAAAGTGCCGTCAATTACTTACTATTAGACTTATTTTAATTTCGATGCAAAGAACTACTTTTAATTAGCACTAATTAATGCGGTTATCCGCAACATATACTAATCTTTTGACAACAAAATAATATTGTTTGATTGCAAACTTCCAACATGCTGCCACTTCGCCCTCCTGGAGAAATGTCTGCCAACGCCCATGAATTGGGCTGCAGTAGTTCTCGAGAAAAATAATATTTACAGTGTATTTGTTTTATTCGATCTTTAAAAACCCAGTTATTCCTCAGCTGACAAATGTTTCAAGCCAAAAATTTGAATCCTCTAAAATCGTCTATAAATGGCATTAAAATTACTTAGAAAATTCACTGTTAAATTTTCGTATTTTCGACTGCGTGAGCATATTTGCAGTTAAAGCGCTCTCTGATACCTCAGAGCCTGGTCACCTGTTTCTGGATGGCAGACAGTGTTCACTTTTATTACACTTCATTTGGTGGTGATAAATATGAAACCTTTCATTAATTCTGAATTCTTGTTAGGGCGAATCTGTTACCTATCGAATAGCCGATACCACAATCACTATACTTTGGGCATACTGAGAAAACTTGTAGCTTAACACTTACCACGTGAGTAAACATTTGGGTATGAGACCCCGTCAGAAATATTCCCTTAATTTTCTCTACTATGGCATAAGTTGTCATTCTGTGCCGTATTGTACCTGTGCAGGCTTGAAGAGATCAGCAACTGGTGTATATTCTCCAGTGTGACACCCACAATCAGGTACGTATTTTTGCATGGTTTCTTTATCTCCTATTTGTTATAATTTAATATGATTCTTACAAATGGTTTACAGAATGAAATACTTCACAACTATATTAGAGGCGTTGAGCGCAACAGTGGCCCAACCCACAAAAATTCAGAAACTGAGTTATTAGCACAGACATGTTCCCCATATCAAAATCTAGTGATATGTAGTGGCCTATACCACATTTCTACAACCACCGACAGATGGCCTGAGAAGTGTGTTATTGCATGGAACTGAATCTGGCTTCCTGGATAGAAACAGTGGCCCAAACATCCTGCATGTATGTAACTGTGTATCACAATGTCGGTGCTATATTGATTAAAATTTCCAAATATCATGACTCTTGCTTAGTTATTAAAGTGAATATAGAACTTTCAAATCACAGATATTCTTTACACTCCATTATCTCCATTATGTAGATTTAGTGGTTGGGCCACTGTTGCGCTCAACGCCTCTTATAATAGTAGGGAAGTACATAAACATAATTTCATTTATAATAGTAATAATTTAAGGTTTATAGCATTTTATAAGTTGCGCTTTTCTTCCTTTGGAGAAAAATTAATTATTTTGCATAGCCTTTTGTGTACACATTTATTTATTATAACTTATTTATTATTTCCTCACCCAGAGAAGATTAAAATAATAATCTGATGAGTTGCACTCACATGACTTTCTCTACTCTTGTACTAACCATTCTTACAGACTCTTATTCCTATATCTTCTTCGTGTTAGTTGAGATAAAACATTTGTACAAATTATCTTCTTGCTTATTTCCTTGTAGGTGCAAGGGGAATATTAGAATACAGTAGACTTTGAGTGATAGTCAAATCTTTTAAAGCTTTCAAATTCCGTTCTCTTTGTACAGCTAACATATACAAAATGAATAACGGTGTTCCATTTAACGAAATTTTAAGTTTTTCAAAACTCACACAAATAACAAGGAATATCTCCGAAGTGGTTCACTCTACAACAAATTCATTTGCACATACATTTGTTTTAGCAAGATCTACATTTTTTGTATATTTGGTCTATCTCTTAATTTACCAGTTACGCAAAAGTCATCGAGAGTAAATAGGACTACATGGTCTATAGCCACAAAATTCAAGATATACATATATCTCAAACATATGGCATCATAATCAAAATCGTTAAAGCCATTTTCAAGAAAATCAAAATTTTTCACGTAAAGGGTAGTTTAGGGTGGGGCAATTTTCTTCAAAATCTTCGTGTCACATCCTTGAAAGACATTAACCTTAAACACCAACTTCGTTTTTTAACCGACTTTTCGATTTTGAGTTACGCTGTCCACAGACTGACAGACACACAGACAATGCACACGCACGGGCCTTTTTCTAAAAATGATATATAAATGATATATTGGATTCAGGGGGTCTCAAAATATATTTCTAGTGAAATCTCGACATCAAATTTTTCGGTGGAATACTATGCTTCCTCTACTTACCAGTAGAGAAAGTAAAAAAGAGAAGTTGAATAAAAACCAAAGTTGGTATTTAATTTGTCTGTCAAGGATGCACAGGAAGATTTTGAAGAAAATTGCTCCACCCTAGACTACCCTTTACATGGAAAATTTTTCGAAAATTTTGATTTTCTTGAAAATGGCTCTAACGATTTTGATTAAAATGCCCCATATGTTTGAGATATTTTTATAACATGAAATGTGTATCTTGAATTTTCTGGCTATAGTCTATGTAGTCCTATTTATTTTGGGTGACTTTTGCACAATTGATAAACCGTAAGAGATAGACCAAATCTTACAATTCAAAAATGTAGAACTCACTAAAACACAATTTGTCTTTTTTTTTAAATTTTTATTTATTTTATTTGTCTTTTTTTTTTCTTTTCCTTTTTACTTTCTCTACTGGTAAGTAGGGGAAGTATTGTATTCCACCCAAAAATTCGATGTTGAGATTTCACCTGAAATATATGTTTTGAGGCCCCCTGAATCCAAAAAAAAAAGCATTTTTAGAAAAAGGTCCGTGTGTGTGTCTGTGTGCCAGTCTGTCAGTCTGTGGACCAGTCTGTGGACAGCATAACTCAAAAACGAAAAGTCGGTTATAAACCAAAGCTGGTATTTAAGTTTAATGTCTTTCAAGGATGCGACACTAAGATTTTGAAGAAAATAGCCCCACCCTAAACTACCCTTTACATGGAACATTTTTCGAAAATTTTGATTTTCTTGAAAATAGCTCTAACGATTTTGATTAAAATGTCATATGTTTGACATATTTTTATGACAAATGAAATGTATATCTTGAATTTTCTGGCTATAGCCCTTGTAGTCATATTTACTCTGGACGACTTTTGCATAAGTGGTAAACCGTTAGAGATAGACCAAATCATACTGTTCAAAAAATGTAGATCTTTCTAAAATACACAATTTATGCCTCAATAAATTTTCTTGTAGGGTGAACCATTTTGGAGATATTCCTTGTTATGTGTGTGAGTTTCGGAAAACTTGAACTTTCGTGAAAAGGATCATCGTTGTTCATTTTTTTATATGTTACGTGTGCAAAGAGAACGGAATCTCAAAGCTTTAAAAGATTTGACTATCGCACAAAGCCTACTTTATTCCAATATTCCCCTTGCACCTACAAGGAAATAAGCAATAAGATAATTTGTACAAATGTTTATTTTAACTAACACGAAGAAGATATAGAAATAAGAGTTTGTAAGAATGGTTAGTACAAAAGTAGAGAAAGTCAAGTGAGTGCAACACATCAGATTTTTTATGTTAACTGTACAAAGAGAACGGAATTTGAAAGCTTCAAAGATTTGACTATCGCTCAAACCCAACTGTATTAGCATATTCCCGTTGCACCTACAAGGAAATGAGCCATAATTTCTACAAATATTTATCTTATGTATCTTAAATTTAAACGAGCAATTCTTGTATATATATTCCGCGTAACTTGGAAACAGCTCTCACTCACTCTTCTACAAGTAAGTCATACAATTTTCTGTATGTTTGAAATAGAAATGCTATGTATTATATTCATACTGTTTTCTCTGCTCACTTTTAGGTAACACATTCACATCTCTTTCTACTCACTCTTATAGAAATAGTCATACAATTTTCTGTATGTTTGAAATAGAAGTGCTGCATATTATATTCACAGTTTTCTCTACTCACTTTTAGGTAGCCCATGTACATGTTTCTCTAGCCACTCTTCTATAAACAATTTTCCATAAAAAACGTGATTTTACACCAAAAATCATTTGTATCCTCACTTTTAAAGTAAGTGATACCATGTTCTGTACGTTTGAAATAGAAGTGCTATTACATTACACTGTTTTCTCCTCTCACTTTTAGGTAACACATTCACATCTCTCTCTCTAATCACTCTTCTACAAATAAGTCATACAATTTTCTGTATGTTTGAAATAGAAATTCTGTGTATTATATTCATACTATTTTCTCTGCTCACTCTTAGGTAACACATTCACATGTTGAATATTATATTACATGCTGAATATTATATTCACAGTGTTAGATAACACATTCACATCTCTTTCTCTGCTCACTCTTCTACAAATGTCATAGAATTTTCTGTATGTTTGAAGTAAAAGTGCTGCATATTACATTCACAGTGTTTTCTCTGCACACTTTTAGATAACACATTCATATCTCTTTCTCAACTCACTCTTCTATAAACATTTTTGAATAAAAAACGTGATTTTACACCAAAAATCATTTTTATCACCACTTTTAAAATAAGTCATACCATGTTCTGTTCGTTTGAAATAGAAATGCTATTACATTACACTGTTTTCTCCTCTTACTTTTAGGTAACACATTCACATGTGTTTGTCTACTCACTTCTACATATGTCATAAAATTTTCTGTATGTTTGAAATAGAAAAGCTATGTATTATATTCATACTGGTTTCTCTGCTCACTTTTATGTATTACCTTCACATCTCTCTCTCTCTACTCACTCTTCTAGAAATAAGTCATACACTTTTGTGTATGTTTGAAATAGAAATCCTATTCATACTGTTTTCTCTGCTCACTTTTAGGTAAAACATTCACATGTATTTCTACTCACTCTTCTCGAAATAAAGTCATACAATTTTCTGTATGTTTGAAATAGAAGTGCTGCATATTATATTCACAGTGTTAGATAACACATTCACATCTCTTTCCCTGCTCAGTCTTCTACAAATAAGTCATACAATTTTCTTTATGTTTGAAATAGAAATACTGCATATTACATTCTCAGTGTTTTCTCTGCACACCTTTAGATAACACATTCACATCTCTTTCTCTAGGTATCCACTCTTCTATAAACAATTTTGCATAAAAAACGTGATTTTACACCAAAAATCATTTTTATCCCCACTTTTAAAATAAGTCATACCATGTTCTGTGCGTTTGAAATAGAAATGCTATTACATTACACTGTTTTCTCCTCTAACTTTTAGCTAACACATTCACATCTCTTTTTCTACTCACTCTTCTACGTATAAGTCATACAATTTTCTGTATCTTTGAAATAGAATTGCTATGTATTAAATTCATACTGTTTTCTCTGCTCACTCTTAGGTAACAGATTCACATGTCTTTCTACTCACTCTTCCCGAAGTAAAGTCATACAATTTTCTGTATGTTTGAAATAGAAGTGCTGCATATTATATTCACAGTTTTCTCTACTCACTTTAAGGTAACCCGTGTACATATAGTTCTCTAGCCACTCTTCTATAAAAACTTTCCATAAAAAACGTGATTTTACACCAAAAAGCATTTGTATCCTCACTTTTAAAGTAAGTGATACCATGTTCTGTAAGTTTGAAATAGAAAAGCTATTACATTCACACTGTTTTCTCCTCTCACATTTAAGTAACACAATCACATGTGTTTGTCTACTCACTTCTACAAAGAAGTCATACAATTTCGTACATGTTTGAAATATAAATGCTACGCATTACATCACACTGTTTTCTCTACTTACTTTTGGGTGACACATTCGTAACTGTTTCTCTACTCACTCTTCTAGAAGGAAGTCATAGAATTTTGTATGTGTTTGAAATAGAAATGCTATTAAATTCACTGTTTTTCCTCGTACTTTTAGGTAACACATTCACATATTTCTCTACTCACTTTTCTACAAATAAGTCATACAATTTTCTGTATGTTTGAAATAGAAATGCTGCATATTACATTCAGTGTTTTCCCTGCTCACTTTTAGGTAACACATTCACATCTCTTGCTCTACTCACTCTTCTATAAACAATTCTGCATAAAAAACGTGATTTTGCACCAAAAATCATTTTTATCCCCATTTTTAAAATAAGTCATACCATGTTCTGTAGGTTTGAAATAGAAATGCTATTACATTACACTGTTTTCTCCTCTCAATTTTAGGTAACACATTCACATCTCTTTCTCTACTCACTCTTCTACAAATAAGTCATACTATTTTCAGTATGTTTGAAATAGAAGTACTATTACATTCACACCGTTTTCTCCTCGCACTTTTAGGGAACACATTCACATCTCTTTCTCTACTCACTCTTCTACAAATAAGTCATACAATTGTCTGTATGTTTGAAATAGAAATGCTATGTATTATATTCATAGTGTTTTCTCTGCTCACTCTTAGGTAACACATTCACATGTCTTTCTACTCACTCTTCTCGAAATAAAGTCATACAATTTTCTGTATGTTTGAAATAGAAGTGCTGCATATTATATTCACAGTGTTAGATAACACATTCACATCTCTTTCTCTGCTCACTCTTCTACAAATGTCATACAATTTTCTGTATGTTTGAAATAAAAATGCTGCATATTACATTCACAGTGTTTTCTCTGCACACTTTTAGATAACACATTCACATTTCTTTCTCTACTCACTATTCTACAAATAAGTCATACACTTTTCTGTATGTTTGAAATATAAATGCTATGTATTATATTCATACTGTTTTCTCTTCTCACTTTTAGGTAACACATTCACATGTCTTTCTACTCACTCTTCTCGAAATAAAGTCATACAATTTTCTGTATGAAATAGCAGTGCTACATATTATATTCACAGTGTTGGATAACACATTCACATCTCTTTCTCTGCTCACACTTCTACAAATGTCATACAATTTTCGGTATGTTTGAAATAAAAGTGCTGCACATTACATTCACAGTGTTTTCTCTGCACACTTTTAGATAACACATTAACATCTCTTTCTCTACTCACTCTTCTGTAAACAATTTTGCAGAAAAAACGTGATTTTACACCAAAAATCATTTTATCCCCACTTTTTAAATGTCATACCATGTTCTGTACATGTGAAATAGAAATGCTATTACATTACACTGTTTTCTCCTCTCACTTTTAGGTAACACATTCACATCTCTTTCTCTACTCACTCTTCTACATATAAGTCATACAATTTTCTGTATGTTTGAAACAGAAATGCTATGTATTATATTGATACTGTTTTCTCTGCTCCCTTTTAGGTAACACATTCACATGTCTTTATACTCACTCTTCTCCAAATAAAGTCATATAATTTTCTGTCTGTTTCAAATAGAAGTGCTGCATATTATATTCACAGTTTTCTCTACTCACTTTTAGGTTACCCATGTACGTCTGTTTCTCTAGCCACTCTTCTATAAACAATTTTCCATAAAAACCGTGATTTTACACCAAAAATCATTTGTATCCTCACTTTTAAAGTAAGTTATACCATGTTCTGTATGTTTGAAATAGAAAAGCTATTACATTCACACTGTTTTCTTCTCTCGCATTTAAGTAACACATTCACACCTGTTTGTCTACTCACTTCTACAAAAAAGTCATACAATTTCGTACATGTGTGAAATATAAATGCTACGTATTACATTCACAATGTTTTCTCTACTTACTTTTGGGTATCACATTCATAACTGTTTCTCTACTCACTCTTCTAGAACGAGGTCATAGAATTTTCTATAGGTTTGAAATAGAAATACTATTAAATTCATTCTGTTTTTCCTCGTACTTCCACATTCACATCTGTTTCTCTACTCACTTTTCTACAAATAAGTCATACAATTTTCTGTAGGTTTGAAATAGAAATCCTCGATATTATGTTCACAGTGTTAGATAACACATTCACATCTCTTTCTCTACTCACTCTTCTATAAACAATTTTGCATAAAAACCGTGATTTTAGACCAAAAATCATTTTTATCCCCACTTTTAAAATAAGTCATACCATGTTCTGTACGTTTGAAATAGAAATGCTATTACATTACACTGTTTTGTCCTCTCACTTTTAAGTAACACATTCACATCTCTTTCTCTACTCACTCTTCTACATATAAGTCATACAATTTTCTGTATGTTTGAAATAGAAATGCTATGTATTATATTCATACTGTTTTCTCTGATCACTTTTAGTTAACACTTTCACATGTCTTTCTACTCACTCTTCTCGAAATAAAGTCATACAATTTTCTGTATGTTTGAAATAGAAGTGCAACATATTATATTCACAGTTTTCTCTACTCACTTTTAGGTAACCCATGGACCTCTGTTTATCTAGCCACTCTTCTATAAACAACTTTCCATAAAAAACGTGATTTTATACCAAAAATCATATGTATCCTCACTTTTAAAGTAAGTGATACCATCTTTTGTATGTTTGAAATAGAAAAGCTATTACATTCACACTGTTTTCTCCGCTCACATTTAAGTAACACATTCGCATGTGTTTGTCTACTCACTTCTTCAAAGAAGTCATACAATTTCGTACATGTTTGAAATATAAATGCTACGCATTACATCACACTGTTTTCTCTACTTACTTTTGGGTAACACATTCGTAACTGTTTCTCTACTGACTCTTCTAGAAGGAAGTCATAGAATTTTGTATATGTTTGAAATAGAAATGCTATTAAATTCACACTGTTTTCTCCTCTAACCTTTAGCTAACACATTCACATCTCTTTCTCTACTCACTCTTCTACATATGTCATACAATTTTCTGTATGTTTGAAATAGAATTGCTATGTATTAAATTCATAGTGTTTTCTCTGCTCACTTTTAGGTAACACATTCACATGTCCTTCTACTCACTCTTCTCGAAATAAAGTCATACAATTTTCTGTATGTTTGAAATAGAAGTGCTATTACATTCACACTGTTTTCTCTGCTCACATTTAAGTAACACATTCGCATGTGTTTGTCTACTCACTTCTTCAAAGAAGTCATACAATTTCGTACATGTTTGAAATATAAATGCTACGCATTACATTCACACTGTTTTCTCTAATTACTTTTGGGTAACACATTCGTAACTGTTTCTCTACTGACTCTTCTAGAAGGAAGTCATAGAATTTTCTATATGTTTGAAATAGAAATGCTATTAAATTCACACTGTTTTCTCCTCTTTTAGCTAACACATTCACATCTCTTTCTCTACTCACTCTTCTACATATGTCATACAATTTTCTGTATGTTTGAAATAGAATTGCTATGTATTAAATTCATAGTGTTTTCTCTGCTCACTTTTAGGTAACACATTCACATGTCTTTCTACTCACTCTTCTCGAAATAAAGTCATACAATTTTCTGTATGTTTGAAATAGAAGTGCTGCATATTATATTCACAGTTTTCTCTACTCACTTTTAGGTAACCCGTGTACATCTGTTTCTCTAGCCACTCTTCTATAAACAACTTTCCATAAAAAACGAGATTTTACACCAAAAATCATTTGTATCCTCACTTTTAAAGTAAGTGATACCATGTTCTGTATGTTTGAAATAGAAAAGCTATTACATTCACACTGTTTTCTCCTCTCACATTTAAGTAACACAATCACATGTGTTTGTCTACTCACTTCTACAAAGAAGTCATACAATTTCGTACATGTTTGAAATATAAATGCTACGCATTACATTCACACTGTTTTCTCTACTTACTTTTCGGTAACACATTCGTAACTGTTTCTCTACTCACTCTTCTAGAAGGAAGTCATTGAATTTTCTATATGTTTGAAATGGAAATGCTATTAAATTCACACTGTTTTACCTCGTACTTTTAGATAACACATTCACATCTCTTTCTCTACTCACTTCTACAAATAATTCATACAATTACCTGTAGGTTTGAAATAGAAATGCTGCATATTACATTCAGTGTTTTCTCTACTCACTTTTAGGTAACACATTCACATCTCTTTCTCTACTCACTCTTCTATAAACAATTTTGCATAAAAAACGTGATTTTACACCGAAAATCATTTTTATCCCCACTTTTAAAATGTCATACCATGATCTGTGTGTTTGAAATAGAAATGCTATTACATTCACACTGTTTTCTCTTCTCACTTTTAGGTAACACATCCACATCTCTTTCCCTAGTCACTCTTATACAAATAATTCATATATGTATATTATATACACAAATGGGATGTTTGTATATGTGTAACTTAATCTCAAAACCGCTTAATCGATCACCGCGATATTCGGCACGTATATGTAATTTTTTTTCTTTTTTTTTTTTTTTTCTTTCATGGAGAAAGTTTTTATGGTAACAATTTTACTACACAATATATTACTTTCAAACGGTGTTCTACTCGCTTTTTTTACGTAGCACATGCATATATCCTCTGTTTGCCCTTCAACATACAATTCATATACTTTTCTATGATATAAATATAAATGCAACGTGTTACATTCACACGATTTCCTCTACTAATTCTTCCTTTACGAGACACAGTCAGTCTTCCTTCGCAACTCGCCGCTCAACACACAATTCACACAATTTGCTATGTTTGAAACAAATAGAACGTGTTACATTCATACTAATTTCTCTACTCGCTTTTGCTTTACGTAACAATTCACATGTTATTCCCTATCGTTTATCAACTTCATACATACCAACGCCTATACATATCGTATGTTGAAGAATGAGTAAACTCCAAAGCCTGTCGACCGATCGCTATGAAAATTGACATATCTAAGTGTTTTCATGGCGAAGGTTTTTATGGAATCCATTGTACCACACAACGCTTTACGTTCACATGGTTTTATCTACTCCCTTTTCTTCTGCCTAACATACTACTCCCTCTTCTACAAACAATCCATACATTTTCCCATGCACTTGAAATATAAGTGCAAGGTCTTATATATCAACGCTTTTCCTGACATGTTTATAGGAACACTTATTCTAGTTTTGACCAATCCAAGCTCCTGTTGCAATATCGGACACTTTTTAAACACCTGTACACCAATTGTGCGGCTATCCATTGTAATACTACTTATCAGAAACTACTGATTGGATTGCTGCTTTTGATTCTGATAGTAAAATTGTTAATATTATGTAGAATATGTCTAGGAAATGGTTGTTTAAATTTCTGCATCATAACTTGTTCTATATTCTAAGGATTTAGGAGAGGAGAAAAGAGAGCATGTTGTTCCTGCACCTGCACTTTTTTCTTGAGAGATTAGAGTATTTTTTTAATAAAATCAAACCAAGCCGCCCATTTATGAAACTTTTCTTTTTCACCCCGACGAATTGAAGTCGTTTGTGATATTTAAAAATATGTCTTTGGTGTCATTCTCTAGGGTTGAGTTCCTTAGTCTGATGTACTGTGCACCATGATGTCACAGATACCACGCTTTGACGTCACAGATGCCAACATGAGACTAACAAACACGGCCGTAAGCCCCATAGGCCACAGCGCACCCAGAGGGTGTTTTGATGAGAAGCGGAAGAGGCCGTAACTAAAACCCAATGATCCAGGAAACTAGCGGATTTCTCTTAGGTCGTCACTCTCATTCCTACACTTGTCGTTTTCTGCTGCCTTACGCAATATTTTGCTATAAAAGTTAAGCTCCTAAATAGGGAGAGTGGGTGGGCCAGATGATTTTGCCGAGCTAACATATACTCCTGAAGCACTTGTACCTTGTATATACCCATTCTCAATACGATCCGAGTTTCCATGTTGAATTCAATCCGGAATGAGATCGATTTGGATCCCTCTCGGGCTTGTACTATTCCTTGGGGGGCCCGGAAACCAATGGCTCGACTTCCAATCCTGGTCACGAAATTTCAGAGCGCATTTGTTCCCCCTGCCATGCTGCCGCGACGCCAGCGACGCTTCAACCTAACGGGATGAAGAGTGAAATGAAATGATTAATGTAATGAAATGGAGGGTCAGGAAATTCGGAGGATATGGAAATCCTTCCCAGCATTCGCCCGCGACCCGGGGAAACCTCTGAAAAAACCAATGGGTCAGGAAGGTCGGCCACGGGGATCGAACCCGAGACCTCCCAAATGCGGGCCACAGACGTTACCGCCTGAACCATCCTGCTTGTATTTTACAAATAATTTATCTAGTCTGAAGGTTCCCTTCATTTTAACTCCATTTATACTGCTCATAAGAGAGTAAATACCATGTTCAATCAGCATGTTTCATGAGGTTCAATAACTTCAGTTTACATTAAGTAATATTAGGGATTAATTTAAGTTGGTTAAACATATTGTAAGTCCAACAAAAAATGTTTTGCCCAACAGGCTGCAGACCAAGGCATTGGCTTGCCAGAGAAAATAACTTTTTCTTTAATATTCCCACACACATGAGCGCGATAAATTTATCATGAGCTGGCTGACAAATATGACAACGCTTTTAATCGTAAAGATCTGCAGAATTATGTGGATATAATGAAATGGAACAAAGTTCGGTGTATTCACAATGTTACGCCATAATCACTTTTATAGTTTGTAATGGAACAGTGAGTCATTGCTTATTTTACCCCTTACCCTGCGTCACCTGCGTTTGCCTGGTCTCTTCTTTCAATTTGAACGTTTTTCTCACTTTCCTGCGTGTATAACAGGCCTGGGCAACTCGCGGGATAGTTTGAACGACCGTTTTTTTCATCCGTTAAACACACAATAGGCCGTGAATAGGCCGCGCTCAATGAGCACCAGTTCCTCAGCCCTAGTGTGTAAATAATAATAATAATAATAATAATAATAATAATAATAATAATAATAATAATAATAATAATAATAATAATAATAATAATAATAATAATAATAATAAATAACAGCTAGGGAAAAAGTTGGTGTGTTTGTGTGTATGTGTCTAGCCTGTGAACACCATTGGTGAAAAACGAAAATTCGTTTAAATTTTTTATATCTTATCTTCCAAGGATGCGACATGAAGATACTCAAGAAAATCTCTTAATCTCAAACTACCTTCCACCAATTTTTAATTTTCTTAAAACTATGAAAAGATTTTGATTGAATAAATATATGATTAAGATATATACATGACAAATTAAATGAAATAAAATGTAGCATATATTGAATTTTGTGGGAATAAATTGTAAAGGACGCTTCAAGTGAGTGATTTTTATACAACTGTACATCGTAAGAGATAGCCCGAATATTACTGTTACAGTTCATAGCCCGCCTCTGTGGTGTTAGGATAGCGTGTCTGCCTCACATTCAAGAGGTGCCAAGTTTCGAATCTCGGTTAGGATTAGTTATCTGAACATGGGGTTTTCCCGGGAGTTTCCGTATCCTAAAAAAACTAATGTTGGGTAAACTTTAAACTCCACGGAGCCCGAGCTCATTTGAGCAGTATTTCATCTATTCATGCGTCATCCGATATGCCTACGAGGTTAAAGAACGTTAAATTAAAAAAAAAAAAAAAAAAAAAAAATGGCCCTAACCATTTCCCAGATATTCTTGGTCATTATTTTGAATTTTCAAATATGCCATTGGCAAGTGCCATATTTTAGACCTTAAGTTGTCACGGGGAACTTTTCGAGGTAGTTTTCCCAGCTTACGCTGTTCCATAAAAAACATTTATCAACCTTCATTCGCGAAAAGTTAATCAGATTTCATTATCACCAACATTAAAAAAAAAAAAAGTCTGTGTGTGTGTCTGTCAACAACATAACTCAAGAACGAAAAGTCGATTATAAATTAAAATTGGTATTCAAGGATGCTACACGAAGATTTTGAAGAAAATTCCTCCACCCTAAGCTACCCTTTACGTGAAACATTTTTCGAAAATTTTGATATTTGCGAAAATAGCTCTTAACGATTTTCATTAAAATGCCATAAACATATGGAAGATATCTTTATGGCAAATGAAATGTATGTTTTGACTTTTGTGACTGTAGCCCAGGTTCTCTCGTTTACTCTTGACGACTTTTGCATAACTTGTAAACCGTAAGAGATAGACCCAATCTTTGCAAAAGTGTAGATCTCGTTAAAACATACAATTTATGTCCTAATGAACTTTTTTATGGAGTGAACCATTTCGGAGACCTACCTTTCTCAAATGGAGAGTCGTTATTCATTTTTTATCTTTTCGCTGTGCAAAGAGAACGGAATTTCAAAGCCTTCACATAGCGATCGACTTTAATAGATGTGACTATCGCTCAAAGCCTACTGTGTATTTTCTTTCCCTTATTTCCCTTGCACCTAAAAGAAAAATAGATCATTTCTGTAAGTCTTTATCTCGGTTAACATGAACAAGATACGGGAATAAGAGTTTGTAAGAATAGTTAGTACAAGGGTAGAGTAAGTGATGTGAGTGCAGCACATCAGATTTTTTGGCCAGTTATGTTTCTTATATATATTATAGTAAAAGTAAACAAATTTTGGTAATTTGTTAGTAATTTTAGGCATACATGGTCATTTATTTCTGATAGTGAATACTTTAGTCAGTAAATGGCCATATTCTTGATTTGTTCACTCTTTCAAGAATTAAAACACTTTAAATGCAGTTTCCCTGTTCCGTGTTCATTTGACTGTCAGCAGAAGCGAAAAGCTTTTCCAAGTACAAGGCTTAGTTGGCTGAGAGAAGAAAATCTGTTTTACGAGATTTAAAATTTATACAATAAATATATTTATTTAAAATTTACACAAGGTAGTGATTGTAGGTGTATTGCAACTCAGGATTCTTAAGCTGAAGTAAAAGGAAAACATGCGAAAAAATCAAACAAAAAATATACATTTATATCTGTATTGATTTTAGCTCATAAAAGCACATGTTTTTGCTTATTATGGTAATTTTAAGACATTAAAAACGTACGCTACGTATGATAATTATTCTAAAACAAATATCTCTTGGAAGGTAAAAACACCCTTCAAATCCTTTCTCAGCTAAACCCAATTTAATGATTACTGTCAAGAACTGAGTTCTAGAGGCAAAAGTTGCTTTCTTAAATGTCATACCCAAAACATTGCAGTGTTGAATCCAATAACAGTTTTATGGCCATTTAAATGCCACATAAAGGAACGTGGGCAGTATCCCCATATTTCCCTTGCACCTACAAGAAAATTAACAATAACTTAATTTCTAGGAATGTTTATCTGGACCAACATGAAGATAGAGCAATACGAGTTTATAAGAATAGTTAGTACAAGAGTAGAGAAAGTCATATGAGTGCAACACATATTTTTTATTTGTATTGCCATCCAAATACTTCTGCGCCCGTCCCTTTATGTGGCATTTAAATGGTCACACACTCGTGTATTTATTAACAAATTTAGCTGACTAAACATTTAATGGCGGGTGGCTGAACAAAGCATCCAATCAGAGGCTTGTGGCAGATGCCTTGCGGTGTTGTATTGTTAAGCACGCTCTGAAATCGTGCTTAAAGCCGGTGATATAAATATCACCCCCGTAAAATTTACTTGCGCAAGAGGAAAGAGAAAAGTAGTGGTTAGCTGTCATCCACCATTAAGTTTTGTGTCTGCCATAGTAACCTTAATTCACTGTAGAAAGTACACATTTCTAAGACGAATTTTTAAGTAAAAATAATTGTACTCAAACCTTTAGTGTGCTTTTTGAGCTCGTTTAGCTGCACACAGACAGACGATTCGTGGGGGAATTGTTGACAAAGCAAGCCTCATATCTTCATCGATGGATTCCAGTCTCTCCCTCTCTCTCCCTTTGATGTTTTAATTTCAGTCAATGTTGAGAAGCCCACTTCACACAAATATGTAGTTGAAAATGGCAATAACACAACCATCTTGAGATAACTGGTTATTCACTGCTTGTTGACAACCATTTGTTTCCAAAAGCACTTCGAAAAATATTAATATCAATGTCATCCCTAAAACATCGCAGTACTGAATGAAATAACAGTATGGCCATTTGAGCGATAATCAAATATTTTTAAGCTTTAAAATTACGTTCTCTTTGTGGGACCAAGAGATGTAAAAGTGAAAAACGAACTTCCATTTCAGAAAAGTTTTAAGTATTGCAAAACTTGCACAGATAACAAGGAATATCCCCGAAGTGGTTTACTCTCAAGAAAAATGCATATAGACATACATTTTTTGTATCGTACGGTTTACCAGTGATGCATAAGTCGTAAACAGTAAACAAGACTGCATGGGATATAGCTAGAAAATTCAAAATATACATTTCATTTGTCATAATAATATGTTATATATCATTTTAATAACAATCATTAGAGCCGTTTTTTGAGAAAGTAGGAATTTCCAAAAAATTTTCTATGTAAAGGGTAGTTCAGGATGGACGAATTTTCTTCAGAATCTTCGTAACGGATATTTGGAAGATATTAAACTTAAATACCAACTTTGATTCTTAACCTTTTCGTTTTGAGTTATGCTGTTGACACACACAAGCAAGCAAGCGCGGAGACCTTTTTCTAAAAAGATTTTCTTTTTGATTCAGGTTCCCCCACTTACTATACGCAGTAGAGAAAGTAAAATAAAAAATTGATTTCCACGTAATCTCATTCTCTTATATTTTTGGTACTTTAGCATGTTCATGATGCAACTTTAAATTTTCAGTATTCTTTTTATGGACGAAAAGATCTAAAGAACCATTTTTGTATACCTATCCAGCATAGTCTTGAATTTAAGCTTTTAATTTTTTTACAAATGATTGCGTTTTGGAAAATCAAGCGTATTGCATTGTATATCTTTTTTTAAGAAACTTTAATGTTTCACAATATTCGATATTTTATTGTTTTATTTTTTGACTGACAAAACGCGAATTTTAAATTTTCCTCTCTTGGGAAATGTTATGTACGACTCGGTTTTCATTTCTGGATAACGTAATAAAATTGGCAGAGGAGCAGTTTGCTAATGTTTTAGTAGAAGATTGGCTGAAAACTTATTAAATGCTTTGAAAATGATGTCATGCGTAGTGAAGAATTGCTGGAATGATAGGCGGGAATTATAAGGAAATGATCATTTTTATTGTTGCGAAATGAGAGAGAGAGAGCGAGAGAGAGAGACAGACAGATTCATCTTATTTCATGTTCCAGAGCAAAGCTTAAGATCACAATTCCAAAGATTACGAAGAGATAAAGGAAGACATGTAATAAATCATTCTGTAATCAATAGGGCCTCGATTTTCAGATGGAATAAACCTTCATTTTAAGTTTGTTGTGTGCTTAAAATAAGGTTTTTTCTTTCTCTTATTAGGTTTTGCTTTGTGGGGCAGTACAAGTCTAATTTATTTTGCTTTTTTCTTAGTTTTGTGAGATTTATTTATGACGCTTTTTCACAAACGTTTATATTGTCAAAAACATGCGGAGAATATATTTTACTGTTTCTTTTGTAGGTTATGTTTTTAACATTGCAATAGATATGGAAATTTTCAGACGTAAATGATTTCCTATTATCACGCTTAGAAGTATTTTTAGATGTGGCGAATGACTTCGCTAGGATCTGCGCGAGTGGGGTCATGCAAATCGATGGTGGGGGTATAGCGTCTCTGTTTCCTTCCTTGAAATAATGAAGACATTGGTGATCATACTAGCGGGCACTGTGTTTAATCGGTACTATTCCTGATGTGTACTGCACGGAAATCGGGGAGATACTAACCTGACACCTTTATGGTCTAGTTAATATTAAAGTAAACTCGACCATAAACCATCTTCCAGTCATTCGCCACTTCCTAAAAATGCCTCCATAGTCGCATGAAGTAGAAGTCCTTTCAACAGAAACATGGCGTCACTGAAGCATGCGATATAAGTGCTTATGAAGCAGGTTCTAGGGTAATTTTCCTATTAATAAAAGCTTCTCGGTTAATTTTCCTGCCTGCTTTTCTACCCGTGACACTGATTTTATGACTTTAATATCTTCAAAACCACGATTGTGTTCAAGAATTTTCTGCAGCTTAATCGAATATGCAACTCCCAATGATCCAGGTATTTCTTTTCTGTATACAGCATCATTGGATGGCAGGCTTGCACTTTTCAACTGGAGAAAGCTTCTGGTAAAAAACAAATGTGTCTTAATATATGCAAGGGCTGCATTTAACGGTAGTAATCTGAACTACTGCTTATTTCATTTTGCGATGAATTCCAATAGAAAAATTGAAGAAGGCAAAGTAGTTTAGGTTATTTTAGGTCCAGTGAAATTCACATAGCTTCAGGAGGCTGGAAACAAAATTTATTAATTAAATAAACTGTAACCCCGTGGCACAACAGCCCATCCGGGCCAAGGCCTACCGCCCGACCGCTGCGTCTCCCACCTCTGTCCACCACAGGTGTCATGAATGGTGTGCAATACTGAAGGTGGGACGTCGGCAGCACCCGGATCTGTCCCAGCCGATTATGCGGTCTTCGTCGCCAGGATCCGCTACTTTTCAATCAAGTAGCTCCTCAAATGGTCCCTCAGGGACCAAACGAGGCTGAGTGCATCCCGGACCAGGTCTCACAGTTGCAGGAAATTCCCACGCCGTTACCGGGAATCGAACCCGGATCCCCCGCTCGGTAAACAGCAGCGCTACCACCGCGCTAAGGAGACGACCTTATTAATTACATAGAGAGGAAAAGATAGGTTAAAACCCAAAAATGAGTGCTCTCATAATTGACAATTTTGATTACCAAACTTCATATGATCTTGCAAAGAGATATGTGGTACAACGTTTTAGGGAAGATGAGCTCTGATTCATTAGAAGGACATGACTTTAGCTATAATCGCTTGTTAGAGACTAGTTGGTTTATCTTGTCTCATGACAAACGAAAGAGAAAGCGACATGTTGAAAAGAGATCCGCACCCTCAGCCTTCTGTCTCGGTTGTTATGGGAAAGGTGGTAGAAAATTCCACTTCTTCTACCCAATCATTGTTAGACCAAAGACGCAAGTATGAATAGACTTCCGACGTTTCTGCCCGCAAAACATGTTTTCTACCCGCTGCCCCTAATTGGCGTGGTGTGAGTGACCTTCCATTTTTATGGTCCCAGAGACAAGCTAAAGCACCACAATTATATTACCAAACCATTCTTACTTGACTAACAAGGTTCGGAGGGGAGACTTAATACCTCAGACAATGAAGTCTTTTGTACCTGTGCCCTGATGGAGTCACTCCCGTGAGGGAGGGGTGAGGTGAGAGGATACTGACGGTGGCCCGTGGCTGGACCTAAGGATAGGCGACACCCCGATGGCGGCAGAGAGCTAATTCCCTTTCATGCACTGTGGAGCTCCCCGCGTCACTTAGAAATCTGATTTAGCCAAACAGAATCAAAGGTGAAGTAAAATGAAAAGTGAGATGGAATGGAGGGACAGGAAATTGATGAGGGGATGTAAATATCCTTCCCAGCATTCACCTAGCCATCCTGGGAAACCCCCGAAACAACCCACGGGCCAGGATGATAGACCGCGGGAATCGAACACGTGACCTCCCGAAGCGAGCGCCTGAGCTATTCGTTAAACGTTCTTACTAACCTTATTTTTCTATCTATGCACTGTGGAGCTCCCCGCGTCACTTAGAAATCTGATTTAGTCAAACAGAATAAAAGGTGAAGTAAAATGAAAAGTGAGATGGAATGGAGGGACAGGAAATTGATGAGGGGATGTAAATATCCTTCCCAGCATTCACCTAGCCATCCTGGGAAACCCCCGAAACAACCCACGGGCCAGGATGGTAGACCGCGGGAATCGAACACGTGACCTCCCGAAGCGAGCGCCTGAGTTATTCGATAAACGTTCTTACTAACCTTGTTTTTCTATCTACTTATATTGCTTGCGAATACGCTGTCACATTCTTTTCCTTGTGAATAAATACTGTATACTTTTATATAACCATTACATAATAAATTTGTATTAAATACTCACTGAACAAATATGCACAATTTCTGAAACATTCCTTGTTGCGATTTGCATTTGCGATTACGTTATACCTTTAGAAATACGATGTCACCATTTGTTTATACGATGTCTACATTCATTTGTTTCTCATGGCCCTCCAAAGATTCGATTTCAAAGCCACATCCGACTGACTTTATGAATATATGAGTATTTCTTCAGCCTTTTGTATCCTCTTTGTACGTCAAACGAAAGCCATAATGTATCCATATTTGCCGACGCTATCGACTAAAGTGAGTAAATAGAAAAACACATTTCCGTAAGAATAGTTTATATAATATGTCTCAACGTAGTTCCATCCTGTTGTAAACTTCTGGGCGGGAAGAGAGACAGAGACAGAGATATTGGGACAGAAAACGGTTAAGCTGTTGATTGGTTTACACTTCTAGGAGCCAGAGGCAAACTAGAAAAACAACTAAACACTTTTTTACAATGGACACAAAAATGGAGAATAACCATAAATATACAAAAAACACAAGCCATTGTAATTAGAAAGATACGTAAACACACATACAAAACAGCCACACTCACTTTCAACAAACAAAAAATCCCATGTAAAGACACAGTCAAATATTTAGGAATACACATCAACAATAAACTAAGGATAAAATCACACTACACACAACTACTCAAAAAAGCACGTCCCATACACTCAACATTAAACTATCTGGCCAGACTCAACAAAAGAGGACTCACACCACAAATTTTACACAAACTCTACATCACACTAGTCAGACCACAACTTACATATGCAGCAGTAGCCACAATGCCCCTCATCACAACTATGATGAATAAAATAAAAGCATTTGAAAGAAGATGCCTACGGACTGCACACAAACTATTACCATCATTCAAATCTAACATTATATACCAATACACAAATACACAACCCATAGACTCACACATAGCACAACAATTCATAAAATACATACATAATGCATACACAAGAAGCTACAGAAGAACACTTATAAACACAGCACAAAAGATGAAGACCACACAAGAAACACCAACAGACAAAAACCCTCCTCTCATTACACTAATACAAGTCTACGACAAGTACCAAGAACAAGAAGAACAGAAACTACGAGATCATTTACAACACTTTCAAAACATTTAGACACAAAACAAAAAACACACACAAAAACCCCAAAACATTCAAAAACACACCACACATATAAAAACTAACAATGAGCCTTGCAGCAGCACAAAATAAAAAAACAAAACCAGCAGAAAAACTTAAGGTCTTTTTGGGCAGAATCATATAATGGAGCCATGGATGTGGAACACAGGAACTGACACAGATACACATAATACACAAATTACAACACACAACACTACACAATGTCAACAAAAACACAATAAACATTAATATGCACCAACATCGAGGGAACTCCCAATCCGTACCAAAAACAAATACCACACTAGGCTGAAGAGGGATTTCCCTAAACAGCCCGGGCATGTTGTAAAACATGCCCAAATAAACATTTTTAGTTAGTTTAGTAGTAGTTTTCTGATCGCTGCTCTGCGCGAGCTCATTTCGGACACAGAAAAGTATGCAAATGCTTCGATTCTTATAAACGTAAATAGGCCCTCATTTTATCTTTCTACTTCACATCCCAGATAGATGTGTTCTCGGCTCGTGACTTCTGAAGGGAATATATACATAATAGTATACTATATACAGATTAGACAGAAGACAGGTGAAATTATACACAATATTAACGTATTATGTTAAATTGAGCTGCATTTTACTTAACAATTACTAAAGGACACTGCTATTATATATTTTTGCATTCCTATACCAGGCAACTCTCTCGCAACGAGGTCTGTATCGAGTTGAATGCTGATTAAGATGTTTTTGTTTATAGTGTGGAGTTGCTTCTGATATTTAACACTATTTCCTGTATATCTCGCGGACCTCACAAGGCCAAGGACACTTATGTATATGCAATTTAAAACCAGTAAGCTTTTCATCATGGAGCAGACTGGTGCTTCAGCCGAAATGAAACACAATCGAGGCAAACCTTTAAAAAGTGGTGAGAGGCGAATGATCGCGCATTGTTTCGCAGTGCTTTAAGAAAGAAACCCGGAGTCGTCTATAAAAGCATTGAGAAAGAAACTGGTGATCTCTTTGGTGTTTCCGCAAGTAGTGTACATAGTGTTAGAATGGAACAGCAAGCATCCGGAACTCTAAGAGCACCGGGAAAATCACGTAAATGCAAACAGCGCGTGGAGAAATACGACGATTTTACGAAAAGTGCTATACGCAGTAAAGTTCATGGTTATTTTTTCAGAAATGAACCGCCGACTCTAAACAAAATTTCGCATGCGGTAAATTCTGACACGGACTTGCCGAATTTTTCACGAAGTACCTACTCTCCACCGTTTGCTGATAGATATTGGATTGAAGTTTCAAAAGCGAGGCGGAAATCAGTTATAGTGGACAGAGAGGAAGGAATCCGATTAAAGGTAACCATTATGTTACTGCATCATTCTATTAATATTCCAACTCATAGATTTAATAAATTAATGTGTAACCCAACTCTATTGTCTAGAAGTTAGCGCTGCTATATATACTGCTAGTGTTGCAAAACTTTTGTGCATGCCTGTACGTCTAACACGTGGCGAGTTGAGTCAGCTCCGCCTTGTTGTTTACAACAGGACTGAACTAGGCTGAGACATGGTGTAGGATAGTTCTACTTGGCAAAGCGACAAGGCGTATTGGTCTTGGTTGTCGAGCGCTGTGATCTGTAATGCAACGCGCCTGCCGATATATGAGATGTCCTGAAGTTATGATTGCATCTGAACAGAGTGTACATATACTGTCTCGCCGTGTTTGCGATAAGCTCACGTAAACAACTCGGCAGTTTCACACTCTTTCCGATATGCCTCATGGCTTTGCCAGGTGGTAGTATAGTGTAGCAGGAAAACTGAGTGATACTTATGTCATTTTTCCACTCGAATGCATCTAATACGTTTCATGAATATATTAGTTAAAATCTGATTTGTTGCAATCACATGACTGTCTACTCTTGCACTAACCATTCTTACAATCTCTTATTCCTCTATCTTCTTCGTGTTAGTTGAGATAAGCTTTTGCAGAAGTTATTGCTTATTTCCTTGTAGGTGCAAGGGGAATATTGGAATACAGTAGACTTTGAGTGATAGTCAAATCTTTTAAAGCTTTCAAATTCCCTTCTCTTTGAACGGTTAACATATACAAAAATGAATAGCGGCTCCATACAAATAGCAAGGAATATCTCCGAAATGGTTTACTCTACAAAAAAATTTATTTTGACATAAATTTTGTTTTCGTTAGATCTACATTTTTTGTACAATAAGATTTGGTATATCTCTTACGGTTTAGCACTTATGCAAAAGTCATCTAGTAAATAGGACTTCATGGGCTATAGTCAGAAAATTCAAGATCTCCATCCCATTTGCGATAAAAATATCTTAAACATATCGCATTTTAATCAAAATCATTAGAGCCACTTTCAAGAAAATAGCAATTTTCCATGTAAAGGGCAGTTTAGGGTGTAGGAATTCTCTTCAAAATCTTCGTGTCGCATTCTTGAAAGACATTAATCTTAAATACCAACTTTGGTGTTTAATTGACTTTCGTTTTTGAGTTATGCGGCTCAGTCTGACACACGCACGCGCGCGCGCGCGCGCGCACACACACACACACACACACACACACACACACACACACACACACACACACAGCGCGCGCGGACCTTCTAAAAATGTTTTGTTTTTGATTAAGGGAGCCTCTAAACAAATTTCCGGTGAAATCTCGATATCAAATTTTTGGGTCGAATACAATGCTTCCTCCACTTAACTAAACGTAGTAGAGAAAGAAAAAATGCTTTGCTCGTGTCGCTTAATTCTTAGTGGGTTGCGATATTTCTCTTAAAATTGCTTATATAGAGCTAACCAATGTCGGATCTAACTCGTTTTATGAATATTGGTTAAACAAGTGAGTTGCAATACAATATGATATAAACAAGTGAGCTGCAATACAATATAATACCATAGTTTCCCTAAGACTACTTGTTTAGAACTAAACAACCTAACCTAACTCGCGGTATCCTCCGTGGAAAAAGGGCATAAATGAAAGTTTTCCTACTATAACACCTACTAGACTTTAATCGTTTCTAGAAGGGTTAGAGCAAGTGATGTGAAGGCAACATCTAAATTATTGCTTACTTTCTGATAAGTAATTGTATCATTAAGAAACATTTAACAATTGCTTTTCAAGATACGAATTACGAATAGAATAAAAGGCGGGTTTTATTCTAGCAGGCGAACCGTATACCTATTTTCTCTTTTTCTTCACTGCTGGGCGTCTAAGGGCCACAAACGTATGCTTAGAAACATCAAATTTCCTAATGGCATTGACCTCGTGTGTAGTTAAAAACATTACTGTTGATGTGTTACACTATTTTACTCGCAGTTTATTCTCTAGAAGTCAAAGTATTTGTAAAAGATTTTGCTTCAAATTAGTCACAATACATTTTTTCATGCTACAGTCGATTGTGTTTCTATTAAGTGACTGTGGCTGTAAGGAATGTGTTGACATGAACAACTCAATCATTTTCTGAGAAAGACTACGGCTAGAGTTTCAACAGTTCAACAAGGCTTAGGCTTCTTTGGTAACACGCGCTCCCGTTCTAGCCTTGCTGGGCGTATTTTTCTTAGAAAACGCTAGAGTTGATGTCAAACACATTCCTTTAGCCTTAGAAGAGCGTTTTTTTTTTTAAACTCATAGTACAGCTCAGATGGGCCTCAACTCAACACAGCACGTTACTATGTCTTGTCTCCTCAAAATTATATGAATATATTACATCATTATATAATATATGATTACTGTTGTTATTATTATTATTTTTATTATTATTATTATTATTATTATTAATTATTATTATTATTATTATTATTATTATTATTATTATTATTATTATTATTATTATTATTATTATTATTATTATTATTATTATTATTATTATTTATTAGCTTTCACACCTGCCAGTTCCTCTATAAACCTAAATTACTCGGGACGTCTTTCGAATTCATTACGAACCAAGGCAGGATTTTCAACACTCTCCAAAACTTGTTCTGAAATTCTGCTACACCAGTACTGAATGTTTTGCCATTCAACACCTTAGCGTCAGCAAGGGGCCATATAGTCGGAACATCTCACACGATTCATTTACAGTTGTTTGTATCCACCAATTAACGTTGTAATATATCCTTGAATCGTATTCATACTAATCAGAATATTTTTGTTTCTACCTTGCATTTTTCTGTTTAGTTAATTCAAATGCACGAAAATATCTGAAATATATGCCGACATTATCTCTATCTTCAGAAATAATTATTTTATAGTCATTCAGTGTTAGTGCATTTTTAGACACCCTGTATAGGAGCCTCGATTTGAAGCAAGTTCGACTTTTACTGCTTCGTCCAGCATAGGGAAAGAACCATCATACTGAGAGCGAAAAGCTGCAGAGCTTGAACTATAGCAAGTGGGAGGGGTCAGTCAGTGACATGATCACAACACCGAGGAAGCCGGGTACATTCGATGCACGAACATTGTGCATAACGTTGTGTAACTTATATTCAATGCTGTCACCATTTATAGTAAAATATTCAATCCCAAATTCTTATAAGTTCAGCAGTACGGAAATATTTTTATGTTCATGCTGCAGGCATTTTACTGTTTGGAACTAGTGAACATATTCGAGAGTCATTATGCACTGTAGGCAGTGTGCTTTGTGCTGTCACTGTGCTGGGGCAATGACGTCACACTCTGCCCATGTGGCAGGTAACTTGCGACCGTTTCATTTCGCGATAGTTTCATAAAATTTCGAGTCTATGCATTAGTCTTACGAAATATTTCTTCTCCGGTTGTTGGCTCTGGTAGCTCTTTGCAAAAAACGTATTAATTGTACATCCCCATCAGCATACCTTACGTAGGAAAGAAGTTACGCGTGACCGCCAATATTATAGGACTCGATCTGAAGTAAGAACATTCAACTGCTGCTTATTTTCTCCATAATTACTACGTTTCCATGGGGAATCGAAATCGATTTGGGTCAAATCCCATTCTCATTACGATCTGCGTTTCCATGTTGAATGCAATCCGTATTGAGATCGATTTGGTTCGAGCATAAATCATTCAAGCTTTTATCTTGGTCACTTGGTGTATGTTGGTGATCCTGTAAAAAATGTTTACTGCGTATTTTAAGTAAGTTTTGAGGCTAGTGGATGTCTGAGCAGAATATATTGCGAGATCATAGAAACAATCATTTTTGGCTCTTTTGTGTCTTATTACACCACTTTCATAAGAAAACAAATGACGAGCGTGTAGCGTGTTATGAGTACAGTAGAAGTTAGTACATTTGGCGGATTCAAATAGATTTGAATCTGGTAGGTGTTTCCATGCAGTAAAAATTCGATCCATCCCATCCGACTGTCACTGGTGTTTATTATATTCCAACAGCCGAAGAAAATAATTTACAATAGAGTAGAATATTTGATTAACAAATGCTTCAGTTTACTGGGAGCCAGTGCAGCATCACTGAGTTTTTTACCGTACACAACAAACTCGGGGATTGCACATATTTTGTCACCACACTAAAAGAATCCGCCAGATAATTAATTATCACTATGTTGGTGGTGAACTTTCTGTTTTGAGGGGTCGATGGTTTCACTGCTTGACTTCCAGGACGAACCATTCCGGACAAGAAACATCCACATAACAATTTTAATAATTTAATAATAGAAAATAGTATAAAATTGGTGTAGTAAATCATAACATTCGCACTGCTGTGTTAGTACTGAACTAAAATACTGTTGAACTGTAGATAATTGTTGTCTGACAATATGCCAGTTCTTCGGCGAAGGAAAAGAGAGTTATTTATGCAGAAGTGCCGACAAACAGATGCGAAAATAACAAAACAAGGCAATAAACAATAAAAGGGGGACTTTCTGCTAATCCCCCCAATTTTAGTTGAAAGCACGTACCAGCCAGGCATACACAAAAGATGCGGTGTTACAGGAAACTCTCTTGAATGGAGTTTAGAACAAACATATGAAAGCTGGAACACGTGGTGTCTCAATGCCCTCACAGCAACAGTAACAGTCTATAACCATCATAGGAGTTTAATACCTATATTCGGTGAATACATATTCGACGAAGACACTCCAGTGCTTTAAAGGGGTTCGGGGAACAGGAAAAAAGATTGTTTTAAATTTCTGTTCTCGTTACCTGGCACGGCATGTTAGATTCATATTGTGCGTATTAGACTTCGCTGTAAAGGCGGCCGCGGCATGAAACAACCGCTAGAGCTCTCTCTAGTCGCAAGCTAGGAAAAAAATATCATTGATCAGTTAGAAACAAATGAACTGCCAATGCGCAATATCAACCTCCACTTTCTATCGATAAACTGACTGATAGTACATACATCTTCCCATTCTCGTTGATGGGCTGTGGTGAACCAAAATATTGGGTGCTTCCTTGCTTCCCGTTGCCGTTGTACTTGTTACCACGCGTTTCATTACTGGCATCTTAATAACTTATTGATATAACTAGCATCTATTTCACGGTACATGTTTACAAAATTACGCAAAAATGCCTTCAGCTAAAAACAGTAAATGCTTTACCGAGCGGGATGGCCGAGAGGATAAGGTCTGTGACCCACATTCGGGGAGGTTGCGGGTTCGATCCCCGTGGCCGCGCACTCTGATATGTGTTTTTCCGTGGTTTCCCCATGTCACTTAGGCGAATGCTAGGGTGCCTTATTTCATACCACGGTTTCGTTTCCACCATTTCCCTTCATTGCATTTCTTTATCCTTCAGGTGTACTTTCAGGGGTGTAGTGTTGGCAGTGCCGGGCAGATGGCACGGATGATTGCGCATAGTAACTGCTGCTCTGGTGCTAGGTGGCGTTTGGCAGGCCTTGTCCTCCGTCAGGGGCGGAGGACGCTCAGTGCGAGGCACAGAACACCCTAGTAAGTGCGAGGTGTGATGGATGCTTGGCGGGGCCTGGCGCCGGGATGAAGTTATCTGAGCACTTGTTAGGGACTTCCGCGCGTCTCTGTAGCCTGTCTAGCTGCGGCCCTGTGGCACCCTCAGTTCCCTCATTTCATGCCTACCTCCTGCGGGGGGGGGGGTGGTAGCCACAGTAGATCTGTGTAGGTCGAAGTGTTTTAAGGTAAACTATTCACTGTAAAAATTTTCATCCTTTGTTACAAAGGTAATAATAATATAATAATAATAATAATAATAATATAATAATAATAATAATAATAATAATAATAATAATAATAATAATAATAATAATAATAATAATAATAATAATAATAATAATAATAATAATAATAATAATAATAATAATAATAATAATAATAATCATGGATTAGGCTCTCGCCTGTTCCGTCTTCACAGTGTCTCCTTCCATCTTTTCCTCGGCCTCCCTACGTCCAGCCGTTTTCCTTTTATTGTGAAGAATCTGAGTAATTTAAATGTCCTATGAAAGGGTTACCAGCCCATTGCATAGTAGGTTTGTCTCGGGTATTCCTAATAATAATAATAATAATAATAATAATAATAATAATAATAATAATAATAATAATAATAATAATAATAATAATAATAATAATATATAATCAACTCTGCTCAACATCTGTTGTAGTTGATAGATTTTGATTATATTCCATAAAATTGTTTAAAATTAATATATCAGGAATGTGATTAGATATTAGAATGGAATTTGGTACACGCTTTTCTTAGGTTGCTAATAATGTATGTACAAAAAATGGAGTCTCTAACTTCAATACTTAAGAAAATCCCTTTTTCACTTCGGTGTAGGTACCCTTGAAGTAAACCCTAATAGAACACAGCCACGACAAAATACTTCACTACATCAATCAGCCACGCCCAACAATGGGTGTACTTGGCGCGTCTATGTGTCCAACAAGAGGTCAGACGCCAGACGCCAGTTCGAGTCGAACGGAGGTGAGGTGAATGTTCCTCCGGTCGAGTGTCTTTACCGCAGTACCTAGCCGTCATACGGCTTTACCTGCGCGATGGTTTTGACGGTGTCACTACAGGGATGTTTTCACTGGGAAATTTGTTGGGACAGGGGTTTTTATAGTAAGGGAGGGATTGTAGGCAGGGATTGGTTCGCAAGTGAGCTGTGCGCGAATTTTACGCGCTAATTCCTACCAGGGTTCTGGCCGTCAGTCACTCGCTGAATCGGACTGCTTGGTCGAAAGCGGGACAGTTGGCAACACTGGGTCCATCAGGCCCGGCTTATTGTAATGTGTAGTTCAAAGAAGAAAATGTGTTACCGCACTATTGATTCACAAAGAGTTGGAATCAAGACAGCAGTAAGTTTGTTGGCATAAATAAGTAATAATTACTATTGATAGATATTTCTAATAGTATGCATAATGTATTACTGAATTTGCAGGAGAGCATACCTGCTGGAAGGCTGCTCAATTTCATGTTTATGTACCGCAATTAACAGTTAAACCCGTCTTCGGGTTCAATGGACCCCAGGTATGCATAGAAGGGTTAAAGTTCTCATTACGGAAAAAAAGAGTAAGAAACAAGAAAGAAAAATAAATATAAATTAAAACGCTATAATGACCCTTAAGCTACGAAATTATAGGCAATTATAGGCACTATAAAATTAGTATACTTTATTGCAGTAAACACGAAACAATTTTAATGTCCAAAACCTATGATTCTAAATAAAGAAACGAGCAAATTGGCAAAAGCAAATATGGAGGTCGAGTAATTGGTAATCATGGTGTCAACCTTGGAAGTACTTGAAGACACTTGACAGTGCTACACTTCAAGTGTCCTATAAACGCCTTGTGTATTTGATCAACCATTAGGTTACGTAAGGAATGGAATTGAATCAGAGTGTGTGTTTATGTCGTTTAACGTACGCGCGCGCCCATCCTTGCACACTTGTTACTATGGCCGACACAAAATTCCATGGCGGGTGGCAGAAAGAGCTGGCCAACATAAAATCCTCTGATCAAATCACATAAGCTTGCACGGCCGGTGTCATTAAGTAGAAAATGATTTTCTATTTAATGAAACCCCCTGTCTACTCCACTTAGCTTGGTAAAAGCCAGTCAGACTGCCAGGCCTTGTAGTGTTGTATAGTTCAAATATGATGTGAAGTCACGCTGTAAAGCTGCTCATATAAATATCGTTTGCGCCCACAAAATGTATTTGTACAACAGGAAAGAGAATAGTAGTGATGCAGTAACAGTCGCCATTAAATTTTGTGCCTGCTGTAAGTACTAATATTACACATGTACTACTAGTATATGCTCTACGTAATATGAGTTTTTAACCAGGCCTTTAAGAACAACACCACCACCAACAACAATAATAATTATACTAATGATAGTAGTAGTAGTAATAATAATAATAATAATAATAATAATAATAATAATAATAATAATAATAATAATAATAATAATAATAATAATAATAACTAAACTAAGCCCCGGCGCTACAGCCCATGAAGAGCCAAGCCTTACCGCCCAGCCGCTGCGTCCCCCACCTCTGCCCACTACAGGCGTCATTGGTGGTGTGCAGTACTGGAGGGTGGTACATGGTCAGCGTCCCGAGCCCTCCAGGCCAGTTACTGTATGCCCAGCACAAGAAGGCGAGGCATAGGAATGTGTAACGTAATCATGTTTTGCTTCCCGCACGGTGTTTATGTATAGTTTCCGAGTATGATAAGGATGCTAGGTTCGTTTAAAATACACAGTGTTGTCACATAACCCAGCTAGAAGTCCAGTTGTCGTGCAAGATCCGAGTCGGAGAAGTCGTCACCTTCACTGTTGTCACTACCGCTTTCTTCATCTTCGTCACTAGACTCCAGACCTCCTAGTGATAATAAAATTGTCTATTGCATCTTCCACTAGCCCATCCTTTTGCCTGAACTTATCTTCAAGTTTCTTAACGTGCCTATCATAGCCCTCCCAATCAGCTGTTGTAACGGAGTTCACTGCACTTTCACACACCTGCTGTAGATTTCTTAAATGTAGATCGCCGGTTACATTATGCTGTCTTACATGTCGTTTTATTGCTGCCCATGTCAATTCTATAGCGTTCAACTCGCACATATAAGGAGGTAATCTAAGAACCGTGTGCTCATGCATTTCTATTATTCTGTCGATATGGTATATTTTTTCCTTTGGTTTATGTATTTGAATTAAATCAAACAAGTCGGTCTTTCGCATTGCAGCAGAATATGAAATATTGTTGTTCTCCAACCATTGTACCATTTCTTGCTTTACAACATATTTCGACGGAGGCTTATTTTCTTGTACACTGTGGTATGGAGCATTATCAAGCACGATGACACTATTGCAGGGTATATTAGGTAACAGTTTCTCCTCCAACCATTTCTGGAAATTTTCTCCATTCATTTGGCCATGATAATCGCCGCTAGCAAGTCCAGCTTTGAATATCAAAGAAGCTCCGGATATGAAACCTTCTTTGCTGCCTGCATTTACAAGAATCAGGCGGTTTGAAGAGCTAGTGTTTGTCGTAATCCCGTAGATATCACTCTGCCAGCACTTCCCAAATGCTCATCAATGTAAATGATATTTCTCCCAGCATTTCTGTATCCATTTATAGTTCTTAGGTATTTAGCTCTCCAGTTAACTATATTTGGACGTTCAATAAGTAATTTTCTCTTACTTCCACATCGCTTCCATTTGAAACCCATATCGTGCAATAGCTTCCGCAGAGTTTCTCTTCCCCAAGGAAAATTTATTTTTTCCCTAATTGCTGCAAGTAGCTTCGGTACAGTGGGCACTTGTTTTTTAACCAAATAAAAGTCTCGAATTACGTTTTTAATTACTGTTCTATCAAAGTCATCACAATGAAATCTGCCTTCCTCGGCCTTTGGTCTCTTTTTCCCCGGAGTATGAAGTGATGTTTCACCAGCTTGAACACCTTCTCTTCTTATTCTTGTTACACTATGTTCCGATATCCCACAATAATTTGCCACACGTAAATTTCTTTGTGATAATAAAAATTTCAATTGTCCTGATTTCGCTTCTTCGTCACATACTTCTATCACTTTTCTAATTACCTCCCTTGGTCGTCCCTTCTTTCGAACTGCAGCCATATGTAAATATTAAGCCAAGAATAAAACTAACAAAATACGAGTATATAACTGTAGCGCAGTAGCGCGTGTTAGCAGCGAGAGCCAAATAATGCATAATTACTAAAAATCTCTGCACCTGTAATACTGCAAAGCGGATTAGATCTGGCAACGTGGGTGACTCATATGCATTCTCAGGCACTCATTTCCTAGTAAACAGATACGCTACCGGAGCAGATAAACAATTGAAGTCCCCTCTGCTCTTCATTCCCCTCTAGCCTTCTTGTCGTGGGCATACAGTACGCTTTCTTTGCGACCTGGGGCCGCTACTTCTCCATCAAGTAGCTCCTCAATTGGTCTCTCCGGGACTAACGAGGCTGAGTGCACGCCGTGCCAGACCTCCCTGAGGGGATAAAATCAACATGCTGGTACCGGGGATCGAATCCGGGTTCTCCGCGCCAGAGGTAGGCGCGCTACCAACTGCGCTACGGAGGCGGTCGAATACGTTATAAGGAGTTGGAATCTACAGACGGCAGGAGTTGGTGGTGTAGTATATCCTATTTCATGTTAATCGAGATAGAAACTTGCAGCAATGGTTTTACTATTTACTGTCTCTGCCTTGGGGCAGTAGGTTGGAGCGTGGCAGCTTTGGTTCTCGGCCACGGAATGTGCCGGGTTCTATCCCAACCATAGGTGAGGGTCTTCTAAGCCCGGGCATTCTTCCAGTGTTCGATTCACTGGACTCTTAATAGGAGAGGGATAGCATAAAAGATCTTTATATCGAGGTACGAGGACACTCTCCTACCCCCACATATACTACTACGTACTATACTGGACGAGGTGTAACTTGGCACTTGCTTCTTAGAAAAAGAAAGAAAGACTCGCCATCTCCTTCTAAACCGTCCCTCTGTTATGGCAAACCTACTTACCCTCATACTGCCGCAGATAATACAATAGAGCCGGGCTGGGCAAGTGGTGCGCAGAGCGCAGATTGCTAACGACCTTGGCTGATAGCTAATGTGTAGCAGGTAAAAAGGTGAAGGTTGCTCAAGGTAACGTGCGAGTCGCCCAGCCCTGCAATTGAGTTCTAAAAGGGACTGACCATTTCAAGGAAAGAAACCCAGGATTTTCTGCAGGTCGTGCTAGAGAAAATAAAAGTTGACAACGTATGCAGTAATTGCAGCATAAGAACGATAGCGGAGACATTTATACGTAAACACTCGCATAACCTAAGCTAGTGTTTGCCTCTGCCGTTCATTCCCTTGAGATTAGGAGCTGCTGGAGGAGCTATTTATTAGCTATGATGATAAACGAGATAACCTGTCGCTGAGGGTGCATCCTCCCTGACCATTGATACCTCTTAACTGACCTCTGGGTTTTTCTAGACGAAATCATACATTTTTTGGCACATGCTCAAAGATTATTTTAGAGTGAAGAGTTTTAAGAGCATTTTGGGTAAGGATTGACACATCACATTAATTTCTACAAAATACACTAAGCAGGGGTCTGTTAGTTGCACATGATAAGTTTATTTCAAAGAAGATCTACAACGGAGAGGAATTACTGAAATATACTATGTTGAATTATTGTGCTTCTCTAATGATTGACATGCGGCGCGTCAAAGTACGATAAGATGAAAGTATTCAGTGTCGCGAAAAGCAACGTTGTCATATTTTATCCAAGTAAGCGTTCGCACAATACGCTTGGACATTTGCTTCTTAGAATATCAATGTCACGAGATAACTAACAGAATGAGAGAGAAAAGAGGGGAAAAGTAGCAGCGACCTGTTTCACTCCATCTGGAGTTACCAACTGTCATTCATTTTTTTTTTATTTTTTTATTTTATTGGCTGAAGTGATACGCTCATTGGTGCAATGTGAAATATGAACGATTTCCGAGAACAGACTGTGCATGTGCTGTATGTTACCTGAGAGACTTCTGATGATCAAAGGTTGTTAAAGAGTAGCACGGTAATACGTAGACCTGTAGGCCCTTTGTGCTGCTACCGCCAACCCTAGGATGGAAGGATGAGAGGCCCGAAGGGCGACGAGATCCGGATAACGATGGGCGCAAATATGGAAGGGGTCCCTAGTGGTCACAGTTATATCGATTTGGGCATTTCAGTGGTGAAAGAATTAATAAATGGGTTCATTGTATATACCTGTACAAACTGTCCCTCTTTTATGCAAGGGTTTGGTCTATGTGGCGAACACTACTAAGCGGAACAGCATTTAGAAAACAAAACAATACCTCGTGCATTAACAATATGCACATTCTACCATACCTTCTGCTGTTTCTATGTGCTCCTATTTAAGCACAATGGCTTTTTAATAGTTAAAGTAAATTATGTACTCTAGAGACTATAGATATAGTTCATATTTTCCGACATGCAAGCGTAGATTTGAGTGCTATTCACTTTCAAGTGTCTCGTCATCAGAGAGGAGAAATTTGTCTTAAGATTCACAGATTTGTGGGAATGTTTGGACACTTTTCGTGTTGATAGGATTCACGGAAAAGCCGCCTTAATTCTCATAAAAACAACTCCGACAAATTGGATTAAAACACCATTGTTTTCTGTCAGTGAAGTAGCTATACTCTGTTCATCTAGAGATTAGAGGAGACGTAAACAAAGCCACGTGCGTTTTGACCACAGCGCGCCCTCTTGACGCTTTCGCCGTGTAAATAGTCCCTTGAAGAAATACTGTTACTGAGGTCTGAAATGTCATTTAATGTTTGCTAAAGCATGAACTAAGTGTACTAAGCATAGTTAAACTGTAAGAATACGCAGTTAAGTGAATTTGTAACCAGCCTAATTCATTCTGCGCGCGCATTATTCAGTATGAAAGTAACATGGCGGAACAAGTGAGTGTTCTTAAACATAAGTGCGGCAAACCGTTGCGAAGTGGTGAAAAGACAACAATATTGAACATATTTAACAAGTTCTACGAGAAATATCCTGAACTTGCTATCGAAGACGTGATGAAATTAACATCCGAGTTTACTGGTGTGTCAGTTGCAAGTATTTACAGTACACCCAAAGAAAAATCGTCAGTTGGTGAAGATACCGGTAAAAACGAGCACGTGCTAGATAAACGGTGGATGTAGTTTGCGACGAATTTGTGAGTGTGAGATCTGCAATCCGTCGAAAAGTTCACCAGTTCTTTGTTAACAATGAACCACTACCTTAAACAAAGTGCTGTTGGTAGTTAACTCTGATCCCGATCTTCCAGATTTAAAACGAACTTCCCTCCACAAGCTGCTTCTGGAGACTGGTTTCGAGATTGCGAACAGGAAATTTAAAAGTGCTATTGTGGACAGAGATGACGTAAGTAGCAGTTAATTTCCATGTGCTACATGTTATTTGGATCACGTAAATATATCCTTTAGTAGTGTAAAATGCATATTATACCTACGCGTAGCGGTAGGTAACCGTGTTGCGTCATTGTGAAAGCACGTGGCCGCGGAGTGATACAAACCGGTGCTTTGTTTATATCTCCTCTAATCTCTTGATGAACAGAGTATACACAAAACCTTGCCACAGCAAATCAACTTATCTCTATTTTGAATTGTAAATTCATTACTGTTTTGTTTATTGTGATGTCATGCAAGAGTATGGAATTTTATATAGAGTTACACTTTTTGAAGGTTGACTATCGCTTCAGCCTCCTGAACGTACAATAAAATAAAACCATTTCTCCAAAACATAGACACACGCGCGCGCGCGCACACACACACACACACACACACACACACACACACACACACACACAAACACACACACACAAACACACACACACACATGCACACGCAGAGACCTTGTTAAAAATGCTTTCTCTGGTTTCAGGGAGCTCCAAAATATGTATTTCGGGTACTAGGTAGTAGTAAGGTGAAAGTTGAATAGAATGGTCTGGACCAGAACCACAGACCCTTGGCCTTCAGTACCAATCCTCTTACTCACTATGGAGAGACGGCCTTAAGCGGATAATATCCCTTCATCCTACATACACACTACGGTACTTGATTGGAGTGGGAAGAGTTAATGCGCTTAGAGGTAGCTCGCAATATTAACTCAAATGGTAAGATCATTGGAAAGGGTAGCTGATGATGCGGGGTTCGGTTCTTGAACATGCCAACGTATGTTTTTATTGTGGTCTGCTTCAAGTTTTCTACTTAGTGTGAAACAATTAGATATTATCTCCCCTTGGTAGCTCAAGTAAAAGAGCGTCGGCATGAAGATAGGTAGCTTTTGGAATTCCATACACTCTAATTTTGCTTAGAGAAATAAGCTTTTTTTACTCATTGTCGCTGGTGTTTAAGTTTTGATTTTAATAACAATGAAGGAATTCACATCTAATTCTTACGAATTCAATAACCCGGCTTCTTTTGAGATCAACTTGTAACAATGCTACAAAATAAATATTATTGACAGAGACAAAGAAAACCGCCCGACAATACAATCGGTGAGGCTACAGTAAAAGGTTATCTCACAAGGTCACATTTCCGTGTTGTTAAAGCCACCGCAATAAACTTCAAGCACAAAGAACTGTGCTATTGTTGAACAGTTAGACCACATTAACAAATTTGATATAGTAACACTCTTAGCACTCAAAGCAAAAGGTGAATATTACCACATTTTGTGTAAAAAGTCCCTTCCTTCTATGTCTTTGGTTACCAGTATCAAAAGCTGACAGCGAGAGATTTTTTCTACATATAACTTGGTTGTAACAGACAGAAGGGTAACTATGAAAACTGAAAGTATCATAACTTGTGTTGCAATTTGGCGATGCTGATTGATTGGCAATGGTCCTGATGTCTGATGTATGAAATATGTAGTGATTCATATCACGATAAATGTTTTAATTTAGAGAAAATTTGAACAATAATGTTCACTAACATTACTTACCTGTGAATTTTAATTTCAATATTGTTTATGAGTTAATTTTAGCCGAAAATTTGTGCGAAATTAATGCGAATTTTTAGCATAATGTTAAATACAAAACACCACTAACTTCAATTATTAATGCGAATTTTTCAAATAATAATCACCAAAAAATCTTGTCTTCAAATAGTTCCAGTAAATACGATTTGTAATACAGTCAGTAATTTTAATAATTGAAGGATGCCTATGCCTATTACTTTAACTTATTGTTTAAATATGTAAATGACCTTATAAGTAATTTTATTTTCCTAATTATTTTTACATATCAGTGCTAATAGTAACAAACATTAAATGCAATGAAAGGAATTCCACTTGTGGCCTATTTTTAGTTTTAAGTGCTTTATCAACACAAACATTGGTCTTCATCTTAGACTAATTATCAGAACATTTATCCAAATATTTATACAGTTTTCTGATATATCAGTAAGGGATTTGCCACATTCATAAGGTACTTCAAAACATTCTGTACCCAACATGTCTTTCATTAAAGCTTTTAACAATGCTCAAGGGTTGCTACAGTCTCATAGCCCAAATTCATTCTTGTGTGAAATTAGGATTTGAAATATTTTGTAAACACAAATTCCAATTTCCGATGCAATATGAGAAGGATATTTTAGACCACCACGATTCAAGGTGTTGAGATTATAGCTTACTTCTTGTGGCAATTTGAAGGATAGTTCTGATTTTATCATTAAGAATTTCATGTTGAACATGAACATGTTCTGGGCCTCTACGTTGGCTCGTCATGAAGTCCATGCGAACTACCTGAATGATCATTTTAATGCTGACTTCCGTGCCTGTGGAAAACAAGTTCTCCAATTAGCTCGGCACGCTGATGTAGAAAAGCGTCTGTTATGGTTCGAGTCACAACTCATCATTCGATTCGTCGGATGGTACTCGCCGCATCCACAACTACTTCGCACCACTGGTGGAAAAACGGTGACGGCACAGCAGGGCCTCTCGTCAGGGAGCGGAAAAGCCGCGCCTCTCCAAAGAGCTCGCAACGCGTCGGCCAGGCAATAGCCAGGCAAAGCACACGGTGTACCCTATAAGAGACTTGAAAAGCAAGTTTTAGGGTGCACCGAGAAGAGACCTTCCAGACAACATCGAGAAAAGGAAACTTTACCGGAGGTCCTCCGGCAAGGGGGAGGCAGAGTCGATCAGTCCTCTGCTTGCTTCCCTACTGGAAGTGACTCACCGAGCCCTTCCGGAGCAGCAAGCAGGGATGGGCGACCGGCTCCACACCAGTGCTTCGGCAAAGACGAAACAGACTGACGGACTAACGAGACCGCAGGCCCACACGGCCGCAGCCAAGGGACCAGACTCCGGTCTGGACCCGGGGTTCGTTGGAACCCCAATAGGCACGCCGCAAGGCGATAGGCCCTCTGTGGGATGCCAAATGGCACCTGCGAAGACACAGACCCCGACCCCGAGCACCAACGTACAGGTAAGGCCTGACGTAATGAGTTCACCTCACCCGAACCCCTCTCCCGGTCCAAGGGTAAACGTAGTCAAGGCGAAAGCCAAGACTCTCACCAGGGCCAAGAACAGGCCAAAGGTAAAAAAGGCCATAGGCCTTGTAAATCAAGGGACAGCAACGCCCTTGACACCACCAGCTCCCGTCACCACCCCTCCAGCACTGCCGGACGAAGATGGCTTTACAGTGGTGCAAAGCCGCAGGAAAAGGTCCTCTGGTTCGAACCCAGAGCGACCCGCTCCTTCACCAACACCTGCAGCGACTCCCCAGAACCAAGCCGCACAAAAGGAGGGAAGAATCCCGCCTATTGTGTCCGACCCCTTCCCCAATCACATTAAAGTGATGAAGGAATTGAGGGTCAGGTTAAAGGCAACATTCCAGGCAACTAGGCTCCCCGGACGTGTCGTTATCCGGACCACTTCCACTGATGACCACACGGCCGCAAAGGAGGTGCTGAGAACAAGTGGAATTAAATTCCACTCGTACTCACTACAGCGACCTCATGTGGTGCGTAGAGTCATCAGGGGCCTGGATTCGGAGACGGACCCCCAGGACATCCGTGTTGGCCTGTCGGACGAACACGGAATCAAACCGCGGTCCGTGCTACAACTTACTAGTACCAGAGAAAAAGAGGGGAAACCCACCAAGGTGCCCCTACCACTATTCCTAGTGGTAGTCGACAAAGAAGGGGAGGGAATCCCAAAAATCGATACGGTCACTCACCTGTATCACACGCGGGTCACAATTGAGCCCTATCACGGCAGGGAGGGGCCGGCCCAGTGCTATAAATGCCTGGGCTTTCACCACTCCAGTTTCGCCTGTGAGAGGTCGCTTAAGTGCCTGCGATGTGCAGGGGAGCACCTTGTCAAGGACTGCCTGACCCCTATGGACAAAAGGAAGTGCGCAAACTGCGATGGGAGCCACATAGGCATCTATCGCGGTTGCCCCAAACGACTTGCTATAATGCAAGGAAAGCCAGGCAAAGCTGTATCCGAGGTCAAAAAAGGGGTTTCGTTTGCCAATGCCCTAGCAAGACACGAAAGTGTTCTCGCGCAGGCCGAGGCTACGGAAAAATCCCCTACAAACCAGGTTGTACCAAATGTGGTGCCAGCCCCGGAAAGCGTCGTCCAAGAGGTTGTCGTCAAGGAGACGGCACCAACCGTCAGCACCGCTCCAAAGGAGAAACGTCCCCCTAAAAAGGGAAAGAAACATGCCACTAAGGCAAAAACAACTTCAGGGGAGAAGGAGAGCAACAAAACTGTTGCAAAACCTCCCCCTCCACCAGCACCCACTACTCATGATGGATCCTCCAATCAGGATCCAGCAGAGCCCAGCGAAGCTGGCCCGTCCTCCCGGACTGGCCCAGCCAATAAAACGACAGCAGTATCCAAACAAAACAAGCAGCAACAACCTCTAGGAGACGCATTTGCTTCCGAGGACATGGCAGAGTTCATTGAGTTGTCAACCTGGTTCGCCGACCTAGTTCAGCATTCCCTCCCGATACTACGACGCTGCAGGGCAGTCATCGATAACCCCGAGATTTCCGCTGTGAAGAAGCACCTCACGGTGCTTCAAACGGCCAGGGAACTGTATTCTAACTCCGCGAGCTCGTAATGGCGCATAGAACTGTGCGTTCATTCCGAGCTGCGTTCTGGAACGCAAATGGAGTTAGAGACCAGAGACCTGGCCTGTTAGAGTTCGTAGACAGTCACGGGATTGATATCCTGATGGTCTGTGAAACGCACTTGCACGCCGGTGTACAGTTTACCCTGCCAAGTTACGCCGCTCATCGGTCTGATCGGGTCGGCCGACAGGGCGGTGGTACTGCCATATTCATAAAGAACCATCTCACCCATACTCCTGTTGCCATTCCTCCGCTACAACACTTGGAAGCAACCGCCATAAGGTTATCCTTGGGCGGGAACGACCTAGTGCTTGTGGCGGTATACGACCCGCCAGATGGCCGTTTCCATGAAGCGGACATCACGGCTCTCCTGAACCTACACCATAGAGTTTGCATTGCAGGCGACTTCAACGCAAAACACCCAAGCTGGCACAGCCGCACCCAGAATGTCAAGGGCCGGGGATTGTACCGTCTCATTAGCGGGAACCCCGCCCTTCACGCGCACGGGCCGAGAGGTCCAACTCACTACCCGGCACGCGGCGCCGCGGACATCATTGATTTCGTAATCACCAAAAACATTCCATTTCACTTGGACCTCTCTGTGATTAACGCTCTGGATTCCGATCACAACCCTGTTGTGGTCGACTCAGACGTTAATCTCACTGCGCTGGGAGTGCCGGACTGGGTGGAAGAGGTCGACTGGGATGCGGCCGTCCTTGCCCTTCAAAACTCCGTGGAGGCAAATCCTCGAATAGACTCGCTTGAGGCTCTCGAGGAGGCAGCCGCGGGGTTTGCAACCTCAGTCCTAAATGCGGTGCGTGCTCACACACACCGCATTCCTACCGAAGCACCAAACCCTACATCTATCCCTGTACCTCTTAAACGCCTCATACAAGCAAAAAATGCTGTCAGAAGGCTATGGCAGAGATTCCGACATCCTAGGATAGGAGTAATACACCAGAGGTTCAAATCCCTGGTGAGACGACTCCTACGAAAACATAGGCAAGCAGCTTGGGAAGACACGTTGCGTCACGTAAACCTCCAGGAGAGGAAACCATGGCGCATCGTCCGAGGCTTGCGGAAAGACAAATCTGTACACCAGCATCCTGTGCACAGCCCTCGGGGAAGACTTGTGTTCGAACCGAGGGAAAAAGCTGAGGCACTAGCAGACTATCTGGAAACTCAATTCCAGCCCAGGGAAGATCCACAGAACGATGACCATACTGACCTCGTGGAGCAGGCGGTAGAAGACTTCTTAGAAGTCGGACCCGCAGGCCACGAGGTGTTCCACATCCCGATAGTTACCCCTCGCGAGGTAACTAATACCATAAAATCCCTAAGAGCCCGAAAATCCCCTGGACAGGACCGCGTAACAGCGGAAATGCTCCAACACCTTCCCCCTAGAGCCGTGATGCACTTGACCCGGATTTACAACGCATGCCTCAGCATGCGTCACTTTCCAGCTGTCTGGAAACAGGCGCGTGTGGTATGTGTGTTGAAGCCGGGCAAAAATCCGGTCTTTCCATCCAGTTACCGCTCCATAAGCCTACTACCAGTTATCTCGAAAGTATTCGAGAAACTGTTCCTGTCCCGCCTTGGACCCCTATTGGAGGAAAAAGGCCTCCTTCCTGAACATCAGTTTGGCTTTCGTTCTGGCCACTCCACGACTGAGCAACTACTGCGTGTAGCCGAAAAAGCTTCCCTGGCTTACCAGGATAGGGCTAAAACGGTGGCAGTGTTGCTCGACGTGGAAAAGGCATTTTCTACCACTTGGCACGAGGGGCTTGTCTACAAGCTCATACAGCACGAAATCCCCCCTCCATACATTTACTTGGTGGCTAGCTTCCTACAGGAACGTAGCTTCCGGGTGAAGGTGGAGGGATCATTCTCCAGAGAGAGGCCCATTGGCGCAGGAGTCCCCGAGGGCAGTGTACTGTCACCGGCACTCTTCGCAGCTTACATGGCCGATCTCCCCACGCACCCAAACACACACATCTGTCAGTATGCGGACGATCTATTGATCTTCGCTACTAACAAGAACCCGCGCTACAGTTACCACCAAGTACAAGCCCATCTCCGTGCCATCAGTAGATGGTGCGAGAACTGGCGCATGTCTATAAACCCGGAGAAAAGCTCTGCGATTCTCCTGGCGAACACGAAAGCCAACCGGCTCCCGCGGGACCTCGTGTTGCGGCGCCGTCGGATCCCCTGGGTCACTACGGCGAAGTATCTCGGAGTCACGCTGGACCGGCGGCTGACGTATAGACATCACGTCAGGGGCAAAGTACTACAAGGTCATGCTGCTCTCCGGCAGCTATACCCAATCCTCAGTTCCAAAACCATGCCCCTACGCCTGAAGCTCCAGCTGTATCGCGCGATCATTCCACCTCTGGTTTTGTACGGATGCGAGATCTGGGGAGTGGTGGCAAAGTCCACCTTCATCAGACTCCAGACGTTGCAGAATCGGGCGTTAAGGATGATCTATGATACCGGTTGGAGATTTCCCGCCCATATCCTCCACGAACATTCCAGCATCCCGTACATTGTCGACGTGATTAAAACCCGCGCTCGCTCAATGTACAACAAACTCCAAAATCACCCTAACCCTCTGGTAAATACCCTGGGCCAATATGACCAGAACCAGCCGCGCCGACTACCATCCAAAAGATTACCAAAGGACATACTAAGTCCGGCGGTATAATCTCACAGATGGGAAAAGCGACAGTTCAATCTGTATCCAAGACAGAGTAAATTACCTTTTCAGTTCACCTCTTAGCGAGTGACTGTTGGCCAGAACCCTGGTGGGAATGAGCGCGTCACCTGATTGGCCAGCCAATCAGAAGCCGCGCACTGCCAACTCACGGACAAATCCCACCCACCCGTTCCCTGTACCTATAAAAACCCCTGTCCCCAACTAATTTTCCCCAGATGACAAACTACCCCGTAGAGAAAAGAACACCCAGCTCATTACGCAGGTTAAGCCGTACAACGGCTCGGTACTGCGGACGAGACACTCGGGCGGGGGGGGGCCCCCCCCCGTTCGACCCGAACTGCCTCTGGAGCCTCTGGAGTCACAACTGCCAAGAGATGTCAGGTAGTATGGAAGTGGTTCAAGGTGGGGAAAAAACTACTTTGTGTGATAGACAACCATAAATTTTATTTCCAAAAGTAGCTGAAGGATGAAATACAACGGTGGGCTTGCGTTAGTAAGACGTGTAAATCCTACATCAATTAACTGTCACCTACAATGAGCATTATTGAATGAGTGATTTTGCACATCGCGAAAAAATTGCTGAGAACGTTTTGAACAGGCAGAAGATATTTCTTCTTTGAAACGACGAGTAACTCAGGATTTGTCCGTTAGATCAACAAAACTTATACATCAGGAGCTGAGGACTAGTGACGTGAGTACACTAATATCTTCGGAAATAAACTTGATCAGAAATAACATTTCTGCAGAGACTTAACCAATATCCTAAGCAACTCAAAACCATCGACGAAACTAAAACAGCAATTGAAGAGTGCAAATAATATCTTGTTATTTAATTACACTGAGAGCAAAATGTTGGGATTATCAACTGAAACAAATATTAAAGAACTTTGTGCTGCCTCGCAGATTTATGGAGATGGAACATTTAAAAGCTGTCCACCACATTTCTACCAGCTGTTCAGTCTGCACGCAGTTATACTCGTAAATTATTTAGTAGTGTCGATGTTATGCTTATTGCCAAACAAAAGTAATGAAACCTACAAGAAAATGTTGCAAAACATAATTAACAAATGTACCGCTTTTGGAAGGAAGTAATGTAGACTTTCAAATTGCTATTCATAATGCTGTGGAAGAGGTGTTGCCTGAGTCTGAAATTCGTGGTTGCCGCTTTCATCTTGGTCAGAGTTGGTGGCGAAAAATACAAGTAATGAGTCTCACTGGAAAATACATAGACAAGGAGGTCAGCACGTTCTTGTAAGTCCAGATGAAGTCGATGGGTGCTTCGTTAAGGATCTTGTGGCAATATTACCACAAGAAAATGTTCAGTGTCTCACTATCTACTAGAAACTTTCATCAGCGAAGATTATTTTTCCGTCCAAGATTTGACGCCTGTTAGAATAACAAAGGAATGCGAAGCGTTTTATTCTAAACTTAATGGGATGTTTTGCACAGCACATCCAAATATATTTCTATTTATTGATGTTTTGAAGGGCATTCATTCAGAAGCGTGTGTATAATATGATCAACAGATCATCAAAGGAACAAAGGAATAAAGGAAAACTTCCTGAGAGAGCAGATGCTGCTATACCAAAGTGATCAAAAAGTGACGATGGAATTCATAAAATCAGTGCCGTTCAAGTTTCTCCCAAAAATGGAAATACAGGTATAGTAATGCCGAGGTGACAAAACCTGTTGTTGTAGGATAAGGTTTAAATGTGACTGAAACTTTCTAAACTTTGCAAGATAACGTATTAAAAATAAAAAATAAAAAAAACAAAAACAAAAACAAAACAAAAACAGGTAGCCCGCACCCATCTCAGAGGTAGCCCAGCCGGAATACAGAGGGGTTTCCGGATGCTGCACGGACCTCAGGGTCGCCGTCTACGTTGAGGAGCTGCAGTTGTGGTTAAATATCTTGGTAACTTGGGAATTATAGATGGAAAAGCATCACTTTCCAATTCCAGTTTTCCATGAAGAACCACTAACATATAACCTAAAACAATAGTCTACGTTTAATATAGCTACTTCATTATAACATCCATATACATTTATATAATTTATGATTATGCGAGCCTGAAACCGAGGGATAAGCAGAGAAAGAGAATATGGTTTTCCTCAACAAGAGGAATAATTACAGGCTATTCGCAGTAAGGTTAGGGTTGCCCACATTTTAACGTTTTTTTGAATATTCAAAGATCTCCATAAGCAAGAACATACTAAGAAATATACAGAGACGGACAGAAGTATTCAAATCTATGGATATACAATCTTAAATGTTGAATTAATAGACAAAGAAGGCGGAATTATTTATTATTTCCTGATTCCTTGATGCGTTATTGTACTTTTCAAACATATACAGTATACGAATTATAGTTTGTTCAGTCTTTTGAGACAGTGGAACGTAGAGATATAACCTTCCACTGTCTCAAATGACTGAACAAAGTATACAAGAATACGCGTGTATTATTCAAAATGTGATTTACCTTATAAACGTTACGTTTCCTTATGACACAAGTATTCAAACGCGCTCTATAATACAACAATAAAACAAAGGAAACGATGGAAATGATTTTTGTACCTTTAGAAGTCCTCAGTCGTGTTTGCTGTCATACAGTGCACAAGCACCTTTCCTTTAGCTACGAGTGGCCACAGTCAAAATGGGGCAGAAAGAAAAAGAGATGAGTAGAATAAGATATGTAAAGAAATTGGAGAAGTTTTAACCATAAGCAAGGCATCATTAAACAAGGTAGGCCTACTCTTGCTCTCACAAGCTTGGTCAAAGAATCAAAAGAAGCAGTTAGCCAGATCAAACATTGTTGTACGAGGAGCTTTGTTGGTTGTAAGAGGCCAGAGGAGCGGATGCTTAAAAACAAATAGGCTTTATTGCTGGCCGTGTCTTTTGTTTTCCTCCGAGAAGAACTCATGTAATGGAGATGGAGTACATGGCTTGGATAGCTTCAGGACATTGAAACGCAGGCATTGAGGTATCTTCTGCACACGTAAGAGGTATTATAGGCTTAGTTAAATTTGGCAAAAGTCGCATTGAATTTGTTCTTAGCGAAGTTTATGAAAAGAGCGTAGAGCAACACAATGAAAATGGGAAAACACAACAGATACATAATACAGAATTTAATTGAAGCTGTGTGCTCTTTGGCCAAGCAAGAGCTCACTTTTCTTGGGCATGACGAGGGAGGGCATTCTGAAAGCCGAGGAAATTATAAAGAACTTCTTGCAGTATTTGAAAAAAATAATCTTTCCAGTATTTCTTCATCCTGTCACTGATTTTTTTTTCTTCTGTTCAAATTATACTTTTCTGTTTTTCAACTGGAAACCTTCGAAATTTTGATATCACTTTCTTAACATTTATTATTATTATTATTATTATTATTATTATTATTATTATTATTATTATTATTATTATTATTATTATTATTATTATTATTATTATTATTATTATTATTATTATTATTATTATTTTTATTATTATTATTATTATTATTATTATTATTATTATTATTATTATTATTATTATATCTGTTTATGGTGGTGATAATAGTGCTAAAGGCATCAACAGTATTGATGTCAAATGTACATTTTTGGAAACACGTCAGTAAATACCATGCGTCGCCACTGACACACACACACACACACACACACACACACACACTCTCTCTCTCTCTCTCTCTCTCTCTCTGTCTTATCCATAAGTTTAGCATACATCTGTCTCTTACGGTTTTCCAGGTACATAAAGTTATTCAACATATTCAGAATGAAGAGCTTCAAAGCTATTCTAAGAACACTCTGAGTAGGTATACTTTTATTAACCTAGCAAACATCTGAAGTACATGGTATTGTAATCAAAATCCTTTGAGCCGTTTTGATGTTTTGAAGTTCATACATCGGAACTAAATGCTTAGAATTACACAAAAGATGAGTAGTTCGCTTGTTGTTTGAAGAGGAGAATATTGGTTCCGATTCTCGGTATGAGCAAGAGATTGTGTTCACTCAGCCCTGCTGCTTGGTTGAGAAATACAGATTTCGCAGAAACTTCAATACAACTGGTCTGGTGACTTCAATATAATACGCCATAATCAGTATTGCCCCTGCCCATACACTTCTAGAATATTAAGTTTAATATCTTTTAAGGATGCGACACGAACATTTTGAAGAAAATTCCTCAATCCTAAACTACACTTTGCATGGAAAATGTTTTGATTTTGTCGAAAATGGCTGTAACGATTTTCATTAAAATGCCCTATATTTAAGATATTTTTATGACAAATGAAATGTGTATGTTGAATTTTCTGACTATAGCTCATGTAGTGCAGTTTACTCTGGATGAAAAGAGATAGACAAAATATTTCTATACGAAAAATATATACCAAATCTTACTATACAAAAATGTAGATCTTGCTTAAAAACACACAATTTATGTCCCAATAATTGTTTTGTAGAGTGAATCATTTCGAAGATATTCCTTGTTAATTGTGTGAGTTTTGGAATACTTACCACTTTCGTCAAATGGAAGATTGTTATTCATTTTTTGTACCTTAGCTATGCAAAGAGAACGAAATCTCAAAGGTTTAAAAGATTTGACTAACACTCAAAGCCTACTGTATTCCCATAATTCCCCTTGCACCTACAATAATAAGAAAATTTCTGCAAATGTTCATCTCAACTTACACGAATAAGATACAGGAGTAAGGGTTTGTAAGAAGGGTTAGTACAAGAGTAGAGAAAGTCATGTGAGTGCAACACTCCACATCTTTATAAATTGGAAACCTATTTTAGGAAGTCTCAAAGCGTGTATTTGCGGTGAAGTATCGGTATCGAATTTTTAGTTACAGTGCAAATTCATCCTCTACCTTTTATAGGTAAATGCATTATACTTTCCATTCAAATGACTTGAGTGTTACTGTATCAGTGCGCATAAAACCATTCCGCGTAACAGTAGCTCTGAAAAGGAAACCAAAGAGGTGACTTTCTCAATAAATCGGAGAGATATTGCTTCTGACTCATAAAATAATACTTCTTATCGGCACGTGGAAGTGTTGCTTTACGCAGATTTATGGGGTGATACTCGAGCATTATACGTGTCTAATTTCCGTTCTTGAACGCAATAAAATATCAAGAAATGATGGTTGGCTATTGTCTATTGTTTCTGTGTAGTGACACAAGTTTTATCTAAAGCTGATATGTTCTGCACCTGCAGAAGGGAAAAGGAAAGAAAAAGTCTCATTTGTTACCTACATTCATATGATTCATGTGATATTCTTTTTATCTTCACGATTTACCTGTCTCAAATTGCATGTGATCTTCCCATCTCTCGTTTGTCATCCGCGACATCTTTTTCCTTTAGTAGCTGTTTAGAGATCTCCTGGTCTTTCATCCTTTGTGTATTCTGAAGGTAGTTTATTTGATGTTCTTTTGTTTAAAGTATGCATATGCTCTTTTCTGATGGCCTCATTTTTATTCTTATTCGCTCTTTTATAGCTGGTCACCGCTTTTAGAAATTTCATCTCTGCAGAGTCTATCTCTTTGCCATCTTTTCTTCTTAGCGTCCAACATTCATATCCATTCAAAACAGAAGGTACTGCTAATGCTGTATAACATTTTAGTATGGTGTCTTTCCTTGTTTTGTTTAATAATGTTCGTTTGTTCAGTAATGTTCTTGTGTTCTGTACTATCTGCTTCTCTGCTATTGCTTAGAGGAAGTATTGCTGTCCACCCAAAAAATACAATATAGTTATTTCACCGGATATAGACCTCCGTCTGTGTTTAAGGGAGTACGGAATGGATTTCGGTCAAAAATGCAATTTTTGGATTGTCTGTTATGAAGTTATGAAGGTTTTTCTTCATTATGTCGTGTGAATTACGTTGATATTTCTCTTACAAGTTAATTATTAAAATATGGGAATGGCTTCCCACAATTTCGTATAGGCAATTACAGTGACACTAATGGAGGAATGGAGGTTTCAGGAGTTGAACAAATATTTCAGTGGTCTGAGAAGTACACTACACTAATTACCTCAGAGATGATGACTATTAAAGGATGTAATGAAGTTGTAGAACTATAGCCATGTGGAGAAAACAAGAATTGAAAACTTGGAATGTGTGGGCGCTCAGAAGAGGAAGAGTTGTCGACAAAGAAAACTGAAGGTTTCTCTGGTAGGAAAAGTTCTGAATGATTGAAAGACAGTTTTTGGATATCATAGACTCACAGATCATGTCATTGAGAGGCTTCAGAGGTATTATAATAGAAGGCTGGTCACTGGAAGTAAATATAACCGTCCTCAAAGTTTGCCACTTGCCTTAGTGGAAGAAGTAGCACAATATTTAGGGACTTAACGCGTCCTGATCTCCTAAAAATGTTTGCATGGCCAGATCCAAAACACGAACGAATGTGGTTACAGTATGACATGGAGTCGCATCCCTAAAAATATTTTTGCAGGGATTAATACCTTGTAGTGTATGTTGCTGTGGACACGTACAATGAAGGACACAATAAAATGTGAAGTACTGAAATTGTTGGATTTACATAGGTGCTGGCTGAAATACTGTTGCTGCAATACATCGAGTACATGAAGAAAGGCTCAGGAGTGCAATAAACAAGCTTTGTAACATCTTAAATCAAGCAAAACAATTCAAAACAGTGCCAAAAGGAAGACAGAACTGGAAAGTGAAGATTCTGATGAATCAAGCTATGGTGCAGCTCTCTACTAGATGTTAAAACTTTAGAACTCATTAAGTTCAAATATTCCTCACTTAAAGAACATTTTCTCAATTGTTAATTAATATTTCGATCTGTAATTTTTAGGAGCTTTTTGTGTTGGTGTTTTACATACAGTGAAATAAGAGTATTGAAAATAATTAACATCTGGTAAAGTGTTTCACAAATATGTGCTCTAAAATGTCAAAAGCAAAGGATTGTTTTTCAACTATTATAAGGATATTACACCTACAAACTGTAAAAATATCAGCTTTCTAGGTTGTATAGTTACTGAGAAAATGTTCCTTATTTATGGCACATTTTAACATTTTCAAGATAGGCCATTCCGTATTCTCTTAAAGGCGTAATTCCAAAACAAAATGTGGAATAAATACTAGAGTCGGTAATTTGAGTTTATCTGACGAAGATGCGGCCCCAAACAACCCTTTAGATGGTAAAGGTTTCCATATATTTTATTTTCTCACAAGAGGCTGTAGCGATTTGAATTAGAATTCTCTGTTACTAAGAAATAACAAAATTATATCTGAAAGAACAGCCGGCGAAGTACTCTTCATTCTCCATGAATTTTATATATGTTTGCAAACGTAAGAGATAACTAGACAGAACATCACAACTCAATGTAGATCTCATTAAAATGCACAAGTTATCTATAATATATTTTTGTGGTGCGGAGTGTATTTCCGAGTGTACAGTTTTTAAGTGCTAAGTCATTCGTTTGTTAATGGCACATGCAAAGAGTGGAAATTACAAACCAGCACAAAGCGACTCATTGTTTAAATATTTGATTATCGCCTCAGTATCCCGTATCCCTCTTTAAACATAAAATGAATTGGATCATTTACCATGAAGTAGAATTGAAAAATGTGTTTTATAAGAATAGTGGGTAGAGAAGGTTATGTGAGTATACAGAGATGTAAGTTTTGCTTTCTCTGCGGTACGTACATTAAGTAGTGGAAGTATTGTATTCCACCCCGAAACCCGCCCTTCTACTGCCAGGGATGACCGAGTCACCGCCGGGCAGACCCTGGCCACACCAGAGCGCACCCCAATCACTAGGAACCGCAACAACACAAAACAACCAACACACACGCAAACACACACACAAGCACCCCCAACACCGCTGGAGGATTCAATTTTCTCTCCAGTAGCGCTCACCACTCGCGAGGCTTTTGTAAATGGAATGGCCTTGAGGGAGCTTCTGGCTTCACTAGGAGTCTCCAGGGAAGTAAGCTACGAAAACTTCCTTAAACACACAAAATGGCTGCTGGAGTTAATCACACACCAAGACGCAGACCCACTTTACCTCTTTAACTATCTTGCCAGATATCTCCTTGTACTTTCATCCCACAACCAGTAATGGATAGTACATCTACACTAAACGTATTATACTGGAACTGCAACAATATCAGACGAAAACGTCAGGAATTAACGGACTTCCTGATAAGAAACTCGATCCAAATTGCGCTTCTAAACGAAACACATTTAGGACCATTGGACCGCTTCTCCATTCCGGGTTACAGTATATACCGCAATGACCGAAATAGAAGAGGCGGAGGCACGGCAGTAATAATACTGAACACGCCAACTGGCCCGAGTTCGAAGCGTTAGTTGAAACGCAACTCGAACAAAACAACCCTGTCATTAGCTCACAAGATACTCAAGAGCAAGCCGTAGAAATAATTACCAGAACTATTCACCATGCGACCGAAAAACATGTTCCCTTAACTAGGCCAACGAATAGTGCAACCACACAGTTCCCTCGGGCTGTAAGACAGGCAATGCAGGACCGAAACAGGGCCAGGCGCAAATGGCAGCGAACGCGAAACCAAATACATCGCAACGAATATGACAACCTCAAAGTCGCGGCCGATATACTAATGGCCGAACACATAAGGGAGCAATGGAACGCCACACTGGAGGACGTTGATCCTCATAACAGAACAGTGTGGCGAATAGCGAAGTGCCTGACACGTACTCGCACAAACATTCCGCCCCTACATATTGACGGACAAATAGCCGAAACACCGGCAGAAAAAGCAGAAGCTTTCGCAACCACACTAGAGCAGGTATTCCAACCGAATGCTGAACCATGCGACAGACAGTTTGCAACAGCAACGGAAGACCAAATTGCTGAAATAGGGAATATTCCAACGCACAACAAACTTCGAAAAACCAGTGCAAGCGAAATTAAATGGCTAATAGCACACTTGCCTACTCGCAAGGCTCCAGGACCAGACAACATTCCCAATATAGTCCTGAAACATCTACCGCCCAAAGCCTTAAAAGTGCTGGCGGATATATTCAACTACGCGCTGGAACACGGAAAATTCCCAAAGCGCTGGAAGGAAGCACGAATCCTTATGTTTCCTAAGCAACATAAAGATAGGTCCATTCCTACTAATCACAGGCCAATTAGCCTCTTAAGCACACTAAGTAAACTGCTAGAGAAAATAATACTTAAACGCCTCAACTCATTCCTAATCAAAAACAACGTGATAACTGACGACCAGTACGGCTTCAGGGCCAATCACTCTACAACCCTACAGATACTTAGGCTTACCGAAAGTATCACCAGGGGATTTAACACTAAACGATCGACAGGCGTGGTCCTATTGGACATAGAACGCGCTTTCGATAAAGTGTGGCATGCAGGATTACTCCACAAACTCATTCACATAGGGGTACAAGATTCAATGGTCGCCCTAATAAAAGATTACCTCAGTGGAAGGAGTTTCAGAATCTCAATTGAGAATACCGAATCCTCATTGCACCCCATAAACGCGGGAGTCCCACAAGGAAGTTTACTCGGACCTACACTATTTAATATATATATATATATATATCAATGATCTACCACCACTAGTACGAGTAGATAAATACATATACGCGGACGACACGGCACTGGCCACGCAATCTACTCAGCCACGCATCATACACCTGCGGCTCCAGAATGCTCTAAACACATTGGAGCCCTGGTTCACGAAATGGCGGTTAAAACTAAATGCAAGAAAAAGCCAAGCAATCATTTTTACCAGGCGAAAATTACACAGGCAAAGGAGGCGAGCCCTCCCACCCCTCACCCTAAATCAGGAACCTATCGGGTGGGAGACATCCGTCACGTACCTAGGGGTTAAGATGGACGAATATCTCACATGGAGAGAGCATATTAACTCAGCCAGAGCAAAGGCCAATGGCCAACTCAACAGACTGTACCCGCTCATAAATCTTAACAGCAGCCTTAAGCTACGCATGGGACTTACGCTCTATAAGACGCTGATCCGACCCATCTTAACTTACGCCGCCCCGGTATGGGGATATGCGGCAAAAAGGCACATAAAACGCCTCCAAACGATGCAAAATAGAATACTGCGAATTATTGCTAAACTACCGCCAGAGGCTCCGACGTACCAGTTACATGAAGAGCTGAAAATGCTCACAATCGAGCAGTTTATTAAACACCTGGCATGCAACCTATACGCCAAAAAGAATAAGAACCACAATGAGCAAATACGAATGCTCGGGGAGTATGATATGACTCGCGACAAACACCTCCGCCCTCTATCATTGTTCGATCGCACTATAAGTATAGGCGAACCCGAACTCAACATACAGGAATACCTGAATAATTTATTACCATGAAATTACTGGTTAGGGGATGAAGGGAAGCACACAACAAACACACAACACTATAAAAACATACACTTACACTCAAGCCCTCAGAAGTCCTTGTGCTACCTAGCCAAGGCGGACCCCGGGAGACGAGGGCCTCCCCGGTAGTGGCACAGGCTCGCTCCTGCACTCCAGGCAGACAGCCCGCCATGTGTGCACTTATACGACCAGGCAAGATCAGGTACACGATTAATGACGAAGCCTCCGGCTAAATCACATCCTAGTAACTAAGATTAAATGACACAGTAGAAGTTATCTCTACAAGTTGTAAATCTTATAAATATCACCATAACTGCACCTAGTTATATAAGCATTTCTTAAAATACTACTAGCATAGATTATAGGACGCAATATAAATTTAAAAAAAAAAATAAAAAAAAAAAAATAAATAAAAAAATAAAAAAAAAATAATATAAAAAAAAAACGATGCCAAATGGCTGAAACACAAAAAGAACACCATCAACTATCCTACACATCACCATTAGTTACTACCAGGGGGCACTCAGGGCTTATGTCATGTTTGCCCTCCGGCACATCAGTAATACTCGCTGTTACTGCCACTGGCAGGCAGCTTCCATCTCTCACCACAGAATGCGCAGATGCTTTATGCGGTACTGCAGCATAGAGGCCTTGACCTCAAGACTTCCGGTGGGGTTTTTTAGTGAGTAGGCTGCCCGGGTTCGAAGCCAGGGTAGGAGTCTTACACTCGCATGCACGCATGCGGTTAGGGCGTAAGTAGCCTTTTTCCCCACCACCACCCAAAAAAAAAAAAAAAAAAAAAAAAAAAAAAAAAAAAAAAAAAAAAAAAAAAAAAAAAAAACCACCAAAAATTTGATATTGTTATTTCACCGAAAATTCACTGTTGGAGACTGCATTTAAAGAAGCCTTCATATAGCGACCAGCTTTAAACTACTTGACTATCGCTCAAAGCCTGGTATTCTCATTGCACCTACAAGAAAATTACCGATAAGATATTTCTTCAAATGTTAATCTCGATTAGTAAGAAGATCGAGGAATGAGTTTGTATGAGTAGTTAGTACAAGAGTAGAGAAAGTCATGTGAATGCAACACATCAGATTTTTCTGTGGTGGCTATGCAAAGTGACCAATAAGTGCAGCAACGCCCACAGATATCGACCAGATATCTCGGTCGTTGATCTCGTGAGTTCGCAAGGATGAGTTTTTATCGGATAAACGTCAGCTCGTTACTGGACCGTAATAGCATTAGTTAGCACAGGTCCAGTCCATTACAGTTTCCATTACCGAAAACCACCACATTCCTTCTACTTGGAAAAGTGTATTTTTAAAAGGATTAACGTTCAAATTTTGTACTTCAAAAATAACTGTGACCTTATTTTGTTCTGATTTTGGTTTGTTTTAATTTGTTGATCAACCATTATCTCATCCTGTTGGTTAGTACTCCGTAACACATTGGATTGATATTTCATTTTGCGTTTTTATACACAGGGTGGTAGGTACTGCTTCGGCTATAGTTTAACTAGGGGTTCTACATGATGAGTGCGACGAATATGTCAAGTACAATTATTGTCAATAAAGAACCGTTTGGCGGGGAAAAAAAAGTGAAACATTTGGAGCCATCTATAGCTTGTTGACAAATGGATATAACTGATTTATTACTTCACTAGCTGTCCTGCAAACATTGTGTGAACAATGCTGTAGGTAATGCATTTCTACCTGAATTCGAATGAATTCAGTCACAATTTATGTTATCGTGTTATCTCCGAAATTAAACTTTGCGTGGCACTTTAACATTAAATTGTGACTAAATTCATTTGCATTAAGATAGAAATGTATTACAACATTGGCCACACTATGTTTTCGCGACAGTGACTTAATAAACCAGTTATATCCATTCCTCAAGAAGCTAGATGGCTCCGGATATTTGACACAAATTATTTGTCGGCGAAATGGTTCTTTATTGACAATAACTGTATTGAACATATTTGTTACAATCATGTAGAACCTCGTGTTAACATATGGCCAAAGCCCTTACACCCTGTATAATAGTATAATTACGTATTATTTGTAAAGCGTAAGGGATATTCACAATTACTACTCGGAAAGTCCTTCGTTAAAACGTTTTAATTTACATAAAATATTTTGTGGCATTTACGGTTTCTTAGATATTCTTGTTATTGATTTGAATTTTCAAATACTTTCTATTTTTTCTACTACGTGTAGTATTGGGGAGTAGGGAAAACACTGCATTCCACCCAGAATGTTGCTGTCGAGATTTCGCCAGAAATACAAGTTTTGTGACCCCCCTGAATCTAATAAAAGCATTTTTAGAAAGAAGGTCCTTGTGTATGTGAACAGCGCAACTCAAACTTATTGTTTAAGCTGAGCATCTACCTAGAAAGCATCATTTCAAGAAAATACTCCCACCACAAACTACCCTTTACAGGGAAGAAAAAACATCGATTTACTCAATACGGCTCTAACGAGTTGGATTCAAAACCATACGTTAAAGAAATTTTCATTACTAAAGGAATATGTATTTTGAACTTTCTGGGAAGTTTCTGAAGTCCTCTTTTTTCTGAATGATCTTTGCATAACTGGTAAATCATAAGAGAGACAAATTGTTAAAACGCATATATAACATTAATACTGTAAGAAATGGGGTTGGTGAATAAACTACAAGATAATAGCATTCAAAACTTTGTGTTGCACTCACATGAGTTTCTATGCTCACTTTTGCACAACTATTCTTACAATGTTGCTGCTTTATTTAGTTCATTTTAACCCTAGAACGCTAAGCCTCGTTATTTTTACGACGCACGATTGGCAATCCTGTTTTTACTCCTATAGTTTTCACGGCACAATTATTTCCTTTTCAGTAGCTTCCTAGCTTTTGAAGAGCTTTGTCAGTGGGTGTGCATTGTCGAAATCGGGTGCAACAGTGCATTGTTAGTAAGTGCTTTGTCGTAAATTTTACGACGATTAGTGTTCACGTATCCAGAATTTCATAAGGAAGCAGATTTATTTTTGTAATAATATGAATTCAGGAAAGCAGGACGTGTAATAACAATTCAGGAAAGCAGTTGAATCATTGCTGTCGAATGTTTCAGGTGAGTATTCTGCGTGTAGACGACCCAAATTTTGGAAAAAAAGATTATGGCAATGCTTCTTGAAGAAGACAGTAGCCCCCAGATTGATTTTAGCTCCGACGAAGAAATTGATAATGTGGAGTCTGATGATGTAATAATGACTGGTACAGATGGTGAAGATATGGCAGGACGAAAAATTGATATGTGTATGAGCAACGATGAAAATTCTCCTCTAACTAGGCAAAGAATGTCGCCATGGATACTGCAAAGAACATAGGGCAAATCTCTGCACAAATTGATGTAAGTGAGGCGAGATAGAACTGTCTTTGTTGTCTCATAACAGTTTAAATGAGTCAAGATAATATTTTATGAGGCAGGTATAAACATTTGTGGGATATTATTTTATAATAGAAGTAAACAGTAGTAAATTTTACGAGGCTTAGTGTTTATGTACTATAGGAATAGGGTTAGTGTTCCAGGGTTAATGAGGTTAATATTTGCAGAAATTGCCTTATTGCTTCGGCATTTCCTTGTAGATAAAAAGGGAATGAGGGAACACAGCAGGCTTGAACGATAGTGAAATTGTTTAAGAGCTTGTGAACATATGATGGACTTGAAATCCCGTTCTCTTTTCTTTACATGGCCAAAATATAGAAATCTGAAGTGTTGCAATACCTTCTTTATCATGTATGTGGTAGAGAAAGTAAAAACAAATGACTGCCTGTTTGAGAAAAGTATGTTTTTGAAAACGCAAAACAGTAACAAGGATTGTCTCAGAAATGGTTAGCTCATTGGTTATATTTATTGTCAGAAAAAGAAAGCTAATACGTAAACTTAGCTGGGGTAAGGGAGTCAGAGTATTTAGAGGGTGTTCCTGCCCCCCCCCCCCCCTTTTCCTTGCCTACGACAACCATTCCCAGCCTATAGAAATACATGCATGTGAAACAAGTTTTAATACATCAAATAATATAAAGCAGTCATATTATCCATCCTAATGGTTGCTAAATAATACGTGGACAATGGCTTCGAGCCACGGTTTAGAAGTGGCTGTGATGAACAGCGGTCGTTAACAATAAACAGCCATCTTACCACGTGTGTGTGTGTGTATTCTCAACCGTTATAAGTCCAAGCGGTTCAAAGTGAAGAGCATTTATGTTCTGGGTTTAACAACTGGAGTGGCGGCATCACCGCGACAAGATACAGTAACTCGCAGCATGCAGCAGTGGTTCAAGAAGCTCATGCTATATCATCATTGTCTCGGTGCAGTTTGAAAACTCGTTATTGTTGATTTGACACAGTGATATTAGTTGCCAGCAGTTGTTTATTGCTAACTACCTCGTGCTTGGGTATATTGTTGTAGCAGCCGTGTTTTTAATTCTTATCATTATTAAAGGTAATTATGAATTTGGTGTTCTGTGGCACCTCTGTATGCAATATTGTTTGTGCCTATAATAATGACTCCCCAGGCACCTTCATGTGCCATAAATATTGCATGTTATGCACGCTAGTTAAATTACTTTAGCTTTATAGATATTTAATATACTTATTAATTGGTAAATGTAGATTTATTTGTTGGTGCTTGTGTTTATATTCATAACGAAATAGCTTATTGTATTGTTGCACTTGTTTGAAATTGAAACTTGCCTATTTTTGGTGAAAGAAGCCCATCTGGCATCGAGAAAAGAGTAGGTGAAGGGAGAAATAAATTAGTTTGTTACTACGAGACATGAATAATGTTTAACACAAATATCAATTTATGCGAGTTTAATTTATATGAAATAGAGTTGTGTTAATTGGGGTACTGGCGAAGAACAACAAAAATATCGAGTAGTAAATTAACATTTATGAAGGTTGAAAATTATACTATTACAGTAGTTAATGAAAAAAATGTTACTTTCATATCGCTTTTTCTATCTAATATAGTTTACTGTAATATCAATTCTACAAACAGGTATTTATGCAACTAGTGTATTACCTGATTGTGAGACGAGTGTCACAATGAAAACATTATCAATTGTTACATACAATTTAGCATTAAAATACTTTAAAATAATGTATTTGCTAAATGAAACATTATAATGTATCATCACAGATTTACAACGTAATAAAGTTGTTAAGAAGATGTTTTGGACACTTTTAGAGGAGAATGTGTAATGATAAAACTATTGAACATGTGGATTGTATTCCGCTTGACATTTTGAATGAACCCAAGAGTACTGAGAATTCATTAATCTCAAAAAATCAGTTGTTTACGAAAAAGAACATGAAAAAGTTTTGCTAATGGAAAAACGATAAATGAATTAGGTAATTCTTGTGTTTGAATGTTGCTGCACTTGGAGAGTGACGATTTCAGCTTTTCTTACCGGCACATTGGAGAATATTATATTATGGCGGTGGTCAATGCTGTCTTGTTGGCATTGTAAACTACGTTATTCATTCTGTGGCACTGGTGCCAAAAATAGGGTCATTTCGCACGATTTATGCAGTTTGAATGCTAAAATTGCATAGTTTAATGGTTACTGGAGTAAAACACTTATATTTTGCTGCTCTAATGGGCGGTTACGATGTTATTTATGTGATGATGTTAGCACTGCGATTGATCTCTCGCACTCAGAGCTAATAGAGTACTATTCGTAATACCAGGATTCCCTTCTGACATCAGCAGTTACATTGTTTCCTTTAGCAATAGAATAGTGGCCATTTAGCACAATTAAGTGAACGGTAAACGGGCAACTACAAAAGCTGTTGGGTTGCAACTGGGAAATCGATCATTTCAGTATTAACTCATCGCTTTGCTCATTAATGCAATGGCTTTATTGTTTTCTGCACTCCAGCAAATGTATTAATACTAGATTCATTTGATTACAAACGTAACAATAGCCAAGTCATCCCAGATTGGGGAAACCCCAAAGGACTAGGTTTATTTGTTTGCCAACGGAACAATAGTCTGTTTAACAATAATACATATCATTTAAAGTAATTACAAATCAGCATGAGAGCGTAAAACGTATGCAAGAGAACAATTATTTACTGGGATTGCCATGAAAACTACATAGAAATTGAAGGGTGCAAATTTAAAGAAATAATGTTTAGTTTACACTTTATTTAAAAAATAGTAAGGTTTATTACATTTACTTTATGGTACACTGAGATATGTACCTGTATTTCAAATTTGGTGCTTCTTTACTGTTTAGTCACATCAAAATACATTTTTAAGTGCTGGTCTTATCTTGCAGGGCTCGGTTTTTACATTGTCTCATCTGTACATTGGCGATTGTTGTGCCAGAGTGAACTATGTACCATATTGTTCATGAAAACGCACTGAACTTTGTGATGTCACAACAAACTGTGTCAGATTCTAGAATAACGTTCTTTCGTCTTTCCTGCTATCTGGCCATTCTACTTGCTTTATTACACATGAAATATGATTTTATTTCTTTCCAATGGAAGCACATAGTTCTTGGCGCTTAGTTAACTCTGGCATGGTATTTGCCATATAAGTAGGTGTGTGGTATTGTTTTAGTGCCTCACACTTCCTCGTTGTGGTTTTACAACACAATTCATATTAGTAAATGCAGTACGATGTAGTGGAAAGTGTTGTTTCTAAAGGAGATTTGTGGAGTAGATTTTACGGACTAGTTTGATACCCGTTGCAATGTTGTTAGTGTCATCTCGGCCATGTTAAACTTTTGGGAGCTGCCATTAAACAGTATAGTAGCCACTGCAAGTGTTGGGGACGCCTGAGGCTTTATCAGTCCATTACTTCATACGCAACAATAAACTTACATCCGGTGATGCGGTTGGCGTCGATCAGTCTCGAATCATTATTTTATTTTATGGCTTAAGCTTTAATTGCACTGCCATAAGGAACTATGCCGCCAAGCGATAAGTACGTGCTTGCTCTAGTTTCATTCACATAATGATAACCTATCCTGTCATTCGTTCCGTTAAAATCCGGCAGTTAGTTCCCCTTTTAGTTTCCCTACCGCGTACATCGTACATATTACAGCAGGTACTGCGTTCCGCACAAAAATTCGTACCGAAATTTTCTGGAAATACACGTTTTGAGGTCCTCTAAATCTAAAAAATATCATTTCTAGAGGAAGTTCCGTGTGCCTCCCGTGTGTCTGTGAAACGGATAACTCAAAAATGAAAGGTGCTTTAAATACCAAACTTGGTATTTTAGTTCAGAATCTTCCTAGGATACCACACGGAAGATTTTCACTCAAAAATTTTAATTTTCTCAAAAATGGCTCTTAATGATTTTGAATAACTTTCGTAGTGACCATAGTATATTTCACCAAAGCGGCCCGGGTTCGATCCCAGGCAACCGCATGTGGGATTTGTAGTGGACGAAGCGGTACTGGGGCGGGTTTCCTCGGGTTCTCCGGTTTCCCCCGCCATTTCATTCCACCGGTGCTTCATCTTCATTCTATCATCAGCGTCACTGCCTGCGGTGCCGAATGTAGAAAAAGCGGGCGTTAAGCACTACCCTCGTATAGTCCATTAATACTAAGTGCTTACTAAAACTTCTGCCAATTACCGATGCTATCGACGATATACAGATTAAATAAAATTGGTGACAATAGACATCCTTGTTTAACTCCTTGATTTGTTCTAATGTGCGCTTATTGATTACATCAATTTTTATATTAGTTCCTATATACATTTTCTTTGTTATTTCTACTAAATGTGCTGGTACTCCTTTTCTTTCCATTATATCCCACAAATCATTCCACTGTTGACAATTGACCTTCTCGTAATCTATGAATAATTTGTGTTTCCAAATTAGCCATGTTTTTCTGGTATATTATTTTATATCCCAGATATTTAAAACTGTTCACATGTTCAGTAAATTAGTAATCAATTACAATTTTTTATCTTTTATGTTGGGATCCGATAAATACATTTTTATAGTTTTGTTTTGAGAAATTTTAAGGTGATATTCTTTTATCATATTTATGAACTTCCTGCAACCATCTGTAGAACCGTTACCAGCTGGTCATCTGCAAGCAATATAGTTCATAGGTGATCCATTAATACAAAATTTGTGGTCGTGGTGGTAATCTGGTTTTACTCAAGCAGACCACTATTTATTTTCGCATTTTTCTCGTCCCAGATTCTGCACTTATTATAAATTACAGACATGCACATCTAAAGAGATAACATAATCGTGTCCTGCTTCCATTTCTCATAACCATAAAACATGCTGCCACTGCTTTCTTCTTGTTTGATTTGGAGATGGATGGACTTTGGTATTCCTCCATGGCGTGCACAAAGTTCATTCTGCCAGTATCCCATAAAAGGATGCAATAAAAACAGGAATGTCTCATTAAATACAGAACTACAGGCGAAAACAAAAGCGAAATGATCGATGGAAAATACGGTCGCGACGGTTAGTGGGATGAAACAAAAGGCATCATTGAAAGCTTCCAAGGAAGTTCAAAGCCCTCTGAGCTTGTGATTTGTGACTCTTAAACTCACTAGAAACGTTCGCGTTACGAGAAGTAAAATATGGCAGGGTGGACGGGTTCAAGTGGCGTTTGTTGTATATGAACATCTCGTTCTGGAATAATTCCCTATCCTCCACAGAGTCCGAAGTACGAGTATGAATGCGTTCGATAATTAAACTAATACGACCATCGCTCAAACTCCACATTTCAACGAGTAATAATACCCTCCATTAATTAGCCAACCTCTGTTGTGTTGGGGGGTAGGGGGTGCCGCAACATGCCTGCCTGACAGACATTCAACAGGTCCCGAGTTCGATCGATATCGCTCAGGGTGGGTTATCCTAATAAGCCTTTTCTTTCCGGAATTCTTCCTTGTTTTGAAAAGACGAATGTCGGGAAGCTTTAAGTCCTTTGGACCTCAACCTCATTTGAGCATCATTTCACCCATTTCATTAATTCGTCGCTCGGTAAGGTCTAAGACCTATCGATTTCATGGGCCTTAAACCGTACCTCCCCAAAGAAACAGCTATTATTTTTCAAGTCAGAGGACCGAATTTGGCCATAGAACTTAGAGTGGCTGTACAAATAAAGTGCTGTAAAAATGTTTTTGTTTCATTCGGCTCCTTTTAACATATATCTATTTCTTAACGTTATTTTAGTAGCGCCCATTCTCAGACCGACCGAGAGCCGGTGCGCTCATCGTCAAAGTTACGCGTAAAGGATCGGCAAGTCACGGGCACGGAACACTAACTACTGTACTAACTTGCAGTACCTGCATCACATCAGATGTTGAAATTGATGACCATTCAATGTGAACACATTCCCTAAATCTCTGAAAACAAGTCTGATTTACTCGCAAATGTTCATGTTGACTGATTGCCTGCATTTCTCTCGTAAATCTTCTTGTAACGTGTGTGGATTTGATGCTTACACTTTATTCTTTAATGTCCCTCATAAATCAAAATAGTATGGAGATAGGTCAGTGGCCACAATCCTCAAGTAATTAATCTGTTATGCATAGAAACCAAGTACACAACGCTTTGTTTCTTGTTAGTTGAAAAAAATATTTAAAATAGAATTTACATAAGCCTGTGAATCAACTTCTTCTTTCTCTATCCCATATGCTTTTAGGCATCGGGTTGTAATGTGTCCGGCTCTTCCTTTTATACTCTGAATAATTGATGTTCACTCAGGTAGGTTATTAGCCAAACGCTGAGCTAGCCTGGTGGAGGGGCTGCCTCCGTAAGACTTCCAGGCCTGCCTGATTTGTTTAGGGTTTACTCCCCTAGCCTTTGGAGAACCAACTCCGTGAATCTACTTTTGTGTCGTAAATACGAAACTGATATGAGACTCACGCGTGGTGAGGAACTTTGTGAATAATATGGTGATTTTCTGTAGCCCATTATCAATTGTTCTGAGTAGAAATGCGACCTAAAACCATGCTCATCAGTGAAGAACGTTAACGATGGGTCCACCTCACCATTATGAAGCGACTGCAAAAACCATTTGCAATAATTAACCTTACTTACAGGATCTTGTGGTTGTAAAGCATGAATGTTTAAGGTTCAGAAGTTTCATTGCCACGAAAGCTGACGTCATGGATATGTTAATTAACGTTTCAGCGAATTTGATTTATGGGGAACGTTAATGAATAAAGTGTATGCATAAAAATCCGCACGTGTTAAACGAATTGAAGAACAAGATCACGAGAGAAATGCAGGCAATCAATCAACATGAACTTTTACGAGTAAACCAGAACTGTTTTCGGAGAAATAGGGAATATGTTCACGTTGAAGGTCATCAATTTCAACATCTGTTAGGTAGGCCTAGTGCAAGTTGATACAGTAGGTACCCGTGACTTGCCGGTCCTTTACGTGTAACTCTGGCAGAGAGCGCAGCTGTCCTCGCTCGCTCCCTCGCCGTCGCGGGGCGGTGCGGTCGGTCTGAGAACGCACTGTACTTTTTCCTGTTTAACACACTTAGCGTTCACCCCCACATTCATACTTTCAGTCTTTGACGAGCATAGGGAATGAATCTGGTAAAAGCAAAATTAGCTGTCCCAGCTGGAAATCGAACCCAGGATCTCTGGTTTGAGAAGGCAGAATGCTGACCATCCTGTTAATATTTGTAGATAGCACTTAGCATTTTCGGTAATCTAGTTGGTGCTGACGACTGGTCATACATCTGACTCTGTACAAACAGAAGGTTAGCTTTGTCACAAGGCCAACATTACTGATATCCTACCCCACTCAGTTATTTAATGTTATGTAGTGCCCACAAACGTGCGCAAAGCCAGTGCTCTTATTTATAGCACCTATCGTAAGAGCTTTTATGAACTTTTTCTTCTAATGTTGCATTTATATGCTAAGGTCCTATCAGCGGCTTGTAACCTTTTGGTACAATTTCTGAACAGCAATCGTATTCACTGGCTTAACGGTACTTTTGAACTTTGGATTTCTATTACTTTACTAATTACATGAAATTCACGCACACAAACACACGCACACACACACACACACACACACACACACACACACACACGCACACACACACACGCACACACACACACACGCACACACACACATTCATACTCCCATTCATAGTTCCAGGCTCTAGAGAGGATGTGGAATAATTCTACTTCAAAAAATTCCCCACCCTCCAGCCGGGAATTGAACACGGGACCTCTTGCACGATAGATAGGTGCTCTATAGTAGGCTACGGGGGCCAGCTTTTAATTAACTCTGCTCTGAGTGTTATTATGTGTACATTATTCACCGCTAGAGCATACTTATAGGTCGTGGAGCATTCACAGAACATGGAGGACTGTTAGGGAGTGGAAAAAAGAAGTCGAATGTTTCGTGGTTTCACAATCTTTTAGGTGAATGTCATGGGATTTTTCATCCGCTATTGGGAATAGCCGGGACTACGCTAAATTTATAAGGGGTGGCTGTCTCTCGGGTCTGGTGCCAGTGTCTCCAGAGGTGCCGGTTTCGGATCCCGGCAGGAGGATCTGACTTTTTTATATAGGATTATTTCCCATTCTTGCTAGAGTCTGGAATGGAATTGATTTGTACCAAAATTACGGGTCGGTACGGTAGTTTTGGTACAGTACATAAATGACGCAGCTTTTTTTTCCTCTTCAAAACACAATGACCCTGCCCCACTCTGCCGAAGGTATGGGTTTACAAGCTTTCCTGCTTATTAGTATAAATCAACCGGAATACTGGCCACATTGCCTCTCGCGCTATTTATGGGGGTCAGCTTTTATTTCCTAATGTTCCACTACAGCGGGAGGGAGGGCGGTCCGCTTTGCGGGTCATCATGTTTTGAACAAAAATATACTAAACTGTAAGATTGCCGGTGGTATTGCTAACATTGGTAGGGAAAGAAACAATTCAAAATACAACGAATTAAGGCATTTAATGAGATCATAAAAACTGTTATCAATATAAAAATTGTACTTTTCGGTTCAAAATAACATTACCCGTACTCGTGGTCACTATCTGCGTCTTTGATCTGAACTGTAGTATACTTAGAGGAGCTTCCAAATGTTTTTGAAAAATCAATGTTCCTGGGTTAAGTGACCCTCTCTGTTTCAAGAAGGTTCAAAGTTCAACACTTCCGGCTTCTAGAGGAATCTAGTAAGACATGATCACATAACGTAAACAGCGCAATCCATATGAGGTAATGCCTGATAGGTATGCAACACACCTGACCTATACGTAATGCGGGTAGGTTCTTAATAGTTGACCATTCTACTAGGAAAACTATGATAGTCTACGGTAGCCTACGATAGTTTCGAAATTTTAATCGGGAAGTATGGGTGAATGTGTAAATTAGGGCTGTAGTTGGGCCGGTACTCAGTACCTGTAGGTACAGAATTGTCCTATGTGCTGAAACATGCAATGCGCAAACCCTGGTGTAAATCTGTGTGAATTAAATGTTTAAAACCCTAAGATGTAAACAAACCCAAAGTTACACCAATAATAAACGAGTGAACATTATTGCCGATGAGCAATTGCTCCAAAGGAAAAGACGCCGATATGACCAAGTTGTTAAAAGGCGGCATATAAATGGAGGGGAAAAATATGGATGGATGCAGGCGGTTGAAGATAGATATTTTTATTGCCAATGACATGCACATGTATAACAAGGTCAATAAATAGTCATTTTATCCCCAATCAATAAAACAAAATTCCTGGATCTTACAGAGAGGATTGAAAATTAAAACATTTATCTTTGTTTCTAAATAACCAATGGTCTCAGGTAATCAGGTAAACTATTAAATAATTTTAGAGATGCAGTTTCTAGCTGTTTTGTCTTCTTGAAAATCTTCTATGGTTTGGTGTTTGTAGGATAGTTGTGAACAGGTTTACAATATGTAAACCGTTGCACATTTTCTTCACATAAATACGGCAATTCAGCATATAGTCAAAGAAGTGTAACGATTCCCATCTCAATAAAAAATGGTTTACAATGCGAAGTAGACAGAGAGCGCGTTGCCCTTTTTTGTAAGATTAATAACTTAACGTTAGAGATGAAGGGAAGGGTTCACCGTAACACAGTCTGAAATTGTTGCAGTCATATGACTTTCCCTGCTCGTGTGCAAACTATGCTTACAAACGCTTATTCCTCTTATCTGCTTCACGTTAAACGAGATAGCATTTACAAAAATTATTGCTAATTTTCTTGTAGCTGCAAGGGGAGTATGGGTATACAGAAAGTTTAAGCGACGGTCAAAAGTTTTAATACTGGTTGCTACGCGACGGCTTTGAAATCCCGTTCTCTTTGTATGGACAAGAGATAAAATAAAACGAACACCGAACAATGAACAACGGGGAGGTAAATTAATTTAATTAAATCGCCATTTGAGTTTAAAAAGCAACCCGTGTAATGCCGGGCATCCAGCTAATTAATATTGTAGGGAGGGAAATGTGGGGGGCGTATGTATGTAGCGTAACGTCAAAATCCACTCCACCGATTCTGATGATTCTTCCACCATCAAAAGTGTCAAGTCTTTCTGATGGATATGCAGCTATAAAACTAGCTAATTTTATTTTAAATTACTAAAAGATTTATATCTTAATTTTAATGCTTCATGTGGGCTTGTATTGCTTATTACATTAAATTCACACTCCCATCATAGTTCTAAACTAGGGGAATATTATCCTAACTAAGGAAAACTTCCCATCTTTCAGGTGGGAATTGAACACGGAACCTCATGCACAGGAGGCAGGTGCGCTACCGACTGAGCTACGGTACCTGGTTACCTGTGTTTGTAGATGGTCACGACTTACCAATGAAGTCACGGCAAAACAACAGAGAATCAATCTATTTATAATACTAGACAGGCATGGGATACCAGTCCCAAATCTTATATATTTAAACGAGCAATTTTGTATTCAGACGGGTTTTGCTTATTAAGTCTATTTATAGGTGTCATTCCTGAAAAACAAAACGCGATTTTACGCGTAACAGTCACAATTACTCTAGACCTTATTTTGGCCATAATTTCTCTGTTAATGGGTTAATTTCAACAAACAAGCTAGAATATTAAACATCTCGTCAAGAGCTTTCAGAAAACTTAAGGAAAGTTGACTTAGCTATCTTAGTCTGCGCGTAGCAGTCACAATTAGTCGCTAAAAATCTCGTCACGGAAACGGCTCCAACAATTAGGATTAAAATTTATATTTAGTTAATAGTTTGCTTTTCAAGTTTATCTAAATAAGTATCTTTTAAAAAAAAAAAAAAAAAAAAAAAGGATTAAAAAATGAAAAGAAAAAAATTCGAGCGAAACTCGGTCGCCCAGGTACTATTTCTTAAGTCCTCATGTCAGAAAGTATTTCCTTGTACTTTTATTGTAATCAACTTTGTTAGCAGTGCATATTAAATAATTGCTAACATTTGAAGCTGTTTTCGCCAGTTGTCGATGCAATAATTGCGAAGCCCAATTAGCGCTTTGTAGATTGAAAAGAAAATTTGAAACAACAATGCTTCACGTCGCTTGAAAATGTCTCCCAGTGCCTTTGGTTCATCTTTGCCGCCGGTCGAGCACTGAGATTCTTCTCCCCGGGTGTGTGTGGGCTTTGTTTAGAAAGGATCACTAATTAGATAACGTCTTTTAATAAAAGTTGTTGATATTTTCGCTAATTGCATTGAGACGTTGCTGACCAATGTAGATTATAAAACGATTCACAATTGAAATATGCTTTACTATGATATAACTTTGTGTACGCGTTGGTTTCCGCGCACTTCAACCCTCAAAAGGGTCTGTTCACTTCGACAGGCAACCCAAGAGTGTGCGCTGCTCTGAACTAAAGTGACGCTAGCAAAAAATAGTTACAACCCTATTAGCTTTTTAAATTCATGAGGCTATCCCTGATTTTACGTTCGTTTTGTCTGTTCATTTGTAATTTCTCTACTACGTATAGTAAGTAGAGGAAGTAATGTATTTCACAGAACAATACCATGTCCATGTGTCACTGGAATTATGTTTCGAGGTCCCCTGAATTAAAAAAAATTAGAAAAAGGTCCGTGTGTGTGTGTGTCTGTGTGGACAGCATAACTAAAAAACAAAAGGCCGGTTAAAAACTAAAGTTGGTATTTAAGTTTAATGTCTTTCAAGGATGCTAGACGACGATTTTGAAGAACATTCCTCCACCCTAAACTATCCTTTACATGCAAAATTTTGATTTTCTCCATAATGACTAACGATTTTGATTAAAATGCCACATGTTTAAGTTATTTATATGGCAAATGGAATGCATTTATTTTGGATGACTTTTGCATTACTGTTAAACCGCAACAGATAGAGCAAATCTTCTATATAAAAATGTAGATCTTGCTTAAATACACAATTTATGAGTGAACCATCTCGGAATACTTACACTTTCGTCAAATGGAAGATTGTTATTCGTTTCTTTATACTTAGCCGTGTAAAGAGAACACTTTAAGAGATTTGACTATCGCTCAAAGCCTACTTTATTCCCATGTTCCCCTTGTACCTACATGGAAATAAGCAAAAAGATAATTTCTGCGAATGTTTATCTCAAGTAACGCGAAGATATAGGAATAAGAATTTCTAAGAATGGTTAGCACTAGAGTAGAGAAAGTCATGTGACTGCAACACATCAAATTTTATTATTAATTTTAAAATATATATTTTAAATGATTAATTTTCTGATTATATAATTTCGGTATCACATTGCAAATCTGTGAACCGATAGCTTTTAATTAACAATTGAGAATATTTTTGTCAGTATTCGCAGACTACGCGTCTAAAGAGGTTTACCTTGGTAGACTGGAAGTGCATAAACCTCATTTTTCATAAGCGTCGCCTCAATTTCGTTGTATATTTTATAGGTTTCTATATCATGTGAAAGCGGCGTACCGTATATGTTATTAACTTGGGGACTGGAGGTGCATACTCATTTTTCACAAGCTTCGTCTCAATTTCGTTGTATATTTTATAGGTTTCTATATCATGTTAAAGCGGCGTACCTTATATGTTATTAAACAACCACGAGACCGGAGGGGAAGCTCAAAGTTTTGAAATGTCCCCTACTGCAATTATCTAACAAATTACCTGAACATCCGATCGATGTAGCCAAAGGGGTATTTATAGGCTGTGGAGCATTTCCACAACTGGAAGATTGTCAGGGGAGGTTAAGGTCATACGTTCCGTCGACGTTTTAGTCTTTTGCGTAATATCAGGGGATTTTCCATACGTCACTAGCTTGGCTTTGCAAAGTTATAATTTTATAAGAGGTAAAGTGGTGCATTCACCAAAAGAAACCTACATAATCACACAGTTTATAAAAGATTGGGGAAGTCAATGAAATTATTCGTCATTCAAAGATACCTTAAACGTTGGACAGTCCAGCTGGTCATTAATAAAGCAAATGGCCTGTAAACGCTTAAATGTGTTCTCACGAGAATTTGTTTCACTTCAACAATTTCTGGGTTACCTGAGAAAGATTACGGCTAGATTTTCAATATTTAAACACGACAAACATTCTTTTGCCAGCAATGCTGGGATTTTAAACGTTGTGGGACATTTAATGTAGATGGTAGAGCTGGCGCAACTAAAACTCGCCAATCTGCAGGATGCGCAGAGGACTGTTTTCGTAAGCGTACTGTACCCTTACCTACGCCTATTGCAGGGCGACAGTATCTCATCTCGAGTGCATATCACAGTGAATGAATGGACCAGCAAGTACAATGCGGGGGTGAAAATGCAAGCGACCTTTACTTGAGCGAGGTAACCCGATTTATCGAAGTTTCGCGCAGCTCTCGTTGGCAAGCTTTCATTGCGTCACCGTCTATGAAATGGTTGTGAGCTGGCAAGTGGTAGTGTCTCCCTTTATCCCTCCAGCGAGCAGAGCACTGCGCAGGTTTTCTCATATTGCAGAAAAATACTAGATACCATTAGAAAACTTTTTTCAGGTAAATTTCCGAGACATTTGTTTTAACGGCTGTAAATGTTTCAATACTTTTGTCAGTTATTGTTTCTTACGATGTATTGCGAACAGTACTGTGGGATTTCGAAGCTAGCACAGCGAGCCCGCTTTTAAACGCTTACATTTTCGCTTCATCTTGTTGATCCATCTTGCACAGCCATGGAAAAATTATTGAGCGCATTAGGAGAGCAGAATATTTCTAAGTCACATGTCGTGTTGCAGCGCGGTTTACACATGTTGATATTTCCAACATGCGGGTGAACTGTTCCATATATTATCGTCTATCGGACGCACAAGCAGACTGTGTCACCACTCGCATTTGTATACATACTCGCAAATAACTATTTTAAGGAAGATTGATAGTTGAATACTTCTTGAATGTAAATCAAATGTTAGAAACATGTGTATAAATCAAACGACTGCTGCAGCAAAAGTAAGGCTTTGTAATAATAACAACTTATGGAAGAGAGATAAATATGAACGCTATTAGCTAGAAAAAGTTGTGTGCTAGTTTAATTTGTTGGTTTCCCTGTTCTGGCGCGTGCGCGCGTGTGTATTCACGTAAATTGTCATATCCTATTGTCTTGAAATTATCTATACTCCACCCAGCCTTAGATGCGCCTCTTGTATCACTCCGCGATAACCTGATATCTGCGACTAACACAAAACAAACACCACGTGGACTCATACCTCGTATTTATGTTGCATCAGAACGATATTTACTCAGGAATTTTAGAAATATTGCGTTACATTTAAGTAGTCTTTACCAGCGATATCATACATCTTGAAAATTCACAGACAATCGCCTATATTTAAGGTACTATATTTTATGGTGTGCGTTGGTTTCGGCGTTTTGCGAGTTCGTTGTTGATGGCTTGTGTTTACATCAAGTGCGGATCTAACGGTGGAGCGATTATAAGTACATACTCTAACCACCAGAAGAAAGCGACAGGGTGTGAGGTGTGTGGGGAGTGTAAACTGTTTATCTGCTCAAGTAGTCGACGTGTTTACTAGAAATGGTGTATATAAATCACCCAAGTTGCCATATCTACAACGAAATAAGCAATAAGATAATTTATGCAAATGTTTATCTCAAGTAACACGAGGAATATATAAGAATAAGAGTTTGAGAGAGTTAGTACAAGAGTAGAGAAAGTCATGCGAGTGCAACACATATATTTACATGTACTTCCACTATGTTTATAACCTTTGGTGAGCATAACTCAGGTGTTTCTAAGAAGTTTATGGCGTTGAATAAGCAACAAAAGTTATTCTTTATGAAATTTGAAGTACTCAAATGAGTGATTTTGCAGTTTGAATCACATATGACTATTTGGAATATAAAGCACTGATATTCACGGTGTATTTCGGTATATTTGTGTACCCACGGTCTGTACCCAGGGGACACGTGCCAAGGCAGTACGCTCCCTGCAACAGTAACTTGATATCACGGGTGGGGTGATTCTAAACCGCTCTCTGGTAATAATTGCTGTGATAGCTATTACTGATTTGTCTGACAACATTGCGTATTGTATGTGAACTAGCGTGTAGGGACGGTAGAAAATGTAGCACATCTCTCCACCTTGGGATCCTTGGGTTAACGCCTAACCAACTGAGCTACTCAGACCACCTAACTTAGAAAATTATGTATTTTGCATCTTAATTACTTTTACCCAAAATATTCAAAAGGGGTTCAAAATAATCATCGAAATTTCTCGTTCATTATTAGATTGTGTACATACAGTATCGCCCATGCCTTAACGGCCTTCATGTCACTGTCTTTTAGAATGCCAACTGGTCACGTATTTTACTTCAGTCGTTCTGAGGTGTAATTCAACAAGTAGAACCTTAACTTGTTGACTGCACAACTGTAAACGACTTGGCAACAGCAGACCCTTTCGCTAATAGTACATATATCGAGAGGACCCTCTCTTGTGTCCCAAATGACTTAGCTGTCGACGGGCCCTTAAAACTCCACTCCACACTATCGCGTTCATGTCTTTAGCAGCGCAAGAAGGGCGAGGGACAGATTTACAACTTCGTGAGGGATGGCTAGTGCTGTTTCTGACAAGTAATGCTATTCAAAAATCTTCATTAATGTTCGGCGGACTTGCCTCGGTCTTAGGAGGCTCAGATAATAGCTATGGTCCATTTAGTTGCTTTAGGTTTGACTCGAATCTCCCCTTTTTCCAGCAAAATGTTATAAGACGAATGAACGGGAAGACTGAAACTCATAAATATGCAAACGACTTGCTTCACTAACACATGGAACTTTGTTACATGCCGATTGTTTCGCATTATTCATATTACAGTGGAACTTGGAGCAAAAAAGAAGAAAATAGTAGCATTGTTTTCTCTACGATAAGTTAACTTAAACAAAAATAGCTCCAACTGTTATTAATGCACAGTTTACTTCACAATGAGTCAAGTCAGCGGGCTTTATACTAATCCACGATTATTAGAGTTAATACGTGGGTTACAGAAAACTCGGATACCTACTACGGAAATAATGTGCTAGTTTTAGAAATGATTTTATTAAACATTTCATTGTAGGCAGAACGGGAATATGAGAATATCTAAAAATATATAAAAATTGCTGTCTTTACAATAAATTAAACCAATATTAAATATAATGATAAATTATTTGACATAAGTTCTGTGTTTTGACGATATTTCATTTTTTATCTAGTAAACATTTGCCAATTTCTCACGGTTTACTAGTTAATGCAAAAAGTCATCCATAATTATGAGGATTTCAGGGTAATACAAAAAATGCAAGATATAGATTTAATTTGTTGTAGATATAACTTAAACATTGTGTATTTTAATCAAAATCGATTGGGTCATTTTTGAGTTATACCGTTAGAAAATAAACGGATTATAATATTAAAACGAGGAGTTAACTTTTTGAAAAAAGAAAAAAAAAGAAAAAAACTTTCCTATGTTTTAAAGCTAGCCTCTTGCTTCTAATGAACACGCGCGTCTCTGTGGCATGTGTATCTGAGACCCTGTGCCCTCCTGAGGCTAGCCACAAAAGATCTGTGTGGAGGTCGCAGGGTGCGAAATGTTCCTCTTCGACATTTGTCAGTTATGGTGACTAGGGAAAACCTGAAAAAATACGTGCGTCACGTCCGTGCGCACCTCCCTTTCACGAATGTCTTTCCGACTTAAGCCACCCGGTAAAATACATTTTAAGCAATGTATGTTTGTTCGCGCACGCGTCCGTCTTCTTGATATGGAAACAAAGGAAAGATTTTATGTTCCCCCACTGTAAACCACGCTTTTCATGGAATAATTTTCAAGGTATCAATAGTCCTCAAAAGTAGTTGTAGTATTTCGATTAAGATATCTTTTATCATACGTTTACGTGATAAATACAATTTATTGATATCTTGAATTTTAAATGAATACCCGAAGATCCATAGTTTGATTCTTGGCTTACCATTATTGTTCAAGCCTGATTTAACATAACCACCGCCAGTGTCGCTTTTCAAGGGCTTAGCCTCCCTCCGTAGATATCGAGCATATTCATTTGATTTATTACGTAATGTTTTGCGGACCACCAATATGCCATTTTAACAGCAATTTGATCATGGTAACAATATGCTTAAACCGCGAAAATATTTTCTTCAAATCAAATGGATGTGCATTTTAATGCATATTCCAACGTGTTCGCACACACGGAACGACTATTAAGTGTAGTCGTTAAAATGCCTTACCTTTGTTTTGTCTAGACAGGTACCACATGTGGAAAAGAGCAAGACGCGTGTCGAACCTGGCTACGCCAATGGCAGGGGCGTTTTCTTGTCGTTAATTGTTGCGTGAATGAACGCCAATTTTTAAATCCTGCTGTGAATTGAAATAGCAGTCGCAGACATAACATTAAATCAAGAGAAAAACGAGCAGCGCTCGTAAAATAGGCGTCGTAGAACAGTAAATCTGTAAATGATGTGAAGGGCAAGCAGAGGGCAAACAGTGGAGGAACGTAATGTGGTCAAGTTTGTATATACACTTCCAGCTTAAAGAAAGCATGATTGAAGAGCTTAGTTATTCCTTTATGGAAGGCGAAGAGGATGTATATACCCAAAAATGGAAGACTGAAAATTTAGGCCATCTGCTCGCAAATGTAGGGTACACGTGCAGAAGGAACTGATTGCATTTTTAACGAAAGTCGGTTCAGACAAATCTACTCCATTTTGACAATGAATGACATTATGAATCTCTTCTTTCAGTTGTGGTTTTGTTTGGGGATTATGTTTATAAACTTATCTTAAATGCTTCCAAAGGAAAAGTCACAGGGTGTTTCTCCACATGCCCAGTTCCGATCCATTGCAGATGGTCCGTTGGTTTCAGATGTTGAGTAAACTGAGTTTTGTAGACATAAATGTGAAGATGCTTTGTGAGAATTCGCTGAAGGGAGTGGTTAAATAACAAACCTATTGTTTAAAAGTTCAGCATCTTCCTAGGATAGGCACGAAGGTTTTTTCAACATACAAGACTATTGAATGTTACGCTAATAGCTTCTGAAGTAGGTACTGTGTATTTTGAATGATTTTTGCATAACTCGTGAACCGTATTCAATAGACAAAACCTTACTACACAAAAATGTACTTCTCATTAAAGTACAACTTGTGTGGAGATCACCAGTATTTTTTTAAAGATATTCCTTGTTTGAATTTCCGAAATGCGGTTGCTTTTTTTTTTTTTTTTTTTTAAACGGAAGGTCGTTATTCGTTTTTTTAATCTCTTGACCATACAAAAATAATTTATTTCATAATATGAAATTGCGACTAGTTATTAAGAAGAATAAGCTTTGCAAGAATAGTTTACTGGATAGATAGCGAAAGTCATGTGAATGTAACACCGATTGTTTCTAGTGAAGTTACTGTAGGTTTTCATCGTTTTTAACTTAATTGCACACTTATACATTCTGTGGAGGGTACAAATTAACATTACGTGGAGAAAAACAGCACCCCTTGGCCTGGAATTGAATCCGGGACTTCCGATTATAAGTGAGCTCGCTGACCACTCAACCACGGACGCACTCAAGCACATAATATTAACAAAACAACTGGATGCGAAAGACTCCCTTCTGATCCAGCAAGCATTAGGCTGAGCTCCATTAAATCACTCCGAGAAAGGATCTCTTATCATCGTGTAAGAATACTTCCGTTTTCGACTTTGTGGGGTTAGTGAACTACATATAAATCTATTTTCGCAAGTGGACAGACTCTTGCACCGGAAACGAGCACATAAAGCTTGTGAAGTATCATTACCCCGGCTGCTAGGAAGAGCTCATGTAAGTGTAGAGGCGTCAAAATCTCTTGCTTTTGGAACTAATTCACTTTACGACTGATGTTTAATGTCAAGTGTGTCGGTCGAGTGGGGAATATTTACTAGTACAAGGAAGTGCGCTCTTTATTATGCTCTTTGTTACTGACTGCTTCGTTATAAGAAAGTGTTTACATGGAGATTCAAAATACGTCACAAATACGTACTCTGCTCTTTCAGAGCACACTTCGGTATTTAAGGCATGAAAACGTGATGTTTGGATGCATACATTTTATCAAGTGTAAGATTTAAGTTTCCCAAACTTATGTTCCGAAAACTAATTTTTCCAACCCACAATTTTCAGAGTGCACACGAATTAAAGCTTTTTAATGCAGCACTAATGCGATACAATTTCTATACCACTCCATTGTGACCAACTTGACTTTAAAGTCCAATCACATGGCATTTAAGTTTTGTATTTGCACATGTTTAGTAAATTGGCTTAGTTTGCTGGTTTTACTTTTCATTATCTTTTTACGTGATTAATTTTTCATCGCTCGCATTATCTGTTCACAATATAAATGTAAGTGTAGTAAACGTATTAAATAATAATAAAAACTAAAAAAGTAAAATGTTAAAGAAGTATTTGAGTGTCACCAATTTCATTTCAATACGACTATCCAAAGCTTTGTAGTACCAGTTTAAAGTATGACAGTATTTTTATGGACACCTGTACTTTTATCCATTAAGTTTGTTTATGTGAGGTAGGATAATTTTCTTAATAGCATCCTTCTATTAAACCTTACCGTCATGGTGTTTTAACAGACAATTAACACCAAAGTAGATCTGCAATGAATGTTTTTATCTTCCTTAAATTTATTTCAGCTGCTTTCAGCAGTTTCTGATAATAAAGGTTATTTTTACAGAAAAAAGCATTTCAACGCAAAATTGGAGAAAAACTCGCATACAATTTGTTAAGAAAGAAAGATGGTGTTACGACCTACCCGCTCAAAGAACAATAAAGCCAATAACTTCTATTAGAGCTGGAGATTCTTGTGATTCTGAAAACCGGGCAGGTCATAAAGGACGGTGTTCCTGAGAAGAAAATATTTCTAAGAAAAAGCGTAGGGGGTATAGAAATTGCAGAACTAACAAAAGGGGTAGTCAAGAGGAAAAATATGGAGGCGCGAGAGGAAAAGCTCTCTTTCACTGCCGGAATGCGCTGTTGTTGAGCAAATTCCTTCAGCATGATATCGTCAAGTTTTACGCATTCCATATGTATTAGTTTTCACGCCAAAGGCAAAAGGAAAGTGAGTGGCAGGAAGTAATACTTTTCCCTTATTTGGTTCACTGACATTGTGTAGTTGGTCTAGATTCCACAGCTTTTGTGTGCTTAAATTTGAAACTGATTTAAGCATTAAACAAAATCTCATATTTAGATTCATTTATTTTCTTGGTGGGAAAGTTGGTAAATGTATGGAAATAAAGATTAATATGCTCATACTTTCAATTGCAGCTAATAAAATGTTTTAACCGGGGGATGTATGTCAGACACAACATTTATTGCCGGCTGATAGCTGACTATTACTTTTCTCTTCCCTTTTGTACACATTTGGTCGCAAATTATATTGCCTTTCACCGTGATTTCACAGCGTGTTTAACTATACAACACCGCAAGGCGTGGCAAGCTTCTGATTGGATGCTGTGTTTAGCCACCCGCCATTAAATTCTGTGTCAGCCATGATTAACCTTTCCAACATTGTCCTAGCCCCGGAGAAACCTCAGAAAAGCTCCATAGGTCAGGTACGTCGGCTACGGAAATTGAACCCATAACTTCTAGAATACTCTGCCGCCGACGCCACCTCGCTCGTTGAATTTACACTTACTGTAGTCACTATATGGGAGAACAGCGACAGATGTGGATGGTATTGGTTAACAGATCTATAAAGCAACATAACTGAAAGAAAATAAATGAAATTAAGGCAACTTTGCAACTTCCTTTTTTAGCCGTTTCAGGTGTTCTTACGATGAACGGAATATGAGTGCGTGTGAATGGTGGATAAACCATTAGACGGTCTCTTTCCTTCCCGTGCTTGAGCCAAATCTGTATTAAATATAACCTTTCCCGGGCTAGGTAGGGAAATTGTGCAGCGTTTTCCACGGCTTTATTACGTAGGTAGGTACATGAATTCCACAGCTAATTGTATTATTGACAAAATTCCAAGAATTCTGCCAACGCTTCATTGGGTGTTAAATTACATGAAATATCAAAGGCAGGTGGTCTTGACCGCTGTGATTGTAGAACCGGCGATTGCATTGGACCAGTGCACATAAAACGTGCGAAGAAAAATCATGCCCTTTTTCGCCATAAAACACCCGCAGATAATTAAGTTAAACCTGTTTACGCTTGTTGTTCAACAGCATATCAGCGATCAAATTTAATAATACTTTGACAATAGAGATATTGTGTGGGTACTGCCTCTGCGGTCGGGTGGTCAGCGTTCTGGTTTTTCAACCCAGAGATACCGGGTGCAACTACCGGCCGGGGCTGTGGAAGTGTAAATGTGGGAGTGTTCGATGTTGAAAATGTTAAAATCAACAGAAACCCACAGGTCAGTAATAACACCGTCAGTTGTTTCTCACGTCAAAGGTCCCGATAAGGACAAAGGGGCTACACAAATCGAGCAGTAAAAATGTATTTATGTGGAAGTTAAACATTGAAAATGGACATGTAAAGTATTAGACTTCGTCCAAAATATATAATAAAATCATACGTGTTCTCTAGCCACTCTTCTATAAACATGAAGTAGTGATGGAAGTTTTCAAATGGTATTTAATTTTTCTTCATATATACGATGCTAGTAATGGCGTTGAGGCGCACTTTTATGGCATTGGCATGGTCCATTTTCTTATATCACGGGCGCGGAACTGGATCTGCTAAATGATTCGCCTCGTATCGCTTTTGATGTGTTTTTTCCCTTTTTTATAGTTTAACACTCAAATATAACACTCAGTCACAGTTCGTATGCCAAAATGTTCTGTCTCTCTTCGTTGCTGATTAACAAGTAACAATACCTAATGTTATCGATCGTTGCACTCTTGTCAAGTGCATTTTCGTTGCAATTGTTGACTTAAAAAGTAAAGTCAGCTTCTTAATGCCTCTGTTTTTACATGTTATTATAATTTACGAGGGCTTAGGAAAGAAGCTGCTTCAAACTAAGAAATGGTTTTTCTTCATGTTAGGATGTTGTTAGAAATGCTTACGTTACACCCGGGGGGGGGGGGGGTGGCGGGGTGGGGGTTAATAGCAGGTTGAAGCGATAGTAAAATAAAGTAGGTCTCTATGAGTCTGCTGGCTTTGAATTTACACGTTTTCCATCCGAAACAAACAAATGGCGTCAATAAAGTCAATAAAGTATGAAGTATTCGAAAATTAGAATTAATGATTCCTGTCTCAGAAATATATACTTATTGTTGCAATTTAGATCTTTTGTGTAGTAGTTATCGTCTTTCTCTTATCAAATTATCAGTTTACGAAAGTGTAGAGAATTCTTCTGGAATAAACAATACTTCACAGACTATTCGCAGAAAACTCATTTTATAAATTTTGATATACAAATATATTAAACATGCCTATTCTATTTTAATCAAAGTCGTGTATGCTGTTTGTGTCAACAACGGGGGGGGGGGGGGATCCTCGTAAAGGGTAGTTTTGTGTTGGAGGAATTTTCTTAAAAATCTCAGTTTCGCATCCTCGGAAGATTTCTTAAAAGTTTGCTATTTGTCCGACATTTCATTTTACTTTCTCAGCCCAGGCTACCCCTTAAATAGATCATTTTTCCAAAATTTTGCGGAAGATAGCGTAGGTAATGATTTCATTGATTAAAGTACAAAGAGTTTAAGATATTTCCATGGCAAATTAAATGCACGCTTTAAATTTTCTGGAAACTTCCTCAGAAGTCCTTTTCTTAATCGGACTCTAATGACCTAGTTGTCGACGGGCCCTTAAACACAACTCACTCCTCAATTCATTTTGTAAATTGGTAAATCGTAAGAGAGTCAAGGGCTTTCTGCAGAAAACATGAAGATTTCGTTAAAGCACACACGTCATGTACTTTTTGGGGGGTTGTACCATTTGAGAGAGTTTCTTTATTTGAATTTTCCAATATTTATACTTTTCTCAAATGGGAAGTCGCTATTCATTTTATCTCAGCCAAACAAAGATAATGGCATTCAAAGCCTTCATATGGAGTCCGGATTTAAAAGATTTGACCGCCGCTCAAAGCCTACTATATTCCCATATTCGCTGTCCACCTACAAGGAAATTAGCAATAAGATAATCTCTGCAAATGTTTATCACGATTAACATGAAGGAGATAGAGGAATAAGAGTTTGTAGAGTATGTTTTGTCAACACACGTGCAGTTGGGTCACAAAGGAAACGTGCGCTACCCACAACTTACAGTAATAACTGTCATAACTCATAAATCTATCTCCACACTTCAGAAAAGGCAAACCTCTATCCCTGTCCTTGAAGGCCAAAAACAACCCTGGTTTTAAGGAAGTGACAGTTACATGACTCTGCGAGGAGTCTCAGTTGCCAAAATTCTGAATTCAACTTTATTTCTGTTTCATAGCTACAAAGGTTCATGTTAAGGTGTCGCAACTCTGCCTGAAAGGACTCAACAGGAAGGGTCCATGTTGTGAAACGATCATGACGGTTCCTCAAAGGAAGCAGCCGAACTGCACTCGTGTTGACTAAACAGACTATCAATAGTTTGTTCGAACGTAGAGATTTTGGTGTTCATAGACGCGCACGCGCGCAAGTCTTTTTCTGAACACATTTTTATGCATGGACTTCAAAACATGTATTTCGGTGTGAGATTGCATTTAAGAAGTCCCGGGTTCAATCCCACGCAACCTTGGCATGATTTTTTTGTGGTTTCCGTTTCTCACTTAGGCGAATGCTGTGGTGCTTACTCTCATACCATAATTTCCCTTTATTCCGTTTCCTTGTTTTCAAGTGCTGTTTTCAGGCAGTGCCGGACACATGGCGCGGATGTTCGCGCATTGTAAATGTTTTTCTCCTTTCGGTTGGGGACACTTGTCAACACCGGACACGAAGTGTTGGTGGCTGCTCAGCGGGTCCTGGCGTAGGGATGATCTGTCATAATTTGTTAGGGACTTCCGCGCGTCTCTGGCCTATTTGAGACTAGCCTGCGGTTCACTCATTTTATCCCTCCCTCCAGGGGGCTGTTAGTCGCAATGGATTTCTCTGGACACAGCAGCGCTCCAAGTGTCTCCCCTCGTCTACACTTTACCCATTTTAGACGTTAAGTTCATCGTGAATCTGCCTTTGTAGAAACCACGGAAAAAGCAGATAACCTGAAGAGAACCATTGTTGTGTACTACAGAAAAAGGACCGTAGCTCACCGTGCCTTCTGTGCGTGGGGCCTCGAGTTCGATTCCCGGTAGGGGAGTGGAGATATTTCCCTAGCGAAGAATATTCCCTATTCTTCTCAGAGCCTGGAGCTATGATCTACTGTACCAAAACACCCAAAAGAATAACCCCTGTGTACAAGATAACCCTATTCCTATAGGTAATATGCCCCAAAGTAGAAGACCGCCGATATAACTCTTTGAGAAAAGGCGTATTATCGTCTTTTTCTACAAGACATAGGCCTGACGACTTGTTCCGTCCTCAAAACATCTCACTCCATCTTTTCCTTGGTCTTCCTACTTGGGGGTAACCTCTGGGTTTATAATTCTTGGTATTTGTGTCTGTTTTATCCTTAACATGTGTTGATACCAAATATTTGTATTTTTATCGATGTTTTCTCTGTTGCTTCAATCCTTTTCCTATCTCTCCTATTCACAGTCCAGTTTTCACTTCCATATGTTACCATTGGCACTGTCATTACTTCATAACTTTTCATTTCTGTTTCCTTAGAGGTGTTGTTTTTCAATATTCCCCATACTGTTCCATTCATTTGTATTAATTTATTTAACTTTATATTCAGGTCTTCTTTAGTAGTGTAGTTGGTATAGTAATAAAATATTGGTCGGAAATCTCAGACAGCATAGTCTGCTGCAGAATTAAATGTTCATAGTTTCCTTTCTTTGTAACCCTGCTTAGGCATGAGTCATATGTACAAAAATGTCGGCATGGTCGGTATTTTGCGAGAAAAAGGAACGAACCGTTCATGCGTTCTTAAAGCATCACCTCATTATGCATGGACTTTGCCCTTGTTTTCTTTGGCGTCTGGTTTTATCAGCAAGTCCGAACCGCCGCACATAAAACTATTGTTTCTCACGCTGTAACGGCTGAAAATAAACACGGGCTTTTCTTACCCCTCGCCCAGCTGCAGTTTGGACTTTCTGGGAAACGCCGCTAGGTACACAGGCGGAAATGCTTGTCATTCGATGCAGGATTTATGTATGTTCAACTTGTGCATGCAATTCCGCGCTAAAATTTCTCTGACCAGGACCACATGTTTATGACAAAATGTTAGAAATGTGCAAGCACTTACGAGCGAAAAAATTAGAAAAATGGCGATAAATTTGACCTAAAGTTTTTGGGCGTATTTTCGAAATCTTCCAATATTTTAATGCTGTTTGAATTAACATATTAAAAATATACTTAAAAAATCTAGCAACTAAATTAATAATAATAATAATAATAATAATAATATTATTATTATTATTATTATTATTATTATTATTATTATTATTATTATTATTATTATTATTATTATTATTATTATTATTATTATTATTATTATTATTATTATTATTATTATTATTATTATTATTATGCTTTAATTTATTTAATTGCTCAATCCAGAGCTAACCTTCAGCTCTGTACAGAACGAAAAAATCACATTTTGAAGATCAATCAAAAAGAATTACAATAGCAAATTACGTACATTTTAAAGTTTTCAAAAAGGAACGAACGATCTAATATTTGCAGGCAAGAGGTCTCTCAACAACGTGCCCCACATAGCTCGGTTGTTTCATCCATAGATAGCCAAATGTTATCAGCGACGCAATGGCGCACTCTAGATCATCTACGTAAGAGGCAGTCAGTAGTTCTGCGAAATGTCGTTGCATTGGGAGTTAGTATCGAACCGTCGGTTTCAGGCATGACGAACTGAGAGTATTTGCGGTCACACACATGCAGTGAAATCTGTCTGGCAAATGAGGGTTGGTTATATACCTGTTGTCCTGTATTTTAGGGACTGAACCGTTAGAGTTTTGGAAATGTTAATTACGGAAACAGTTGACTTTAGCAGAAAATTTGATAGAGAGACTTACTAAACTTTCTTTGTATCTGTCACTTCCTTCGGGTCTCTCCTTTTTTATACAGCTTATTTTCCAAGTTCAAGAAACATATATTTCTAGAGAAGATAATCGTATTGCAGACAAGAATTAGAAGATGTGAAGAAAAAGTAAAAAAGGCCTATGATACGGCTGCAAGCACTTACGCGAAACTGGAATATAAATATAAAAATATGACAAAAGCACGAAAATTTAAGAGAAAATATAACTCTAATATGAAAAATGACAGAAAATGACAAAAACCAAAATATGGCTTATATGACCAGTCAGAATTGTATAATTTTAATCACCATAGATTAAATCGTGCTTCGTTTACATTTTCCATTGAAAAAAACCATAAAGAAAGACTGACATCTCTTTAACATCTGGGTCCTGCTCATGACTTAAACAACTCTTATGAAAGCTTATATTCCATTTATTACTACCTGAATTACCTCGGAGTAAGTGTGGACTACGGTAGGTTTCCTAGTAGAATTGGTCAGTTTAGAGCCTACCCGCATTACCTGTACGTTAGGTGTGTTGCATGTCTATCGGGCGCCCCTTAACCTACGGAGTTAGTGTCTTTAAAACATTTGGAAACTCAGATCGAAGACACTGTTAGTGATCACGAGTAACGTTATTTTGAACCGAGCAGCACACTTTTTATTTTGATCATTGACCAAATTCATGATCAGAATTTTTGATCATTATATTCTCATCAAATTTATTAATTCGTTGTATTTTGTATTGTTTCTTTCTCTACCAATACTACCGGTAATTCCACCATTTACTACATTAATGTACACTACCAAAACTACCGAACCAGTCTTGTAGAGTGACACTCTAACCTTACTTTATATGAATAGGTTCAATATGCAGTCGCACAAAATACTCACTCAACACTTGAATCCTATGTTACATTGCTTATTGTTTCTTTTAATTATTCAATTTATATCCCGCTAGTAAGGTTTTGCTTACCTCTTTAACAGTTATGCAAAAGTCATTCATACTCCTAGAAAATTCAAGACTATTTATTTGTTATGAAATTAGCTTTAAGATCTTTTTGTAAAAGTGCTCTCTAACATGTAATTCCACTCTCGATATCGAAATTTTGGCATCAATGCAATACAATCTCCACATTTATGACAGAGAAAGTAAAAAATTAGCTTAATGTGTTTATTTGTAGGTCGAAACTATGTTCGTTGGTCCCAGATTGTGATTAGGCAGCTAAAGAGATCTTCAACACAAATCCAATGGAAGTATCTCGAGCCACTAAGCTAAGAGAATGGGAAAACAATGGAAATACAGTGCCAAAGGTTCTATCTCAAGTACTCTCTTTTGCAGGCCTCCGCGCACACCAGCCATATTTGACGCACCTCATTGCATTAACCTAACTTCAGCTCAAACGTAGGACATGCTTAACTTAGATTTCTGATTTTATGCGTAGAAACCTAGAGACTGTTTATTAATTTCAAATCCGCTGGTTACAGTTCTAAAACAAAATGAAGCCTGCTCATGTGGAAAATGTCAGCTGTCTCATCAATCACTACGTTTTCATGGGGAGTTGAAATGGATGGGAGTCCAATCAGCGTATCCGTGTTAAATTTAATACATATTGAGATCAATTTGCATACGCAAGGCTCTAGAATAAATAAATTAGCTTTTATGTTGGTCGACTTGGGTTATGTGTCCTAACGTGTAAATGTTATATTGGTTTGTTGCTCTGTATATCTAAAGCAAGTTTTGAGGTTAGTGAATGCTTTTCAGAAGAATACATTGAGAGATTCCAGAAACAATAAGAGTGGCTCTGTTGTGTTTTATTACACCAGTTTTGGAGGGGAAAAAAAGACGAGCGTGCAGCGAGTTACAAGGAGTACAGTAGTGTTCAAATGGATTTCAATACGGTAGGTTTTTCCATGTAACAAAATTTCGATCCGATCCCACTTTCTAAGAAGAACGGATGCAAGATTCAATACGATCTGAATCCACGTTTCCATGCAGTGTTCAATCAGGATTGAGGTCTTAAATCGATTTCAATTTCCCTGCAAACCTATTGATTAACAGGGCTCCGAATTTTATGACCGGACATTTTTAATGCCTAAGTTAATGTAAGCATGTTTTTGACATTTGTGAACACAATGAATCGGCGTTTATTGGACATAAAATGCATATCTGACCCATATTATTTAATACTGGATCTTATTTTGACCATCTATACGAACGAGCATTCTTTTAGTTGTATTTTATATATTATTTAACACTCTTCCTCCTTAACATATTGGTTAAAATGGGATTGAGAAGATTTTTTTTAGACAGTTGATAGTAAACTTCGGACTTATAGCAGTTCACGACAGTGTTGTTGTTGTTGTTGTTGTTGTTGTTGGGGGTTTTTGGACGCACTATCACACTCCTGGCAGGAGTAATCGATGTCTGCGTCGAATCGAAATATGTAGGAGAACTGAGAAAAACGTTGCATCACTAAAGGAGGATCGGAGCACAGATCATAGTTTCATTTTGCAGTTAACGAGATGGCGAAGTAGTAGCCGTGGCAAATCGGTATCCGCACTATATACCAGGGAGGAAATATTCCATGGGCCATTTCCATAACGCTTGGCTAGTCTGCTGATAAATTGCGTAACTGGGAGTGCGTGTGAGGGGCAATTAAGAAAGATGTGGTTGATATCACTCACGACAGTGTTAAAAGTATAAAATTCTACCACTCAGCGCTCAAAAGCTTTTAATACTCCGATAGTGCCAACTTTGTTTTCTTGTGGAATATGACCATCGCCTCATTCCAGCAGGCCGTGAATCTTGTGTTACACAGTGCTTGTTTAAAATGGTGGGTCATTTGGATTTGAATACGAGTAAGCTTAGAAAAAATTGTAATAATAAGTAATTAAATTTCGTTACCTTATTTTCGTCGTTTTATTTCCACTTCCTCCCTTATGCAGAATATGGTTTTACTAAAATTCATGTTGCCAACACTGATGCTGAGCAAGGCAAATGAGCATCGTAACCTATCATTGCCATGAGAAAGGTAAAATAATACCATATATATATATATATATATATATATATATATATATATATATATATATATATATATATATATATAATCTATAATATATCTATAAATATTTAGGACTGTCTAAAAATAGTGTATGGTGCAGGGGTTAAAAGGATTTTATTTTGTTCCTAGGTTTCCTCAACTCGGTTTGTGGCCTCGCTTCGGAATCAGACTTACTCGCAAAATAACATCTTCCTTTTAACCCTTGTATCATAAATAGCTATTTATAATGAAGAAAATGATTCATTAAAAAATGTACAATTTCTTTACATTCACCATACACTTAGCTCGTACATAAAATAAAATGTTTCTGTTATACTAAAGTCACATAAGGCGCCTTTAAACTATGTGGTGCATTAAGCATTGTGAAGGAAACTGATAGAGTCACCTAGTGCACAAGTCGAAGTACCTGTAACATAGGGTAAAATTACGTTGTGTATTTTTTTTATTAACGTAATCCAACGTAATGTCATATCGGACGGTGAATGCGTACTGGAAACAATTCATGCATATACAGTGTGCAAAGCGATGCAAATGAATCAGAACTTTCTGCTGATGCTTTCCCTTATTTCAAGCTCGCCCCCACTACATCATGTAATCTAGAAAGAAGTTTCTTCAGGTATGTTTCTCTAGTTGCTGAAGATTCTTCAAGATTGGCCACCTGAAACTGCACGTCGTTAAGTGAAATTCTGCTGAAAACGAAGACTAACAGAGGCATGAATTATTTCATCTGCAACTATTACAAGTAAATGCATCTTTTCGTCTTTCGTTTTAAGTATTAGGTCATATTTTCGGGATTTTACGTCATATCGTATATTGACAGCATAAATGCATGTAGAAATACTTCAAGAGTTGTAGGTCATAGAAATCTGAGCCCTAGTGATTTTTTAATTGCAAAATAGCCAACGGATTTATATATTAGTTGATATCAGCCGATTTAAAACACACTTTCTCTGAAGAGAACATTTCAAGCCGTATTTCATGCGATATCCTCTTTCTTCCTTTCTCAAGGTACAATGTCAAGCTATGACAGTCTTGTAAAAGGAGCAGGATGTTAAAATTATCTTTAGCGGCCGTATGTGAAACATTAGCGCATTGCACCAATGAACGTGTCAGTCACTTCAGCCAATAAAGGCAAATAAACCATCTCACTTCACTTGAAGTTAAACTATACCCGAGACGCTTCCGAGAAGCATGGCACGGTGCATGTTGAGAGCAGCAGAATTATAACAGCTCGGAGTAATAGGCGCCAAAATCTTATAGGTAAGCAAATAGCTACTCCCAGTTCAAACTAGGCACTAATTTACATGAGACTCAGATATGATACCACTAAGGCAGGCACATTCATTTATTGCTTTCTCTACTACGTATAGCAAGTAGGGCAAGATTGTATTCGACCCAAAAATTCAATGTGGAGATTTTACCGGAAAGATATGTTTTGAACACCATAACTCAAAAACGATAAGTCGGTTAAAAACCAAAGTTGGTATTTCAGTTAAATATCTTTCAAGGATGAGACACGAAGGTTTCGAGGAAAATTCCACCACCCCAAACTTCCCTTTACATGTAAAATTAAAATTAAAATAAAAAAATAAATAAATCATTTTCTCAAATATAGCTCTAAAGATATTGATTAAATTGTGGTTATTTTTATGGCAAATTAAATCTTTATTTTGAATTTTTGGCTATATCCCATGTAGTCCTGTTGACTTTTGATGACCTTTACATAACTGGTAAACCGTAAGAGGTAGACCAAATGTTACTGTACAAAAAATGCAAATCTCTTAAAAACACAATTTATGTCCAAATGCATTTATGCTGGAATGAACCATTTCGAAGATACCTACCTATTCCTTGTTCTTGGTGTGAGTTTTGCAATACTTTTCTCAAATGCAAGGTCGTTATTAACTTTTTTATCTCTTGTCCGTACAAAGAGAACGTAATTTCAAAGCCCTCATTTAGCGACCAGCGATTTGACTATCGCTCAAAACCTACTGTATTCCCGTATTCCCCTTGCGCCTACAGGAACGTTAGCAATAAAATTATTTCTGCAAATGTTTATCTCGACTAACATGAAGAAGGTAGAGGTATAAGAGTTTGTATGAATAGTTAGTGTAAGAGTAGAAAAAGTCATGTGAGTGCAACACGTCAGCTTTTTCCCCTTCAATTATGACATGATAGAACGGTATAGAAATAAGGAATAAAACCGTATCCCATATACTAAATTTACTAAACTCTACTATTCTCTTGATGAATATTTTTCTATGTCAAACCCTAGTATCAGTTTTTAAATAATTTCTCTGTTGGTTCGTTTTACACTTCTATGTGGTTTGTAGTTAAAGAATGTAACCCAAAAACGTGATATATGCCATTTGTAAAATAAATTAGCTTGGACATTACAACCCGTCTGTGTTAACATTGCCAATTCACCCAACACATGGCTGTGTATTACAGTGGTCAATTTAGTTCGGGTATAGGTAAAGGTATTTAGTTTTACACCTTCAGCTAAATTTAGTAATTCTGACCGTAACAATTTACACTAGTAATGACATGCAATATCAATTAAACTTAAGAACCTAACTACAAGTGTCTTTATATTGAATGTACACTATATTCAATATTAACGTTTAAATGAAAATTCCTGGAATACACTTTTTAAGTAAACTCCTAAACAACTTTTTGGCAGGTTTTTGAATTACACTCTTCAATTATTTAATCTGTGATGCACTTTTGTTAAAACAGGCTATTGTTGCAACTTTGTATGCCAGCCTTTTTTTCGCCCTCGTGGGAAGTGGAAAACAATAGGACTATCGTATTAATGAACAAAGGGATGAGTTAATGATCGATTTCCAACAGGTTTTTATAGTTAACCATTTACCGTGCGCTTGATGTGTTAAGTAGCCATTACTTAATTGTTACACGAAACAAAGCAATTGCTGACGTTAGGAGGGAATGCCGGTATACTGCAAACTTCCTCAACCGTGTTCTCATTGGCCCAGAGCACGAAATATGGATTAGTTGCAATACTAAGGTTAAGGTCACCGTCTGACTCGCATCTGGGAGGTCGCTGGTTCGATATCCATGACCGACGTTCTTGACCATGGGTTTTTCGGAGGTTTCCCCGCGTCGCCAGGTGAATGCTGGGAATAATTTCCATATCCGTATTTATTGTCCCTCCATTACGTTACTTTAACCATTTCACCCTTCATCCCGTTAGGTTTCTTTCAGGGTTGGAAGCGTCGGCGAGCGCGGCGGCAGTTGCACTGCAGGGGGAGCAAATGCGCTGTGAAAATCGCGTCCCCTGGAGTGGAAGGCGAGGCTAGTGGTTTCCCTGCCCCCCATCGGATGTACAAGCCGTAGGGGAGGTTAGCTGGTTTCCGAGTCCCCCCTTGAGAGTACGAACCCAGAGGGGTGTGAGAACTGGGGTGACATCGTCTCCGCCGGGGTGCTTTTAACTGGGAAACTGGGGACCCTGCCACTTGCTCTGTCGTGGCAACGTTCCAGCTGCTCCTAGGATCCATTCGCCTCATCCATCCCCCGGGGGGTGCTCCATCAGGGGCATAGGCACAGGTCACCTTTCGGTCGAGATAAGTCCCCCACCCCCTCCTTAAGTTGTCATTAGGTCAAGCTCTATGAAACCCGGACTCATTTGAGCATGTCACCCATTTCATATCATTTAACAGATATGACTTACCCTGTTAATGGACGTTAAACTTACATTTATGAAAAGAAGAAGAAAAAAAATAAATAAAAAAGAAAAAATAAATAAAAAAGGAAAAAAAAAAAAAAAAAACCACGGCCTTTTATAATATTAAGAATACGGCTGTAAAATACATCAAAATCCTGTTTCGTCTTCGATAACAACGCCATCTGAGAGCTTTGGATTAAGTGTGCGAGTAGATTTCTCTAGCACCCCTTGAGTACGTATGAGTAATTTTAAATGATTAGAGAGTGCATTGAGATCAGAGTGTCTATTGCAGCTCATACATACGACATATGTAAGGACTAGTTCTGTACTTGATGTGCTCGCAATAACATTTGAATAATGCGTGTGAGGAAATAAACCACCAGAGAACGAAATGCCTTGTAGTTAGTTCTTCAGCCTTTAATTGAGGCACAAAGTCTACCTGTAATATCAATAACTGCGTTGAGAGGTTTCTGTTATATAGCATGGAAGGTAGCTTAATTGGAGATTTTCCCGGGCGTTGGTCGTTCCTTCGTTCTTTTCTATTCTTGCCGCCTCTTTTTCCTTTTATTGCTAGCCATTTATATTCCAGTAATCATTATGGTCGGGCGAAATGTGGAAAGGCATTTTCTAAAGCACCGGTAGCGCAATGGGAACAAGGATATAATAAACTGCAATGTATGTTACTCAATTCCATGTTATAAACGCATATTTACAGCTACGCAGCTTGTGGATGAGGATGAGATTTATTTACACGACTATAAAAAGGATTCCACGTGCAACAAGTGGCATGCGCAGTGTGTTTATGGGGGTGTTGTGGAGTTAACGTGTATGCCTCACATCCAGGAGGTCCCGATTTCGAATCTCGGTTGGGGTGAGTTACCTAGAAAACACGGTTTCCTAAGATTTTCCATATCCTGAAATATGAATGTCAGATACTCTTAAGCTCTATGAATCACGGCCTCATTTGAGCATCATTTCACTCATTTCATTAATCGCCCAAAATAACCTAACCGGTTAAAGGGCGTTAAACATTAAAATGAAAAGTTGGATACATTATTTCATTTACAAAGCATAACAAATTCACAGTTAACACTTTTGCTAAATCAAAATGCAGCAAGTTGTGTAAGTTATGGGTTGGTTCACAACTACCGACAACGGTAATGATAACCAGAACGAGAGACTTGAAGCACGTGTATTCAAATAGGGGTGTTCACAACCAACGGCAAACCTTTCCTTACAAAAACTGCAGAAATCGATGAATTGCGTGTTTATCTATACAAGTAAGAAGGTTGATGGTATCTCTTATTTGAACCCCATTTTAAAAATCCTCGTTTTTCTTACCTTTCAATTCAAAGGAATTTATGTCAATAACAGATAGTTATCAGTCGTTCATGGCATAAAATATGAAAATAGATATTTTTAGGATTGCAAAGCACCATCCAGACATAGAAGATATTTCTACTGATAGATCTGTTAGGCGACGGCGCCGTGGCCGAGCGGTTAGACCATTCGCCTATCACCAAGACGCTCGGGTTCGATTCCAAGAACCCGCATGTGATATTCGTGGTGAACGAGGCGGCGTCTGGGCGGATTTTCTCCGGGTTCTCCGGTTTCCCCGACACTCATTCCACTAACTGCTCCATCATCATCTTTCTCTTCATCCATTTCACCTGCACTTCATATTATCCTCTTCCTCACCCCCATCCCTGGTGCTTGGCTGACCACCCGCTTCCAGGTCTACACTCTGTCAGGTTCATAGGTTTGTCTGCATCTGACACTTGCCCTAGGGGTTTTAAGTTCTCCTTACGTAGAAGATAATCAGATGAAGATCTGATAGCCATATTAGAATAAAAGTACCTTATTTGGGTACTTTACTTTATAGTTTCCAATTTGTTCCGCAACTTTGTTCTGATGTGATCGTTCCAGTTTTATAACCAGATCTAAAAGTGACGTCATCGTAGAAGGTAGGTTACATTGCAGTTAAAACAATTGCTAATAAATGTGTACAATGGCATATCTTGAAACCGTCTGCTCTTGCACTGGAGATAGAAAATGCATTATTCAAGATGCCATTTACATTGGCATCATGTACCCTTGCACAGGGCCCTTGCAGCTATGATGATGGACGTCAATCTTAATGTACATGGATTGTTAACAGTAGCTACTTATGAATTCACACGTACATGATGGGAGAGCGAATCGACTTCAATTACCGGGACAAAAGATCACGACTGGATCTGAAACAACTCGAGCAAAGCAAGTAAAGTAACAGTGAACCAAGAGCACTGTTACGGTTATGTTTAAACATCGTTCGACTTGACATATACGTTTTGAAACGGCGACCTACGTAGATCTATTGTGACTAACACCCCCAGGAGGAAGGGATGAAGTGAAGGAACCACAGGAGGCAGCAGTCAGACAAGGCATAGAGACGCGCGGACGTCCTTGACAGTTCCAGGCCCAAAGACCCATCCCACTGCTGGAGCAACTTAGAAACATTAAATTATTTTGTTTAACGACGCTGTCAATTACCAAGATTACATCAGCGTCGCCGGTGTGCCGGTGTGTCCCCAGTTCTTTTCCATGCCAGTAAATCTGATATGGAGCTGTCGTTTTTAAACACACTTAAAAACCATCGGTCTGGACCGGATTTGAACTCGCGACCTTGGGATCAGTAGGCCGGCATCTAACCAACTAAGCCATCCACACCGACTGGAGCAACCTAGAGAGAACGGTGAACGACCCGTCGACCAAGCAGCCCTCTAATATCCATAGGGAGTACATTTTCCTTTGAACAAGAATCCGAGCCATCTGTTGGCATCGCCATACACTACGAAAGCTAGAAGCACGCCTGAAAGATGAGAAGGGGAAACTACTGCAAGGAAATATTAGTAGATAAGAAACGACGCTAGCATTTCCCTATCGAGGACTCTAGTAAATCAACGATGTCCAACCTTATCTCTTTGAAGACGCATATGTAATTAGCCGCTACTTCCCCACCTCCACTTTCAGTCTGAGGGTGAATCAGCTCTTGTGACGTGTAGACACACAACCAGTGAGTATCCAGTGACGGACACAAACAGACGATTCCATGGTAGTTCCTAAGTCATAACTGGGAATTTCTGGGAATGTCCTCTGGATGACTTTCGCATAAATGGTAAACAGTGAGAGAAGAAGTCTTAATAAAAAATCTGGATTGCAATAAGACACAATTTTTTTCAAATACGCTTTTTTGAGTGAACCATTTCCGAGATACACAAATCTTTATTCTCTCAAATAGGAAGGTTATTCACTTTTTATCTCCTAGTCTTGCAAATAGAACGAAATTTGAAAGACATCGCATGGCAACCAGCCCTTAAGACATTTGACTATCGTTGTACTCCTGTATTCCTCTTTCACCTACAAGAAAATTGGCATTAAGGTACTGTGTAAAACTGCTTATGTCAATTAAAATGAAATAGAGTAATAAGTATTTGCAACAATAGTATGTATACGAGTGAGCATAGCTCTACATATATTTGTGAACAGGATTTCTCCAAATTGAACTATATTACAAATCTGTATGCAAGAGGTTACGCGACGATCACTTGGTGTATCTTCTAACGTTAGCAGTACCAAAGAGTTTATCGCATAGATTTTGCAAGTGCTTTCGTAAATCAAATGGAACGCACATGTAACCAACCTCCCACTGCAACACAATGCACGTCTGAGTGTTATAGAGTGGCGAAGTCCGCGTATAGTGAAATGAGGTAAATCCAACCTCCCCGCTTTGGCAAGCGTTGGGCATCGCTGTAGGAAAAAAAAAAAAAAAAAAGGGTAAACAACGCCCAATAGGTATGCAACACACCTAACGTACAGGTAACGCAGATAGGTTCTTGATTGACTTCATCTAGTCGGAAAAATACCCTAGTCTACGGTAGGTTTACAACTCTGGGCAGTGCGCATTAGCTTTAAAACCAGTTTAGAGTAATAACATTACAGCATTTTCTGAACATATTCTCACACGTGTATACTTTACTTTGGGCCCTTGTTGAAATGCATAAACCTTCGTCTTATCTCCCCATAACATTTCCGTTAGCAACTGCTCGAGCTAACGCAGACTTTTGTTAGTAGCACCTCACTGGGTAGAAGATGAGAAGCCCTAATTGGTGAAGCTCCAGGAACAGCCTTACCTCTAAGTTTGATCTGCCGGAAATTCAACACCAGCTCTTCTATTCTCAGTCAAATTAGTGAGCTACTTGATGTAAACATCTGCAAATTACGTTTAAGCTTGGTACTACTGTGGTTAAATAAGCTGATGAGGGGCGATATATTTCATCGTATTAAATGGCTAGTGTGGGCATAGCATGTCTTGAGAAACCCAGTTTGTACTTTCTTTACTACGTGTAGTAAGTACGGGAAGTATTTTATTCAGATCAAAATTTCAATGTTGAGATTTCTCCGGTGTGTGCGTGACTCGGTCTGTGTGTCTGCCTGTGAGCAGCATAACTCAAAAACGAAAGGTGGGTTATTAACCAAAGTTGGTATTTAAGTTTAATTTCTTTCTAGGATGAGACACGAAGATTTTGAAGAAAATTTCTCCACCCCAAACTACCCTTTACATGGGAAATATTTCGAACGTTTTGATTTCCTCAAAAATGGCTCTAAAGACGTTGATTAAAATGCTACATGTTCAGGATATTTTTATGGCAAATGAAATTTATAATTTGAATTTTCTGGTAATAGCGTATGTAGTTCTGTTTACTCTTGATGACTATCTGGTAACCCCTAAGAGATAGACAATAACTTAATATACAAAAATGTAGATCTCGTTAAAACACACTTATGTCCAAATGCTTTTTTTTTTTTTTTTTTTTTTTTTTTTTTTTTTTTTTTTTTTCTTTTCTTTTCTTTTTGTGGTGTGTGTGTAGTGAACCATTTCGGAGATATCTCTTGTTGTTCGTGCGAGTTTTGTAATATTTATACTTTTCTTATACGGAAGGTCGTAATTCACTTTTTTTTTATCTTAGCTGTTCAAAGAGAACGGAATTTCAGAGCCTTCATATAGTGATCAGGTTTAAAAGATTGACTGGCTCAAAGCATATTGTACTCCCATATTCCCCTTGTACCTACAAGGAAATAAGCAATACGATAATTTCTGCAAATTTCTCGACTAACATGAGGGAGATAGAGGAGTAAGAGTTTTTAAGAATAATTAGTAGAAGTGTAGAGAAGGTCATGTGAGTGCAATACATAAGATTTTTTAACTTGTGTCTTTTAATATTTTTATTAAAGGCATGCAAATATTTGTCAATCATTGTTTTTATTATTGAACTGCGTAACTTTATAAACATGACAAGATATAATACTCAATTTTAAAATAAAGTTTTAAAAATTCCTCTGAGATTTTGTTACCAGTGATACTCATTAAGTGGCCCCCTCCCCCGTGTAAGTTCTGTAATAATGGTTCCATAATACGTAATGTGATTCATGTAATATTACCATCAAAAACGTGACAAGATATCATACCCAATTTAAAATTTAAAATAAATTTGTTGTAAAAATTGCTCAGACATTTTGTTACCAGTAGTGGTCATAAGGTAATAATGTAAGTTCACTATAAAATTCAAAATATATACATTTAGTTTGCCATAAAAATATCTTAAACATAGGGCATTTTAATCAAAATCGTTAGAGCTATTTCCGAGAAAATCATAATTTTGCATGTAAAGGGTAGTTTACGATGGAGGAATTTTATTCAAAATCTTTGTGTCGCATCCTTTAAAGATATTAAACTTAAATACCAACTTTGTTTTTAATGACTTTTCGTTTTTGTGTTATGTTGTTCACGCGCGCGCGCGCGCACACACACACACACACACACACACACACACACACACACACACACACACACACACACACACACCTTCTTCTAAAGATGGACTCAGGGTGCCTCAAACCATGCATGGTGGAATATAAAACTTCCTCTACTACTATACGTAGTAAAAATAACTGCAATCATTCTTTCAAAAGAAAGCAGGAAATAACATTAATTGCCATTTTAGAGTGGATCTGACGAAAGCACAGAGAGCAAAACTGGAATAGTTTATTCCAGGAGTGTATGTTTTGATTAAGAGATACAACAACTCCCAAGTCTAATCTACCGCTTCAATTGGATTTGGTAATTCTCAATTAACTCCGGGGCGTCTGTGTGGTGGTCCTTGTATCGGAGATTCCATGTACCGTATCCAGCTTTTCGGATGTTGCTGGGGAAAGTCTAGTGTCTCGTGAAAATATCCATCGTTAGCTTTAAATTCGGCAAAGTTGGCCATGATTATTCCGTTTTCATGCCTTAGCATGTTACTTAACCCTCAGTTGCGTTAATTATTTTGTCACAATTGCCACTTATCTAATTCCTAAGCCTGTTTAGGTATTCCTGTCACAGGCACCCTTCATTGAAGCAATTCGATGATGAAACTAAACCCAATGCCGTGGTACACCAGTCCATGCAGGGTTCAGGCCTATCACCCGACCACCGCGCACCACCTCTGTCCACAACGGGCGTCATGTGCGGGGTGCAGTAGTGGGAGGTGGGACGTGGTTATCGCCTCGAAATGCACTGTTCGTAACCAAGTGTTTAGCAGATGATTAGGAACTAGAAGTGCCCCATAATGAGAGTGAGGAGGAATTGACGAAATAGTTGCTAGCAAAGATGATAGAGCAGTTGTTGGAATGAATGGCGGGTAAAACCGAAGAGTCAGGAGAACAGCCGCCCAGACGCTGCTTTGTACATCACATTCCTGGAATCGAACCTGGACCAAATTCATATTTATATTTTATTTAAAAACATTCGCTTAACTAACAAATAATTTAAAATTTCATGATAGTATGAGCAATAAAAAAAATCTGATGTGCTGCACTCACATGACTTTCTCTACTCTTGTACTAACCATTCTAACAAACTCTTATTCCTATATCTTCATGTTAGTTAAGATAAACATTCGTACAAATTATCTTATTGCTTATGTCCTTGTAGGTGCAAGGGGAATATTAGAATACAGAAGGCTTTGTGCGACAGTCATATCTTTTTGACCTTTGAGATTCCGTTCTCTTTGCACGATTAACATATAAAAAAATGAACAACGTTGTTGCATTTCGCTCAAGTTCTAAGTTTTCCGAAACTCACATAACAAGGAATATCTGGAATATCTCCGAAATGGTTCACCCTACAAGAAAATTTATTGAGACATAAATTGTGTATTTTAGCAAGATCTACATTTTTTGTATAGTATAATTTGGTCTATCTCTAACGGTTTACCAGTTATGCAAAAGTCGTCCAAAGTAAATACGACTACAGGGGCTATAGCTAGAAAATTCAAGATATACACTTCATTTGTCATCAAAATATCTCAAGCATATGACATTTTAATCAAAATCGTTAGAGCCATTTTCAAGAAAATCAAAATTTTCGAAAAATGTTCCATGTAAAGGGTAGTGTAGGGTGGGGCTATTTTCTTCAAAATCTTCGTGTCGTATCCTTGAAAGACATTAAACTTAAATACCAAGTTTGGCTTTTAACCGACTTTTCGTTTTTGAGTTATGCTGTCCACAGAGTGACAGACACACAGACAGACAGACACACACACGGACCTTTTTCTAATAAAAATGCTTTTTTTTTTGGATTCAGGGGGCCTCAAAACATATTTTCGGTGAAATCTCGACATCGAATTTTTGGGTGGAATACAATACTTCCCCTACTTACCAGTAGAGAAAGTAATAAAAATGGATCATAAAATACCATCTGAATGATTAATCAGCTATCAACTAATTGAAATAAAATTCGACAAGAGTCCTTTCCTCTGAAAAACACAGCATCAACCATAATTGTTGAGGCGAGACGAAATGCACTGGCCAGCCGTTCAAAGCCGAACTTCTTGAATTCGAATCCCAGCGATTGCAGTTAAATGTGCGTGGACCCACCGTAAAATAACACTACATTTAATTGCGGTTGCATGTATCTTGCTTTTTGTTTTTACAAAAGGTCGTGAGGTTCCATATGCGCTAGAGAGGAGAAATGAGAATGGTGAGGGTGGTAGAGGAGCAAGAATCTAGAAGTGGTATCAGAACTCGGAGGCAATCACATACACAAGGTGTTGTACTTGTTTCATTCACAGTAGGTGGAACACTGACCCCCCTCACTTCTTTTATTATGCAAGTGGGCTGGTCAGTACTGTTGCACTCTTTGCTTTAGGAGTGGGGAACTGTTAACGACGTTTTACACAGCTGCATCCTGCTAAAATATGTATGGAAATAACAGCATTCAGACATACGCAGTTGTGAGCTCTGATCTTCTGTTGTTTAGCCCTTGCTTCGTTGTTTGATATTCACAGCACCAATGGAGACATCTTGATCTCTGACACTACCATAACATTGTACGTACAGTAGTCGGTAGCAAAATAGTAGAATAAGTGCAGCAGTTTTATTATTCAATGTTATTTAAAATTATTATTCAATAACTATTCGTTTGATGTAATTGTGATATTGATTTTGAAATGGTTACAATCTGTAGTAGTAATGTTTTGATTGAGGTGGTGTTGATTACATTGTTTAAATTGGAAACAGTTGAATTCATAGGAAGAATCTGTGAATTATATGCATCATTTCAATGGAAATCTCATCTAGAAGACACTGGATTTAAATACCAAGTTTTGTATTTAAGCATTTCGATATATGTTGTTTACAAAGGCACACACGATTCTCATCTAAAGTGCCTTTTTCGGGTTCAGGAAACCTAAGAACGTGTATTTATATAAAAAAAATTCAGTATCGAATGCTTGGGTGGATTCCAGTACGTCATTTACGTACTATAAGTCGAGGAGTAATAATTCTTTGTGCAACTGAACTGGTAATTTTGCTGTGGGTTGCTGATTTAAGTTATATGTTATTGTTGTTTCAGGTTCAATGTTTGATGACGGTCCCAGCACTTCAGGGATCGGAAGAAAAGTTGTTAAAGATGATGACGATATCTGCATTGTTTACGAGAACATTCAGAAAACTCGTGCACAAGTAAGTAAAGTGTATTTTACGGGGTGAAGGAAGCATATCAATTATTTTAAAATGAATGGCTTTTGCATTTGTAAAACTCCTTTGCTATGTAGTGGGACCACTGCCTTCGTTTTCTCAAACACTTTTCACGAGCTATCATCTTTGAAGCGTGTTGCGAGAATTACTACCTTTGTTGTAGATTGTAAAACTAAGAAGACGTTTTCTCAGTCATAAGAAAATGACTTTTTAATCATATTAACATCGGATTTATGAGAAACGTGACTGTAAAGTAATCTGATGTGTTGCATTTTCATACTCTTTTTTAAACCATAAAATAGGTTATTCTTCTCTTTCTTCTTAATAGAGTTAAACATTCATTAGCCATTTACAGATTTGATGGCGTAGAAGTAGAATACAGTGAATTAAAGCAATTGTTAAATCTTTTCAAAGCAAAGGTCTCTATGTGATGGTTTTATGAAATTCTGTTTTCCTTGCATGATCACGCACAGAGGTATTTTTAGATGTAGCGAATGACCCTGCTAGGATCTGCGCGGATAACGTCATGCAAATTGGTGGTGGGGGTGACGCCTCGGTTTCTTTCCTTCAAATAAAGAAGACACTGCTGATAATCCGAGCGGGCACCCGATGTTTATTGTACGCCACTCGGAGAGACAGACACCCCTGTGGTCATGTAAATACAAGAGTAGATCGTGCGTTAGCTCTTGACGAATGAACTATTTAAACGAGAGGTTAGACTTATCACTAGAGGGCGGATTTATGCACACTAAAACCATCAATATATGCGTGCAACTATGCTGCAAAAAAGTTGAAAATATGCTCTTATAATTAAAAAATACGCACAAAAATGTATTTTCTTCTAGTAGTAAAATACACTATTTCCTCAGATCATTTTTATGAAGCAAGAATTGTAATAGTTTTAGTTTTTTGCACCTAATTGAAGCTAATACTTGCCATTCTCATTAATATTGTGTGTAATTAACTAAATAATATGAAATTAAATCAGTTGTTTTAACGATCGATCACACAGCAATTTTTGTTACAATAAATAACCAAATATTTTTCTAAATTTTCTGGTAGAAAGCCCTTCCTTCTGTCACTTAAAATGTGTGTGTTTGAATCTCTCCACTTCACATGAGATCACATGAGAGTATCGCAAAGAGGCTGTGTCACTCACAGAATAAGAATGAAATTCTTACTCAGATTCACCTTGTAACTCACTGTTCACACCCCGAATAAACAGTAGTCATGGATTCCTGGCTTCGCTTTTTTCAATTTTCTCATGAAGTGCCTTTCCAGTTTCTCCGGGCACTTCTTGGGCGACGGCGGCTTGAAATATTGCAGGGCAGAAAATAGTGGCACTCCTCTTTCTTCCAGACATGTGACTGCGGCTGGTAGTTTACTAAAACAGGTTTTAATAAAAGTAAGCTTTTCTCATTGCATGCATTCACTGCAATACTTGCTGCTTCAGTCACAACCAAAGCTTCCAGCGCCTTCTTCAAGGTGCTCACAAATATACAATGCTGCTTCTATCCAGGATTGGCCTCTGGGAGAAGACGACTATTGGCACCAGTTATTAAAATATTTTTCACTTCGGGAAATTTTGCTCTGATCTTCTCTGCCAATATATGAAGGCCATGAGCTAGACATTGCCTTCGGATAAAGTAGCTGCCTTAATCATATACGCTGCCGCATTTGTGACTTATCAACTAAATTGTTTCTTCATTTTCCTCAACAGGCCATAGAACGCGTAATACATCACGAACAACACACGCAATGGTGCAGTGATTTGTTTCCTCTCGTATTATGGAGGCAATAAGGTGGGTTGTTACTGGTTCACATTCCATAAGCTTTCCCAAGGCGACATTGGCAATCGCTTGTTTCGTCTACACACAACATGTCTGAATCACCAATGCCAGCTCTGATTTCTTGGAGCACCTAAAATAAAATAAAACATACAACATTTAATATATTTTAAACATTACAATAAAATTCTTAAAGATCTAGTTAAATAACACAGCATTTACAAGAGGCTTTAATTTTTTCGTGAAGTAAAAGAACTTATTTTGGTGTTAAACGCCATTTCTGTGCATATCTCGTGAAATGAAAAATCTTAATGTTTTTAACTATATAAGACGGAATAGCAACTCAAACGTTACATAAGTAATTTCCAAAAATAACCACGTAATCTTAAATTGTATTAAAAAGAAAATATCCGTAAATTATAATACCAGTTCCAACTTATTAAATTTCTATATATTATTTTTCTAAGATATTGGTGTTAAAATAAAAAATAAAAGTTACAGAACGAAATAATAAAAGTGTTGAATGAGGCTGCTTGCTTTGTTACCCAGTATTGGTTAACGAGTTTTAATTATTTATTTATGTGTAATTTTCGGTTTTAGATACTTTTCCAAAGTGTGAGTTCTTTTTCGCTGTAATCCAACCAGTCCCCACAGTAAATCAAATTTTGCTATATATCGCGGAATAAATGTACCTGAAATTTGTATTTTAAACACATACAATTCTAATTTTTACTAAGAGAAAGTTTTGAAAAACAAAAGTCGTGCATATCGCTCGTATAAATAAATACGGCTCTTATGTAATATTCAAGTTTATTCGTTTTCATAATTTCATTAATTAAACGAACTTACCTGTTCATAAAGAGAGCCAATGTAATTTTTCCTTAGTGTTGACTCGTCAGAAACGTTCTTCCACAATATTTCTCCAACAATCCTCGTGGTCCTCAATTGTTTAATTTCTTTAAAGGACTGTTTGCCGACACTAAAGATTTACGCAGGTATGTTGTTTCTTGAAGAAAATACTGATGTCAATTTTTCCAGCAGCATTTTTCTTGTGACCTGCATTTTTAATTGTTGCGTATCTGAAACTTTGTCACAGGGAACCTGTAAGTAAGGACGAATAATTAGTTAAATGTAATTCACCTTACTTTATTTTATATGAAGACATTCAGTGCAGAATCATATTGATTTAATGGTGTGATAAACTGATAAGTTATTTAAAAAACATGTTTGTCACAGACTTGGCATAGAACAAATTTTCCATTTGTTGTCAATGTAAGTTTCCCACCAATCCATTAATGAAGCATGGATATTTTACTGGATTTTCCCTTCAGCAATGAAATGCTCTTGTCTTGGTACACTAGCACTCAAAAAATTGTATTTGAGAAACAGCTAAGAATTTAAACTTCTATTCCCGCTTTGTTTCGTCACCGGTGTCAACAATAAAGCTGATGTTCAAACTTCAAAGAATATCGCCGGTTGAAAACGAAAACAAGGGAATTACCACCAACTGTGCATTGTTGACAAGTATGTTCCTTTGTTCTGAAATCTTCCTTTTAGGAAATGATCTAGGCCAGATTGCTTTATTGACCTGTTGAACTTTGAAACTGCAGACCCCTGCTCGGCATTGTCACTGTTGTGCGAAAAGGCAAATATTTTATATACATAGGGATGCTAGCTTTCTATGAAAACAAGATTATCTTCATTTGCAAAAACATGACAATAAAGCAAAACTTGTCATTTTATGGGGTTAAAAACTAATATTTTAACATTAAGCGGAGAAAAAAGTATAACATATGCAGCCATATGCACATATTAATGAACTATGCGCCAATCCCGTGAATATGAATTTCTATGCACGCCAATTGATTTCAAGTGGGATAAAGCGCATTTTCGTTTTCCCATGCATATATTTATATTTGCAGGAATTAAACATGCAGAAATCCGCCCTCTAGTTATCACCTTTACGAGGACACACAGAAGCAGAAAGGACAGTCAGATGCTGTGTACCTTGAGAAGTACAGTAACTACAAAGCAAATTATCCACTTCCAGTGACGTCAGCCTTATGTACTACTCTGTCAATCTTTGTAACTCTTTGCAAATAATTTGTTTGTAGTTCTATAACCAACATTTCTCCCTCTTTTACTTCATCTGAATTATGGAATTTTCATTATCTCTCGTTAAACACTGGCAATGGCATGAACACGTACTACTCCAAACTTTACAGACAATTGTAACAGGGAAACAGAGCTGTTTATTACGTAACATTAGCTATCTGCTGACCTGTGTATTAAGGGTGGTCTAGCTCACTGGATCTTCGCTGAAGGTCATTCGTCAAGAACTAACGCGCAACCTAAGCCTAAACCACTGCGCAAATATCGGCCATTCGCCATGTTTAAAAATACCTCTTCACCTGTAAGTATCAACGTGTGCGGATAGTAAAATGAGCGGTGCAGGCCGATACGTTGGTTGCTAACTCTTTACCTACCTACCTACCTACCTACCTACCTGTCTGTCTGTCTGTCTGTCGGCTATCTATCGCTGTCGGTCTATCTATCGCTATCTGTCGCTGTCGGTCTATCTATCGTTGTCTGTCTGTCGCTGTCGGTCTTATCTATCGCTGTCGGTCTATCTGTCGCTGTCGGTCTATCTGTTGCTATCGGTCTATCTATCGTTGTCGGTCTATCTATCGCTGTCTGTCTGTCGCTATCTGTCGCTGTCGGTCTATCTGTCGCTGTCGGTCTATCTGTTGCTATCGGTCTATCTATCGTTGTCGGTCTATCTATCGCTGTCTGTCTGTCGCTATCTGTCGCTGTCGGTCTATCTATCGTTGTCTGTCTGTCGCTATCTGTCGCTGTCGGTCTATCTATCGCTGTCTATCTGTCGCTGTCGGTCTATCTATCGCTGTCTGTCTGTCGCTATCTGTCGCTATCGGTCTATCTATCGCTGTCTATCTGTCGCTGTCGGTCTATCTATCGCTATCTGTCGCTGTCGGTCTATCTATCGCTGTCTATCTGTCGCTGTCGGTCTATCTATCGCTGTCTGTCTGTCGCTATCTGTCGCTGTCGGTCTATCTATCGCTATCTGTCGCTGTCGGTCTATCTATCGCTGTCTATCTGTCGCTGTCGGTCTATCTATCGTCTGTCTGTCGCTATCTGTCGCTGTCGGTCTATCTATCGCTGTCTATCTGTCGCTGTCTGTCGCTGTCGGTCTATCTATCGCTGTCTATCTGTCGCTGTCGGTCTATCTATCGCTATCTGTCGCTGTCGGTCTATCTATCGCTATCTGTCGCTGTCGGTCTATCTATCGCTGTCTATCTGTCGCTGTCGGTCTATCTATCGCTATCTGTCGCTGTCGGTGTATCTATCGCTGTCTATCTGTCGCTGTCGGTCTATCTATCGCTGTGTATCTGTCACTGTCGGTCTATCTATCGCTATCTGTCGCTGTCGGTCTATCTATGGCTGTCTATCAATCTATCACTGTCTATCGCTGTCTGTCTATCGCTATCTATCAATCTATCGCTGTCTGTCTATCGCTATCTATCTGTCGCTGTCGGTCTATTTATCGCTGTCGCTGTCGGTCTATCTATCGCTCTGTCTATCTGTCGCTGACTGTGTCTGTCTGTCCGTCCGTCTATCGCTATCTGTCTATCGCTTCTGCTTATCGCTGTCTGTGTCTGTCCGTCCGTTCGACCATCCATCCATCCGTCCGTCTGTCGCTGTCTATCGCTGTTGTGTGTGTAGTAGTAGTAGTAGTAATAGCAATGCAGTAACCATACAGTAATACTTATGTATACTGGGCGCGCAGTTTTATTCGTTTGTCGGAAGGACGCGGGGCAAATATCCGGAACATTCAGCGCCACCAGACTAAATCCTATGATGAATAGCTGCTACCTACGCTCGCAAAGATTCCACAGAGCCAGACATCCCTATCGATCGCACGCAAACAGACGTAATAAAACGCATACACTGGAAAGCATAACGCTTTTATTTCCGAGTAGGTGGACGGGTGCCTCTCTCATGATTGCTTTCTTTCTACACCTTTAAGTACACAAGAGTTGGGAAACTTCTGCACTAAAATGACCCTAAATGAAATGCATACATTTCATTATGCTCGTTTTGCGGCGAAAATAATTCAATTTTATGGTAATGAAATGATCCCCAGCGACTTCCACCACACTTTAAGTAAGTGGTATTATTTAATAATTTGGAAAGGTATGTAATCAGACTGAAAAAATTCAATGCCATAGCCGATATTTCAACCAAGGTGGTTTCAGTGCTCTAACCAAATGAGCTACCTCGGCAACAGGCCTGAACGTTATATTTCCAGCTGATTCATTTTTACTTCCTGTGCGACGTATAGTAAGTAGAGCAAGTATTGTATCCCACCCAAAAATTCGATGTCGAGATTTTACCCTTTTTTTTTCAAAAAAAGAAGTCGGTTAAAAAGCAAAGTTGGTATTTAAGTTTAATATCTTCCAAGAATGCGACTTGGAAGAAAATTCCTCCATTCTGAACTACCCTTTTTATGCAACATTTTTCGAAAATTTTGATATCTCAAAAATGGCTCTTAATGATTTTGATTAAAATGCCATGTGTTTTAAGATATTTGCATGGCAAGAGAAATCCATATTTTGAATTTTCTAGCTATAGCCTGTGTAGTGCTGTTTACTCTTGATAACTTTTGCATAACTGGTAAACGTAAGAGATCAAATCTTACTGTACAGTAAACGTTAAAACACACAATTATGCTTTTTTTTTTGATGGAGTGAACCATTTCAGAGATATTCCTTGTTATTTGTGTGAGCTTAGCAACATTTTTTTTTCAAATGGAAGGTTGTTATTCAGTTTTTTATTTCTTGTCCGTACAAGGAGAAAGGAATTTCAAAGCTTCAAAAGACTTGACTGTCGCTCAAAGCTTACTGTATTCCCATATACCGTTTATGCTTGCCGGAAAATGAGCAGTAAGATAATCGCGGCAAATGTTTATCTCGATTAACATGATAAAGAGGGATAAGAGTTTATAAGAATAGTTAGTACAGAGTAGGAAAGTCATGTGAGGGCAGCACATCACATTTTTTCCGGTAAACGACGTGGCGTTTTCAAATTCATTTTGAGAATTAAATACCCCACAATATAGTAACCCAAAATGGGTACATATATTGCACGTAACATTTTTACTTCTGTACATCCTGATTTATTGGTTCCCTTTAGTATTTAGTACTTTGGGTCCCCTCTGGTACATACATCTTACCCAAGCCCAGCTCTGCCTGTTATGCTCTCCGAGCACTGGCAAATGTGAGTTCTATAATCACACTTTAATCAGTATACTATGCCTCGTATTTTAACTCTACCTGTAATGGAATATGAAATTTTATTTTCGGACAATTCAGTACAAAGGAATCGAATATTCATCATACAAAACGTTATAACAATTATACTTAAATTATTATTTATTTATGCCAACAAACTTACTGTTGGTGTTTTTAAACATACAAACCGTGTGTGGGCAATGTTTGAGAGGTAGAACTGGAACTTAAAAATTCAATGCCACAGCTGGGATTTGAACCACAGACCCATCCGCTTAAAACTTATATTTATTGAACAACTGACAAAATATGCCATTCAGTGCTAATTCTGTAACTAAATAATGGGGTGTGGCAGGAAAAGACTAGTGAATATTTAAAACAAAGTTTTATTTGTATTTATAAATATACATATCTTATAACTGCAGGGAAGATTTGATTGTGTTTCTCAAGTGTGTGTTTGTTTTTTTGTGCCTGTATGTAATATGTTTTTATGCTATACTGTACATTTCCATGACCGCCTCCGTAGCGCAGTTGGTAGCGCGCTTGCTTCTGGCGCGGAGGACCCAGGTTCGATCCCCGGCACCAGCATGGGAATTTTAACTCCGCTGGGAGATCCCCGCAGTACTGCACCTCACCAATGACGCCTGTAGTGGGCAGAGGTAGCGGACGCAGCGGCTGGACCGCAAGCCTTGGCCCTTCAAGGGCTGTTGCACTACATTTCCATTGGCACATTCAATGTTCACGGGCCTCTTTGGCTACTTGTGTAGGCAGAGAAGGTATTGCGTATCATCCAAAAAAACAATGTTTACAGAGATTTCACTGAAAATACGGTTTTGAGATCCCTGAATCGCTTTTTTTAAGGAAAAATGCCCTTGTGTGTCTGTCTGAACAGTATAAATCAAAAACGAAAATTTGGAAGAATATCAAACCTTATTAAGTTCAAAATTTTCCAAGGATGTGCCACGAAGATTTTCAGGAAAATCCCCCACCGCAAACTACCCATTAAATGGAAAGATTTCCGAAAATTTTGATTTTCTGATTCTGATTAAAATGCTATAAGTTTGAAGATAGTTTCACGACGAATGAAATATGGCCTTTGAAGTCCTTCATTTTGAATTTTATTACAATATTATATCAATTCAGAAAAAAATGTAGACCTCGTTAAAGCATAAACTTTGTGGCAATTTAACTATTTCCGAAGTATTCCTTGTTATTAATTTGAATTTTAAAATACACTTTTAAAAATAATCCGTTTTTATTTTCCTTTTTTAATTCATGCAAAAAAGAATGGAATTTTAAAGTCATCACATGCGACTGGCTCTTAAAGGTTTGATTATCACATAAGCCTATTGTATTCCCCTATCCCCATTGTACCTACAAGAAATTATGTAACAAAAACAGTTTTACAAAATATGCTTATTTCGATATGATTATTTCGTGCAGCACATAGAAGAATAAGGGTTTATTAACACAAGTTTGTTGAAGGACGGGTAAAGAAATTCACGTGAATGTAAGCATCAGATCTTTAGTGTCCCTTAGAGTGGTAAAACTAGCGTAGGCAACCGTAGATTTTCGTAAGCAGGTGCAGACTAGTAGCTTTCCTAGCAGAATTTGTCAGTTAACCTACCTGGATTATTTGTATGTTAGGTGTGTTGCATAGCTATCGGGCGTTATCTGAGATGGCATAACTGCCCTTTCAGTATCAAGTCTAAGAGTTCTCGCTGGGCGGGACAAGCCCCTTTTTACTTTCTCTACTGGTAAGTAGGGGAGATTTCACCGGAAATATATGTTTTGAGACCCCCTGAATAAAAAAAAGGCATTTTTAGAAAAAGGTCCGCGCGCGCGCGCGCGCGCGTGTGTGTCAGTCAGTCTGCGGACAGCATAACTCAAAAACGGAAAGTTGGTTAGAAACCAAAGTTGGTATTTAAGTTTAATGTCTTTAAGGATGCGACACGAAGATTTTGAAGAAAATAGCCCCATCCTAAACTACCCTTTACATGGAAATTTTTGATCTTCTTGAAAATGACAAACGATTTTGATTAAAATGTCATATATTTGAGGTGTTTTTATGACAAATGAAATGTATATCTTGAATTTTCTGGCTATAGCCCCTGTAGTCGTATTTACTCTGGACTTTTGCATAACTGGTAAACCATTAGAGTTACACAAAAGTTTACTGCACAAAAAACGTAGATCTCGCTAAAATACACAATTTATGTCGAAATAAATTTTTTTGTAGAGTGAACCATTTGGGAGATGTTACTTGTTATGTGTGTCAGTTTTGGAAAACTTAAGAACTTTGATGAAATGGAACATCGTTCATTTTTTTATATGTTAAGTGTGCAAAGAGAACGGAATTTCAAAGCTTTAAAACATTTGACTCTCACAAAGCCTACTGTATTCTAATATTTCCCTTGTACCTACAAGGAAATAAGCAATAAGATAATTTGTAGAAATGTTTATCTCAACTAACTTGAAGATATAGGAATAAGAGTTTGTAAGAATGTCTAGTACAAGAGTAGTGAAAGTCATGTGAGTGCAACACATGAGATTGTTTCATCATATATTCTAAGTTTTCTGTGTCTTGAGCAAGCACTCCCTGATTGTCTGGCAATGCAAAGTGCACAATATTTTTTCATTGTTTGGTATTCTCATTCCACACTTTCTCAGTTCCCTATTTAATACTGTATCTGAGTACATATTAAAAAGCAACTAGTGGTAGTGGGGATTATTAGGAACAAAATTTTATTTCTGTTTTGCAGAAGCCAAATAAAAATGTCACTGTTTCAACAAGCCCAAGCAGCCAGAGCAAGCAAGGCGAGGAAAAGGTAACGAAGGTAACGTAGAACTCACTATTTAATTTTTGGAAATCGCATGGTGGTACTATAGGTGACATTGATGCTTTAAGATATGATGAATAACATTTTGCTCTATTTTTCAGGATGAATCAGATGACTGTATTCTTGTACAAGGCCCAGACAAGATCAAGGCTGATCAAAAAAAGGTAAGAGGAGTATTTTACTTTTAAAAAACTATTTTCAGAATCTCCGTGATATAGGTACAGTTATTAAAGCAAAAATATTGACTGGTTTTAACAATTTGTCATCATGTTTTACAGAGAAGATTTCTAATTGAATGTTTTTGATATTGTTTTTTCAATCACCAGTCTAATGGTTCCAAATTGCCACCTGGTAAAACTGGCAAAAAATCTAAAATTATGAATGAATTGAAGGACAAAGATGAGCAAAAAATGAAGAACAATGATGAGAAATTGAAAGATAAAGATGAGGAGAAAGAGAAGGACAAAGATGCAAACACAAAAAATAAAGATGAGGTAAGTATTTTCTTTGTAAAAATGTAAAAATGTTGCAATTTAGCGAAATGAGCAAGCACAGCCAACTGTAACTCACATAGTTAATTATATGTATCAGTTGCATCATCCACACATTGCAGAACAATACTAGTAATAATAATAATAATAATAGTTATAATAACTACTGACACGACACCCAGATAGTCCTGGGCTAACTAGTGGACTGGCAGCCTCATGCCAATGTTTGCACATAAGAGGTGTATAATCAACAGATACAGTGAAATACTGTGCTCAGCACCATGCCTTCCATCCAGGAATGTTGGTTCTCTAGACCTACAGATCACTGTGCATTCCTTAAGTGCATTACAATATTGACTAAGCATCTGCCTATTATGAGACTCCAAAAATCTGCACCTATGGGTAGTTAGCCATGTCCAAAATGTTTTTGTTGTTGTTTTCTAGTGCCTTGCATCTGGCAATGAAGCCATTAGCATTCGTGCTTTCCAATACTTTTGAACATGGCTTTCATGTAACTGTTTTCTTAACGGGCACTAGTTTTACAATGTGGCAGTTGCATCACCCGACTTAAACCCCCATTTTGCAAGGGGGACCACACCTATTGTTTGTCAATGGGTCCATCGAACCTAGCCGGGAGGACTAAATAGGTGGTATTTAGATCCACCGACCTTCCCCTCATGTGCCTCTGAGGGACGCTGTTGTGCTGTGATAGGCCAGCACATATGTAAATGACATTTCCTCCATTTTAGATGAAAAAGTTATACCGCTTGATTCGGTCCCCAGAGCCTCATCTGTTAAAAGCAGGGTGCACCACGGGCAGGATGAGGATGGAAATTGGGTAGGAGAGGCTATAGGAGGCGCATCACTACCCCTTACTACCCCATGTCCAAAATGTTCCTTGTTATAAATTTCAGTTTTAAAATACTTATCCTTTTCTTCTTTGTCTAACAACCCTCCCCGCATGGAGGTATTACAGGGCATTGCCTAGGATCAGATGTCTTTCGGGCAACCTATGGATTGGACTGAGTGAAGATCTGGAAATGGGTGATCAGCCCAGCACCAGATATGAGAGTGAGGAAGATGATATATGCAGGCAAAATGGCTGAATGGAAAGGTGATATTGGAGCAGTTGGTGGCATGAGTGGCAGGGGAAACTGGAGAAAACCTGCCCAGACGCTGCTTTGTCCACCAGTAATACCACATGCAGGTCCCCAGGATTGAACCCATGTCGCCTTGCTGATGCGAACACTCTAACCACTCAACCATGGCACAGTCTTAAAATACTTATACTTTTCCTAAATGGGAACTCTTTTTTCAGTTTCTTTTATTAATGCAAAAAGAATGGAATTTCAAAGCCATCACATACAATCAAGTATTAAAGATCAGACTGTCACTTAAGCCTACTGTATTCCTCTATACCCAGTGTACGTTTAAGGAGTTATGTAATTAAAATAGGTCTACAAATGTTTATCTCAGTTAATAATGATGATGATGATGATGATAATTTGTTGTTTAACAAGGCTGTCAATTGTCTGGATCACATCAGCGTCGCCAGTGTGCCGGAATTTCGTCCAACAGGAGTTCTTTTACATGCCAGTAAATCTACTGACATGGAGCTGTCGTTTTTAAGCACACTTAAAAACCATCGGTCTGGGCCGGATTTGAACCCGCTACCTTGGGATCAGTAGGCCAGCGTCTAACCAACGGAGCCACCCAGAAGACATCAGTTATTTTTTATCTCTTGACTATACAGGACAGAATTTCTGTCACCAAAGCAGCCCAGGTTTGAATGGGGATTTGTGGTGGACAAAGTGGTGCAGGGGCAGGTTTTCTCCGATTTCCCCCGTCATTTCATTCCATCTCCATTCCATGTATCATCAGTGTGACTGCCTATGGTGCCACAAGTTGTAAAAGCTGGTATCAAACACTTTTACTGTTTTGAATGAATGAAACAAACCTCCATTCTATGGAGGGTGTGAGTTATAAAAGTTATCTTTCTAATGCTAATTTAGGTTTATTTGCATCATTCTCCAGTTACTTCATGTACGAGTACTGGAGTGAATTTAATAATACATACTATGCTATTTTAATAGACTGCTTTTTGCAATACTTGTAGGTCATTGCTTTGCCATGTACATAAGTCCTGCCTGTGTCTGGTTTGCTTGTTGTGTATATATATGTATATCTGAATTTTTTATGAACACTTCAGGGTCATTCCAGAAAATTATAAATGTAACTTGTTTAGTGTTATTAATTGACTCACCTTTTAAATTAAACAGTAGTATAGGTTCACAGGTTAATAGGAGTATTTCAATGGTTTTGAATATATGCTATTAGAATCCCCCTAGTGTTTGATAATCAAGCAGTATTGCCAATCTTTATTGTGCAGATAATCTTTGTTCACAGTTAGTGAGAAGCTTGTCACTCATACACAGCTTAATTTAACTTTATAATGTGATAATGATAATTCTTCTGCACATGCATCTGACACTTGAGAACATCTCCTGACTCTTATGACTAAAGAAATTATTATCTTCACCATTATCATTAGTCATCCTCCGTAGTCTAGGGGTAGCATGCTACCAGAGGTTTGTGGGTACAATCTGTGTGGAGGGCAATTGTGGTTTTTTAAATTTATTTTTGGGCGTAATATTCCATGGCATGACTTCCTTCAGAAGGGAAGTAAAGGCAATGGTTGCATGTCATAGATTTACGATATATGAAATAAACCTGGTCTGATAAAAAGGCCTCTAAGCAAATTTAAGCAATGTTATGCCCAATTGAATGGGACCCTGAGAACCACAGATAAAGACCGTCCATGAATAAAACTTGATTACAGTTCATCATCATCATCATCGAATTTGGAAACTAAGACAGTGATGCAGTCCCCATCATATATTCCAGCTGGAATATTGGTCTTCGTGGCTGGGACTGATGCCTATAGCCATTTTTTAACTTCTTTCCAATGCTGAGTGGGCAGCGTTCTTACACCCAGGACTTACCACCCACACTGTTAAAGATGGAATTGGACTCTGGCACATTCTGTGCGCAGCTCCATGCTCTAGTCCCAGTACAGGACAACCAAGACTATTCAAAATGCCAACTGCAAATAGTGTTGCCTCAGTTTTGTAACGTAAAACGATTTTTTAAATAAAATTATAACTTAATTATCTGTTACTGTATACTAGAGTACTAGAGTAACTGCGATAGCATAACAGCCTTTTCATTATTAATTCTAGAGTTCCTGTTAGGGGAAAATGAAAAATGTAGAAACATTCTTTCACAGGAATACTACTGCCCCAGTTCTAGGTCAGGTAGAAAAACTGCTAAATTGATAATCCTATCTCTTTATGTCCCTCCATATAGTGCATTCTCTTATGCAATCTGGAGCATGGTTCTTGGATGAAAATGGCATGCTGGAATTTAACCATTGCGTGTTGAACAAATCTGTACTAATATTATTAAGGGGAGGCATCGGTGAAATTTGGACAAAAATGACGAAAAATGCGATTTATCATTTTTTGCCTTAAAATTATGTCTGTACCTTGTACTTTCAGAATCTACCGCCGTTTACTCCTCATCACCATTTAAAAGGCCGTTACGCCATGATTTAAATGCCCATGGCGTATGTATGTTGTCATATACTTAAAACTTTAAAGTCATTTTTCTCTGCTTTCTATTTTTTCACATTTTTCAATCTTCAAAATGCATCTTCTCATACAATTCTTAATAGATTTCTTTTAAATTTTGCACACATGTTTTTAGATAGTTGCTTCATAAAACTTGGTATTTTAAATGTTCTAGATGGAGTAGTTTAATTGTTATCAAATTTTTATTTTGAAAATTATTAATAATCTGAAAAAAAATGGACATTGAGGTATTCAATATTTTTTTTTCTCCAAAACTGTTTGACATAGCCAAATAAAAATACCAGGTTTTGTAGACATAATCTAGGGAAACATGGCCAGAGTTTAGTTTACTTAGAACAAATCATATTTTATAAGAAGCGTTTGCTATACTATAAAATTGCAGCACAAAAAAGAATAAACATTTTTTTTTGCAAAAACTATCTTACATAGAAAAGTGAAATTTGGTAAACCTTCTAGTTATGGTTTGGCACACATACATACAAATTTTCACATCATTGTGACAAAAATTGTGGATTTTTGTCATTTTCACAGATGCCTCCCCTTAACAAAGTATGTGTGTGCAGAAAGTGATAAGTTTGGAGGGCTCTCCAAAAATATAGGCTATCTTAAACATGTGGTCATTCAATAGTAAGTGGGGATATTTTAATTAATAAGAAAGAAAACATTTTGGAGTAGTCACATTGTTGCTGTGCTCAGAAGCTATCACGTGCAAGATAAATAACCCTCCTCCATGCATAAGGAGGAAGATGGCAATCCACATTATCTTGTTTTAACTTTCAAACATACTGCTTTGTTGCTGCTGTAGATGCCTGTCTGGTTTTTAGGCAAAATCCTCTAAATGGCATTTACATTTTTGAAAAAGAGCAAAATCAGATGGGCTCATTTCTTGGGAGTATGATGAATGTTCCAGAATTTCCCGTATATTTCTGTGGACCAAACAAAAGCAGTTTCACATGCACATTGTCACCTATCCATAGGATTTTAAGTGCAGTCTTACTGTTTCCATTCCTGCCACATGTTTTCCTGTTCAAGATTGTGTGGAAACCAATCTAACACTCACTTTCTTCCTCTTTAATTTCTTCTTGAGTATGTGAAGAATCATACCAGGAGCAATTCTAACTTCCCTTGCTCTTGTAGTTCAATACAAGTCAATAGTGGTGTTGTTCCAGCAGTGCTCTAATAGTGTTCACTTGCTGATTGCGATCTTCCAGCTCCACGTTTTTGACAAACATCTTCGCTACCTTTTGCAAAAATGCATTCGTCCACCTAACCATGGTACAAAATGGTAAAGTCTTTCTACCACTAACTTCCAGAAATGGCTGGTTGATACTGTTCAGCATTGTTGCCTTTAGCAATTTGAATGAAGATTCTTTGTTCATAATTACTAAACATTTATATCACTACAGATAAATATGACAAATTAAGGCTACACAATTATCTTTTAAATAAGATTACTGTCTTCAAACTCACAAATAACACACATTAAATGGTCTTCTTTCTCATTGTTATCAGCTTGCATTATTTACTCCTTATGGTGTCACAGACAAACATTGCCACTATGAATGTTCCATGACACTTTCAATCACCCACATATACATCTGCATCATTTGACTGTCTGCATAAAATGCAGAATATGCACACGTTTCAGATCTAGGTAAAATAATAGCTTACGCAGGACTCCCCAAAAACTGGCCCTGATTACAGAATGCATCTGTACAATGCAGAGTAACACAGCAACTTAATGAGCTGTCCAGGGCCTAGACACCTGGCTGAATTTGGCATCAGAGATCTCAGGACCATTTATTTTGTGGGCTGTGGTGCTGCATTAGTAAAAGCAAGCATTGAACACCTACCCCCCTACCCAGAAAAAAAAAAAAAAGATCTATATTCCCCCATTCCATTCCAAGAGTTGACACATGAGAAACATCACCCAGGTTGAGTCTCACTCTTCCAACAAAGGTCTGGTCTGGTTTCTCCTCTTTTTCCATTGGGAAAGTTGTTGAAAAGTTAGTCTAAAAGCACATTTCATGGAACAAGCAGCAGAACTCCTACAATAAACAAGTTACCAAGGTAGACTTTTACTTTGGCCATCATGTATGCATAATTAAAGCATTTAGAGGAACTATAGTATATCAAAATTTGACAGGAAATACGTATTTTAAGGTAAACTGTCTTTATGTTTGGGTTTGTGAACACTCAGCAATGGCAACTTTCCTGCTCAAAAAAGTTGATCTCAAATGACTCTTGTGATGAATGGTCAACGTTCTGGTTGAAAATAAAGGTGATGGTATTGTAAATGATGCTATTGGTGGCGGTGGTGGTGGCGGTGGCAGTGGTGGTGGCAGTGGCGGCAGTGGTGGCAGCGGCAGCAGCAGTGGCAGTGGCAGTGGTGGTGATTCTAATACTACATTTTCTTTCTCTTTCAGCAGAAGCAAAATGATTCCACCACTGCATCAAGTGCAAGTAAGCAGTTGGAGAAAGATGAGAATATGGTAATGTAGAACTCAGTACTTGATTTTTGGAAATGGGTAATATTACTAAAGATGCAAATGATGTTTTATGATGACAAATAACATTTTGCTCTCTATTTCAGGATGAAATAGATGACTGTATTATTATAAAAGGCCCAGACAAGCCCAAGACAGATAAAGGAAAGGTAACAGCAGTGTATTATTTTTGAAAAACTGCATTTATTTTCAGAATCTCTATAATATAGCTGCAGTTATTAAAACCAAAAATATTTACCTATTTTAACAATGTGTCATAATGTTTACACAGAAGTTTTCTAAATGAGCATTTTTGGTTTTGTTTCAGAACAAGTCTAAGGATTCCAAATTGCCAGAGCTTAAAAGTGGCAAGAAATTAAATAGCAACAATGAGGTAAGTGTTTCTAATGTGGGAAGTTAAGTGCTAAGCAGTACAGCGAGCAATTACACATGCAGTCAGATATATGCGTCAGTTGTATCATGCACAATTTATACATCAATGATGATGATTATAATAATAACTGATGATAAGAATAACTGATGATGGTAATAATAATAGTAATAATAATAGTAATAATAATAGTAATAATAATAGTAATAATAATAGTAATAATGATAGTAATAATAATAATAGTAGTAATAATAATAATAATAATAATAATAATAATAATAATAATAATAATAATAATAATAATAATTAATAATAATTAATAATAATAATTAATAATAATAATTAATAATAATAATAATAATAATAATAATAATAATAATAATAATAATAATAATAATAATAATAATAATAATAATAATAATAATAATAATAATAATAATAATAATAATAATAATAATAATAATAATAATAATAATAATAATAATAATAATAATAATAATAATAATAATAATAATAATAATAATAATAATAATAATAATAATAATAATAATAATAATAGCAATAATGATGACAACGATAATAATAGCAATAATGATGACAACAATAATAATAATAATTAACTGAGACAATGGCCCAGGTAGTCCTGGGCCAACCAACCTAACTGCTGGCATCATGCCAACATGTGGATGAAAGAGTATAATCGTCTAACAGATACAGGGAAATATTATGCTTGGCCCATGCTTCTCCCAGCAGGAATTTTCTCTTGATCTGCAGATCAAGCAGTGTAGCTAGTGTACCTAGTGTAGCTCTTCAAATGCATCACAATACTAGCTGGGCACCTGTCAGATATATGACTCAAAAAATCCGAACCCTCTTGGGGATGAGGTGGGCTTGAACCCTTCTCGGATCATATGCTATTCATTGCTAAGAGTCCAGATTGTTATTTTTCAGTTATTACAGGTCTGACTTCCAATTTCAGTTCCTATCGGTACTATGTAAGTCTGGCCTAAGAAAGCCACTTAACATCAACAACAGTAATGTAGAAAAACAGAAATGGATCCCTCTAGTTTTCTTCCTCAGAGAGCATGGGTCAGGAACCAGAGTATTCTGTGCGGTGATATGCTTACAGCTGCTGTGAGCATTTGTGTACTTAAAGTGGCTTTCTTATTTCAGCAGCACTATAGAGTTTCCAAATAACCAAACAAAATAACAGTGAAGTATATACATGCATAGGTGTAACAGCAAACTACTCATAGTCCACTACCACTTGAATAACTTGGATTTTTTCAAATTAAGTCGTGATTCTTCCCCTCCTACGTTAAGAGTACTCGTGTAAATTCATAACAGTACCTGTACCAAGTTACAACTAAATACCTACTATAAATTGCTGTTGAGTGAATTCACATCATCATCATCATCATCATCATCATCATCATCATCATCATCATCATCATCATCATCATCATCATCATCATCATCATCATCATCATCATCATCATCATAGTTTTGGTTTCCATGACATTAATGATTATATGTTCCAAAACAGCATCTTGGGCATCTTTCTCAGTGTATCCCAAGAGCTGAGTAGCATAATTGGACCACACTCTGCAAAAGTTTTCAAGAGACAATATAACAACTAATGCAATAATTAGTATTAAATAGTAATAAAAATGTACAAAAGTGTATGGTTAAGTATTGCTTTAACCAAAAGTGTACGAAAGGACTTGCATTCTACAAAACATGTGGACAATCATGCACCTTTATTAACAACATGTCAAGTATGTTTGGTTTGGTTTAGTTCATTTCTGCAGTGGTATATGATTTAAGATTTAAATATACTTCTGCAGTGCTGACTCAATTATTATATTTTGAATTTCAATATTATATGTTAGCAAGGGGCCTCTTTTTAAAGTAAGTACCATTGAAATATTTTGCTTCTGTAGTGCTGCAGACATGATTTTGAGCATGCTCAATCACTTGCTGCATTCATTAGGAAGCCAGGCTTAGCGGTGACCAATCATCACTTTGTGTTCTATTGCTAGAATGCTTGGGAGTATTCAAAAGCGAGCTACCCATTGACTGTGAAGTCAGATCAGTGATGCATTTTTTTGACTATGAGAAATTTTACGACAACAAACATTCAATCAGCAATTTTGTGTGGTTTATTGGGGAACAAAGAGAGACAACGCCCAGCCATACACAGCCAAACTCAAATCTGATCACATCATTTGGTTGGGAACAATTTCACCATTCTCTTGTCCATGCAATTCATATTTGGCACTAAGTGGTTTTCATATGATTCTTCATTTGAAGAAACTCCTTGATGGAAAATATTTCAATGATGATGATGGTGATGTGAAACAAGTGGTGCCGACTTGGCTTGCACCATAGCTGGCATCATTCTTTGATGCATGCATACAAAAACTGATTTCCTGTTGCAACAGGTACCTGGTTAACGGTGGCAACTAAGTGAAGTAGTGTAAGGTAATGAATGATAATGAAATATTTTAAAAATAATGTTCTTCATTTTTTAAAAAAATTATTGGTACTTACTTTAAAAACATGCCTCGTATGATGTCTCATCTTTACTATCTACGATGTACATGGCAGGTGGAGAAGATATTACAGTCCATCCAAAAATTCCAAGCCTAGATTTCAGTGGAAATACACATTTTGGGATTCCTGAATTAAAAGAGCCATTTTGGAAAAAGATCTATGTATATGATTGAATAATATAATTCAAAAACGTTAAAAATGAACTCAAAGAAGTCTGTTTAATACCAAAATTAATATTTAAGTTCTCGATCTTTCAAGATGCGACATGAAGATTTTGAGAAAATCCCCCACCCCAACTATCTTTCCCATGGAAGATATTTTAAACATTTTTATTTTCTCAAAAGTGGTTCTAAGGATTTTTATTAAAATACTGTACATGTATATGATATTTTGATGACAAAAGAAATGTATGTATATCTTGAATTTTCTGAGAATAGCTTCTGAAGTGCTATTAGATCTCATTAAAGTACACTATTTTTGTCACTTTTTTGTGCCAATACTTATATAAGTATAAAGTAGAGAAAGTAAAACGTATATTAAAAAGTATTAGAATTATAAAACTAATCATTATTTCAAAAATGTTTCATATAACAAAGAATCTACTTAACATAAAGTAAGTAGTGAGATCTACTTTTCCTGTGATGAACTTTTATCTTTGGTCTTATAGTTATCAGTGAGGACAACACAAAATTAATTCAGAATGACAAGATTTTAATGAACTATTCACAGAAAATTAAAGATATGCATTTGATTATTTATGTAAACTTGCTAACAAGAAACGTGTACCTTCAGGGCCAAGATGATAACATACTTTTCCCAGTTCAGTTTCCCAGAAAGGACAAGGATGTGTGCATTGTTAAGGTAGGACAATATATTTTTTCTAGAGTAGATCAACTGATAGTTTATATGGACTTGTGCACTGCTTTCAGGAATATTAACAGCAGAGTTGAAAAATGTTTTATTTAGAACACTCACATCTCTGCTTGCATTATTGTTTTATATATGTAGAAATTCTTTCTATCTTCCTGTGACTCTTTTCCCTCCACCTGTCTTTCTCTCTTGCATCTCCAAGTCTATCCTCCCTTTTTCTCCTTTTTCACTCTCCCCATCTATTCTGTCACTCTCCCTCTCCAATGTTCTCACCCCTTTCTTTTCTCTGTGCACTAAGGATACCTATCTATGAAAAATGCCAAAAACTGCTAACATTTCTTAAATATGGATTTTGGCCTTATTGAACATTACAATCCTACTCACAAATCGGTGTTATTTTCGTGGTCATGCAAAGAAAAGAATTTTTAAGCCATCACATAGCGACCAGTTTTGGAAGTCTTAAGTATCGCTTGAGCTTGCTGTAATCTTCAAATACGACGAAATATTGAAATGATTAAAGGTGTATCTGTATTAAGAGGAAGTAGATACAAGAATGATCTTTTGTAAGAATAGTTTGTAGAAGAGTGAGAAGAGAAAGTCATGCGAGTACAACTCATCTCGATTTTTCTTTTCTTGTTTTAATTTATTTATTTTATTTTATTAGAGAAGGTAAGTTAATTCTACAGCCCGTGCAACATTTCAGTTGTTTTGAAGCAGTTTAATTGTGTATTAGATCTTGTTTGATAAAAACTATTTTTTATACACGGAAGTTGTGAAGTTTTTTTTAAAATTCTGTTATGTCCAGTCTTTAACTGCAATGGCCATATCGGCGGCCTTTCCTTTGGAACATTGTTGCCTCTAGGTAGGTACTAATTTTAGTACAGCACATAAAACAGTAGTTTTACCGGTAATATTGCTAGGGAAAGAAACAATACAAAATACAACGAATGAAGGACTTTTGTGAGAAATTCAAGCATAATGGTCACCAAAAACTCTGATCATGACTTTGGTCACCGTGATCAATATAAAAATTGCAGAAAATATTACTGGTTATCACTATCAATGTCGTCGATCTGAACTGTAAAATACTGGAGGAGCTACCAAATGTTTTTGAACACACTAAGTACCATAGGTTAAGCGGCTCTTTATATATCCTCCCTCAGTTCCGAGAAGGTTTAAAGTTCAGGTTTCTAGAGGAATCTGGTAAAATGTCATCAAAGAAATAACGCAATCGAAATGAGTGACGCCCGCTATGCAACACACCTAACGTACAGGTAATGCGGGTAGTCTCTTAACTGACCAGTTGTACTAGGTTTTCTACCGCCCCTACCTAACGGGGTAGTCTAGATAGGGGGCGGTACAGTCAGGTCGCTTTACAAACAGGTTACTGTAGCGGTGTGTCACATTCCCCTTCCTTACCACCCCTACTGTCAACAAACAAGTAGAAACTGGTATAGTAAAGTATCTCAACTTAACGTCGTTTACAACTGCGACCGAAGCCTACTTATGATAGTCTACGGTAGCCAACAACTCTATCTCTAGGCAGATGTGTTAAGTCGTATACAGTGGGATTTGGGTCTTTGGGCTATTTATACATTGGGTCACATACACATGCTCATTCATTCATAGTTCCAGACTTTGGGCTCGTTGCTATTGAAAAATTCCACACTCCCCAGGCGGGAATGGAACCCGAGACCCTGCGCACAGCATGCAGGTGCTCTATTGATGAGCTAATGGGCCAGCCTAGCCTTTTATGTTTGTCAAAATCTTATTAATTTGCCAAAACATGCGTTACTTACCATAGTAACTGACTGACACAAAATTTAATGGCGGGTGACTCAACATTCCATCAGAGGCTTGCCACTCCTTACAATGTTGTATAGTTAAACACGCTGTAAAGCCAATTATATAAGTATCATTTGCGCTCCGAAACTTTATTTGAACAACAGGAAAGAGAATACTAATATTCTGCTATCAGCCACCATTAAATTTTGTGTGTGCCATAATTGTTCATCATGAAAATTAAAAAATCATTAATGACTCGGTTGTAACTTTTTTATTTGTACATATATATATATATATATATATATATATATATATCAAACCTTGCACCAGCACCTGCCTGCTGTGCTAGGGGTCCCGGTTTCGATTCCCGGCAGGGGGTTAGAAATTTTGCTCCAGTCAAGATTATTCCTCATCCTTCCCTGAGCCTGGAAGTATGAATGAAAGTGTGAATGTGTCTGTGACTTAAATGTATAAAAACCCCAAAGACCTAAAAACCCACTGTTAAACGAGTAACACCATTTGCCAATAGGCAAAGCCGCCGATATGACCTCTGCAGTTAAAGGCGGGATATAAATGGGGAAGGAAAAAAAAAACGCTTTTAAAGAAACGAAGCCGTAAAGGTGCGACGATGTTCACAAATTAATGAATCGTAAATTTTCTTAAGCAGGTTCCTTGGGGAAGATGAAACCTGCCATAAATTTAATTTTTTGCCTATTTATGGCAATATATGTAGATAGCTAGAAGGTGAAACAGGAAAGATGTTGGTTCACTGCAGTGCATTAAGAAGTACTTTAATAGGTCACATAACACTTCTGAAACGCTGATAACTGCGCTGTTTTCGTAATCGTAAAACAGACCATTTTTCTTTCTGACTATGATGCAGTAATAAACGAGATAAATCCTTGATATTTATGAACCATGTTGCAAGTTAACGGCGCGATAGGAATTCCTGTCCAGGTCACTAGTGTAAATGTGCTAAGATAAAAACTCATATGTATGTGCATTTAGGCATTTGTTGTAACGTTTTCAGCTGTTCAGCTTCGTGTACAATATATTTCAGTTTAAGAGTAGTAAAGTTGTAATATTTATGATCAATTTATTTATGTAGGTTAATCAAAACTGATATAAAGACACAAAGTGTTCCTGTTTAAAAAGCACTTTTTTCGGAGGGGGTAATTTCAATTACTAAATGACTAAAGGATTTATAGTACCTGTGTAACTAGTATAGCTCGCGCAATGGTTCTTGAACACTACATTTTGTATGAAAGCTTGGATGCGGGTCGAGATATTGTGATGTTGTCTTTATACAGAGAATTCGTACAGTCACCACCAGATTAAATACCATAGTCTTAGTAGTACTTTCAGTTCCACACAACACTTCACAATAAATAAAACAATAGTTCTGTATTTTATCGTGTTTAATTCTTCCAAGGCGGACACATCTCTCACATTACCATTAATGTCATTATCTTTTTTACCTCAGATAATAAGCATTTCAATTGTCTTCGATTAGATCATCTTTCGTCAATTTCTGTTGCTCTTTTCCAGATGTTATCCCAAAGGTTGCCCCTTCCTCTTCATGACTTTACTTTTGTTGCAAAGCTGGGGGAAGAGAACCATGGACTGCAAGAATTCTTTTTTGCAGGTTTTTGTTTTTGTTTTGTTTTGAAAATCTCGCCGGAGTACCGATGTGTATTTTGGTTTTTTCCTTCATAAATGTTATCAATCACCTCCCGAGTTTGACTGTGATGTTCTTTTTTCTTCCTTTTGGAAATAATGCTGAGGGGTAGAAGTGGATCACATACATATTGGATACGAATCCATATTTAATGTAACATTCATTGTAAAATCTGAATTTCACGTTTCTCGGGTCTTTCGACTTGTTCGTAGATAGATCAATTTCACCACTTTTCACTGATGACCTGTGACAGAAAACATGTTTGCTGAAGTAAAAGTAGACTTGATCTGAAAAAAGCAGGAGAAAACAGTAATTCCTTTAACCGACAATTTTACTTAGTGTATACATATTTATAACAACAACAACAACAACAACAATAATAATAATAATAATAATAATAATAATAATAATAATAATAATAATAATAATAATAATAATAATAATAATAATAATAATAATAATAATAATAATAATAATAATAATAATAATAATAATAATAATAATAATAATAATAATATAAATTAATTAAGGCTTCACGGATGATCAGCCGTGTGAGGTTTAAAAACATTGAGCTTTCGGCCATTGTAGACTCCATGGCCTTTTTTTTTTTTCATTCTGATGAACGCCATGGAGTCTACAATGGCCGAAAGCTCAATGTTTTTAAACCTCACACGGCTGATTATCCGTGAAGCCTTATATAATAACGCTCACCGTGAAAGCTTTAAATCTTACAATAATAATAACAATATAATAATAATAATAATAATAATAATAATAATAATAATAATAATAATAATAATAATAATAATAATAATAATAATAATAATAATAATAATAATAATAATAATAATAATAATAATAATAATAATAATAATAATATATAAAAAATAAAAATAAAATATTCCCTCATTCTTGCGCTATAGAGTTACGACATATGCAATGCCAGTATTACACAATAGCCTCCATTCTGTATCTGTTGGATTTCTTCTGCTTTCACCAAATTAGGAAACCAAGAACCAAGTGGTGCAATTGACTGAACTGTTTGGATTTAAGCTGGTTTTAACACTTTCAACATTGTAAGAAGAGAATCGATCACTTAATGAAAAACTACGTAGTATGTCGCGAACTGACTCAACGTAAAAATCAACACAGCGTAGTTTGAAAGCTTGTATTTGTCAAGCAGGGATGGTTTTGTCAGAGATTTTTTAACTTTGGCACCAAAATACATGTTTTCCACAGACAGAAATACTTTTGGATCCCTGTATTCAACTTCATTTCAGTGGAATTCAAATGTCCAGGTTTAATGTAGCAGTCAAGGATAGTTCGCACAACAGAGGTGGTGTACTGTTTATGTATATAGTGATTATGTTAATCTTTTGTTTTTATACACGAGGGAAATATGATGTTAGGAAAAGTGTTTAAAAATGGAAAACACATAAAGAACAGGAGATTCTGAAGTGCGTTCAGCTTTTAGCAGTAGATCAGTAGATTTCAAAAAGCAGATCATCTGCAAAATCAGTAAACCTGGCAACCCTGGTAGATAACGCGTTGTTGCACTTCTCATTGGCGGTGGCTCAACACTATGACTTCTTTTGCTGATTTTACGTATCCTCTTACAGCGAATCAATCCATGTTACAACAAAATATTTTTTTTAGGAGAAGAAGAAAATTAAGTTCTGTGTTTGGTTATGGCTACTTATTGGTTATTTAATCCTCGATTGCTAGGATTCCTCCATCAATTACTTGATAAGTATATTTCTCAGGAAAGCGTGCCTTCATGTATACGCATTTTATCAGATGCTTTAGAATGAGTGTCAGTTATAGATAATTCTAAAGGCCTTCAGAGGACTACAACGTTACTTGAAGGTTAAAATCATGCAAAGAGTATTAAGAAATTAAAACTGATGTCATACGTGTCAAAATGTGTAGCATTTTCCTCTTTATTCAACAGCTTAGCATAATATATTTGTTTAGTGGTTTTCGTTTAAATGTATTAATAAACGATAAAGTAATATATTTGTTTATTGCTTTAGCTTAAACGTGTGAATTAAATATTGAATTTATTTTCATCAAAATAATCGTACATTTTAACAGAAAAGGGGTGTTTTCTACAGTGGGGCTCGCACGGACCCCGTATGCAGTATGTAGCGTTAGACACAAATATGCATTGCAGGGTTAGGCATCTTTATTTTATAAATTATTTCATAAGCTTTTTGAAATTTTATACTATTCAGTGCATCTAAGGGTAATACGGGAATCGTTTACAGGTGCGTTTGAAAATTTAGAAAGGAAAGTGCTGTTAGGGATTGTATTTTGCTTATTGTCAAGGCATCTTTCAAACTGCTACCCCCCCCCCCCCTCCTAAGGGAATCCTGGATCCGCCTCTGTTTATTATGCATGAAGGTCACTGAGCTGTGTCATAAGTTAATAATAATGCACGTGACGCCAGTGCAAAACATTTCAATTATGCATATTTTTGAGTGCCTGAATAAAGTAAAACCTTGTTTGATTCATACACTAAGGTACTTAGAAGCAGTCGTACGAACCTTCGGCATGACTTTGGAGGCTCTTTAGATATTTCTGGTTTGCTTAGGAATATTTCGGTACTATTGAATCAATACAGCGCAAGCTGTCCAGGATCGAAGATAACACACACGACACAACAAAAGAAACTACAGCGATCAAGCACGAACTCAGCCAGATCTATGAGTTTATCACGCTACCAAGATTCCCCATAGCTCCCCCAATGACAATGCAACAAATAACTGCCCAAAGTCGTAGGTCTGTGCCAGGGCATCCGCCATGGCATTAGACCTGCCTTCATTCACCACCCATTTGAACATGTACTCACAATCATCCGGTTTGCTTCAAGCGGTACCGGACCCCACGTCACCCCGATCAAACAAATAAACAGAGTCACCACAGTAAAATTTTAGTCAATAGGAATAAAAAAAAAAAAAAAAAAAAAACAATAAAAAAAAAAAAAAAGAAAAAAAAATTTCGGTACTTCAATTTTACTGTTAAAACATCAGAAACTCATGTGTGGTCCTACGGTTGTAGGGACATAAAAAATTCAAACACAACTAGTTATGGGTGCCCTAATAGCATTGCTCCAGTTTCCGTTATGACTCGAAGGAATGCATATCCTAGTGGCTTGGAGAAGTCGTAAAACATGCACCACGGAAGCGTTTCCTGCCAACAGTTGTTAATGGTTGTTTTCAGTGCGGAGCTTGCACAAATACTGTGTGGGCGGGGAATGCTGGAGTTAAACCAAACAACGTGTAATCTGAGCAAAACTGTCGGGAGTCACGTATTCCTCTGAAGGATTTATTAACATTTCGGCAAATGTGGGCATTATTGAGCTTTCTTTGCCGCCTAAAGTTATATTAAATTACACCGTAAAAGTTATGTACGGGTCAGGTCTGCTGAATGCAAAAAAAAAAAAAAAAAAAAAAAAAAAAAAATGTTTGGTTAAAGGTGTGCTTAATTAAGTGATGGGACAATACCACATTTCTCTATACTCGATACCAATACAGATTTTGAAGTACCGGTACTGGTAACTCACATAATAAAAAGCTATAAAGACTAAAATTTTGTTCACCGATCTATTTTCACATCAGCTTTCTGTATATAAACTATTGCAACCATGTTTAGCTCATAATTTTCAGATGTCGCGGCATTATGCTCTGGCAGCGACTGGAAACTCGAACAAACAGCACCAACAAGGACCATCTTGGGCGGATTCTGAATCGTTTTATGGGGTCTTTTGAGGCGTAAGCTTCACGCTAATTTTAACCCCTTCAAATGTCTGTCTTGCACTAGCCGATGAGAGATCTACCACTCATGATAAGATATCTGTATGACAACCTGAACGCACTCACTCTACCTCTTTGTCTTTTAGCCAATACGATCCAGAGCGTAAATATATATTTCGTTTCTACGCCATTTTGAACCTTTGTTGTGGTTATTGGTATTTACCAGGAGTGACACACCTTGCGCAGTAGCCTGAAGCATTCAAGGGAATGGCCATGGCTTCGTACAACGATAAATAATGTGACATAGACGCAAGGTGCACTGATATTTTCCGTGGCTGTACATTGATATTTCTATAGAGACTTGCAAACTTCCCTCGGTAAAAGAATGAACACCTGTTTAGGAGTAGTAGGAGTATAAGTAGGGCTGGCGCGGAGGGCCGCGCTTCAACCTTTGAGATCTTTTGTGTCTGTACCCTGAAGACACGCCCCCGGGAAGAAGGGATGAGGCGAGAGGAGACAGAGGGTGGCCAGACCACAGGAGAGTAGGCACGGCAGAGCGTTGTAAGCTCTCCATCTAGTGCACTGGTCCCCCGCCGGTTCGCCCAGAGCGCCGCCTGCAGGGGCCCCTCCGTGGCTCAAGAGTCGTAGCAGGGACACGATCCGGAGCCCGGCTTTCGTGACGGACGGAGTTTTTAGAGCATTTCGTCCACCATGCTGCACCCGAACTCCCTCTGACACTTTTTGAAATAGACCAAAAGCGACTGTGAGCGCGACAGAAAAAAGCCATTCCTGACTGTTCGAAATATTTTCGACTGCGGCTTATTTGCCCTCCTAAGTCCCAGTGTCCCCAAAAGGGGGATTACTTAAGGTTGATTTTGTGCTGCGCCTGTATTTGTCAATTTGACCTTAAGGGGAACTAAGCTCCAGACCAGTTAGGTTGTTTTCCACTTGACAGCTGCCGTATGCTCTCAGCCTTAAAAGTATTGAACGAACTGAGGACAATATGACAAATTAGAGAAAAGGTGTATTTTGGAGGAAATTCGCCGGTAATTTGCTTGGGCTATGTAAGCGAATGAGTTGAGGGAAGCCAGTCTCTAAGTGTTAACCGAGCCGGTGGTTACTTTTTAAGTGCGTAGAGCATTTGAGTGTGTATCGTCAGAGGCAGTTTTGGACATTAAATAGTCGCGTCGCACTTGTTTGTTGCGTGAAGCAGTTTTTAATGTTTATATAGTCGAAGCCAGCTGTTTGTTAGAGAGACAGTGAAGTATGTGTCAAGGTTACGAGTGGACAGAACAGCTTTGAGTCTTTTGATTCTGAAGAAGGCCATGGAATCTACAATGGCCGAAAGCTCAATGTTTTTTTAAATTTGACACGGCTGATCACCGTGAAGCCTTGATTAATAACAGCTTCGTTGTTGGTCACGAATGAATTGTGTATTGTGTTAACGATAAAATAGAGGACTATTTTTGTGATTCAATTTAGAAGTGAAATAAGGTGTCAGTTAAAGTGACTGGAGGTGTCATTTATCGCCCTGGTGTCAGAAGTGGGATTTGTTACATTGTCATTTATCACATTGCATAAACGGGAGGTCTGCAGTACAAATCTCGCCGATGCGTCGTGCATAACTCAGGTTTTTTCCAGGTTCTCCTTACTCATAACTGGCAAATGCATGAGTGGTAGACTTATTTTAGGTGGGAGGTTTCCTTCTCAAAGTTACCTTCTCAATTATTTCTTTTCGGTATAATTTAGTGTTCGCCGTCCATGGTGCCGTAGGTAGTTAGAACACAACAAAAATTGAACTACCAACGGTATAGATTTATCCTTTGCACATCTGACCTACTGAACTGCTCTGTGTATGAATCATCACATGAAAGGACCACCTTCCCATTATTGTTCAAAGCGTCGACAACTTACTGTCAGCACTCAAGAGTTCCGTGTCATTAAGTGGAATTTACGCAAAGCAAACTGGCAAAAGTTCAAACAACTTCTTCCTGGTACCTCCCAACAAATCTACCATAAACGCATCAGTAGCATCGCACAGCTTTTTACAGAAGTTTTAATTGAATATGTGGATGAAGCAAGCCCAAAATAAGTTTTCCCAACTAGAAGAAAGGGATATGCAGTTATCTGGCATGCAAAATTAGTGTGTAAGTTAAAGTTGGATAGTTTGCCCCTACGAAAGAAGACTAGCAACTGAAATCAAAATAAGCTGACAGAAATGCAGAGCCATAAACAGAAAGGCAATTAATAAGGTAAAATGCACACACGGTTATTATTTGTCTGTTCAAAATCTCTAGCGAAACTAACATGGAACAACGTCCACAGAATAAATGACTCATTCAGCCAATTTAGGGTTTACAACGGTCGGAAATCTCACCGGTGTAGTGAGTCTTTTTATACGAAAACTAATGCACTACAAATACTTCAGTGAACAGCTTTGCTGAAACCCTTATATAATTGTATTCATATCTCAAAACAATTGACAGAAAGAAGGAAAATATTGAAGGTATAAACTCTTAAAACAGATTCGACCAATATCTAAACGGCAATCTACGGCTACAGGATCTGTGTAACGAACCTGACATGTGGCAAATATGGACCTCCTGTGTTTCCCGAACAATGGCTGGAAGCTACAATATTTACAGTCCTAAAACCAGTGGAATGTAGCTCAAAAACGAAACATCGGTTAAAAACCAAAGTTGGTAGTTAAGTTTAATATTTTTGAGGGTGTGACACGAAGATTTTAAGAAAATTTCTCCACCCTAAAATAATCCTTCACGTGGAAAATTTTGATTTACACAAAAATGACACTTAACGATTTTGATTAAAATGCCATGTTTGAGATACTTTCATGGCAAATTAAATTAATATTTTGAATTTTCTGACTATAGCCCATGTAGTCCTGTTTCTTCACTTTTGCATAACTGATAAACTTTGTGGTGGACGAAGCGGCGCTGGGGCGGGTTTCCGGGTTCTCCGGTTTCCCCCGCCATCCAATTCCACCGGTGCTCCACCTTCATTCCATATATCATGTGTCACCGCCTGCGGTGCCGTGGTAGTAAAAGCAGGCGTCAGACACTACGAAAAAAATAACTGATTAACCGTAAGAGACCAAATCTTACCATACAAAAAATGCTCGTTAAAACACAATTTATGTCAAATGTTCTTTTTTTTTTTTTTTTTTTTTTGTGAAGTGGTCCATTTCGGAATAATTTACTTGTTATTTGTCAAAATTTTACAATACTTATAAACCGTTCTCAATTGGGAGGTCGTTATTCATTTTTTATATGTATCTTGATCATGCAGAGAAAACGGAATTTCAGTCACATAGCGACTACTCTTGAAACATTTGACTATCGCTTAAAGCCTACTGTATTCCCCTGCAAGAAAATTAGCATTAAAGTAATTTCTACAAATATTTATCTCGAGGAACAAGCGTTTGTAAGAGTAGTTGGTGCAAGGGTAGATAGAGAAAGTCATGTGAGTGCAACACAGATTTTTTGTATTGAAATTTACCTCTGGCATTTGTCATGATTCATTAAAGGCGCTGATGACCAACCCTAATCATCATAAGAAACAAATATGCAAACTCATCGAAATCCGGGCTGGAGAACCAGGATTGATGAAATAACCTGGATTATAAAACAGTTCATTGTTTTCCATTAGGCAAAGGGTAGTGATGACAGACTTGTTGGCTATTAGTTCACTGCTTGGACAGAACACGCAAGACACGTTTTTTCGCATTGGTACTTGAGAAATGACTACAGAAGTACAGTTGAAGACAGGAGGTCTGGTTGGAGCATCGTTAGGAGCTCCGAGGTCATCTCATTAAGCACCCTCAATCACATCTTGTTTCAGTTCCACGCTTTGATAGAGTTGGCCTTTTAGTGCTGTTTTATGGTTTCTCATAATTGCTGGGCATTTTTATGACCAACGCCAGTGCAACAAGCGTTACTAGCTTGTTCAAGGTGTTCATTAAAACAGAAGGCAATTTCTCATTTATAAGCTAAGCACTTTTTTTAAGCGCCCGTTGTCAAATTTCAACTCCATTGTGGTTTTTAATGAAATGCTTTGGTAGTAATTAAGTTGCACCTGGTGTCACTTCACTCGTTCGGAAAAGTAATTACTTAACGCGGTTTATGTATGTAACCTACAAAAATTTCATTAACAAAATCTAATGTGTTGCATTCACCACTTTCTCCTCTCACTTTTCTGCTAATCATTCATACAGAAGCTTGTTCTTCCAACTTTGTTTTGTTAAACGTAGTGTGTTAAAGTTCTATTACACATCTACTCGGCCGTCTCCGTAGCGCAGTGGTAGCGCGCCTGCCTGTGGCGCGGAGGACCCGGATTCGATCCCCGGTACCGGCGTGAGGATTTTTGCCCCGCTGGGAGGTCTTTCACGGAGTGCACTCAGTCTCGTTAGGTCCCTGAGGTGCCAATTGAGAAGTAACGGCCCTTGGTCGAAAAGTCCGCATAACCGGCCGTGAGGGACCGGGACGCTGCAGTAATGTGATAGAGGTGGGGGACACAGCGGTCAGCCGGTAGCCCTTGGCCCAGACGGGTGTTGTACCACGGGTAGTTACATAGCTACCTTTTTTTTTTTTTTTTAAAGGGGATTTAAGGGCTTACCCTGGGTTTATCTCACCCAGGGTAATCCTAAGGCTGTTTCAGAGCATAAACGCTCTCTTCAGCCGCGGGATTAATTTTATTTTATTTACATACAAAATGAACTTGGTTGGGAGATCTGGGTATATTACTATTACTACATGTTGCTCCAGGATAACGGCATAAACTTTGGCAAGATTTGCCATGAGTGATGTAGAATTTTGCTTGAGATAGAATGTGTCGTCTTCTTCTTTCGTCCTCGGTCTCTTGTTCTTCGTGTGGTGTCTCCGTCTGTGTCTTTCGTAGTTTACTTTGTTGCTCGGTCACTTGTTCTTCCTGTGTTGGCTCTGTCTGTGTCTCGGCGTGTTGTAGAGATGCTGTCTCTGTGGTGTGTGCTCTGTTGATTGTGCTGGCGAGGGCTGATTCCAATGTTGTGACTTGTCTGACGAGTTCTTGTATAATCATGTGAAGTTGTCGTAGAGCTTCCATGTTGTAGTGTGGATCGTTCTGGGTGTTGTGTGGTTCGGCGGTCTTGAAGTTGAGCGGTTCGGCGAGTCGTTTGCTGTGGGCTGCGTGTGATCGGCTTGTGGATGTGTCGGTCCAATAGTTGAAGACTGGTGTTGTTGGTTGTGGTTGACCTGTGGTGGGCTTTCGGCGTGGGTTCTTGGGACATGCCACTTGTCCCGTGAAGTGTCCGATGCAGTCGCACGTGGCACAGTAGATGGGACGTTGTGTTAGGTCGTGGCTATTGCATGTCGCTGTGAAGGTTCCTGCTCCGCAGTAATGGCATCGTGGGGCGTTTGTGCAGTTCTCGGCGTTATGTCCATACTGGCAGCAGCGTCGGCATGGGACGGGTCGGACGTCTCAACTGGCTTCGACAGGGAGTACCTGCCCCAGGGCAGGGAAACCGTCGTCCAAGGCAGCTCTGTAGTCACTTTCGTCCCAAAATTCCACTCGAATCAGCGGTGATGGTCCTTTGGTTGTGTAGATACGTGTTGCTGTTAATAGAGATGGCCATCGATGTTGGGCTGTGCTGAGGAGGTATGCGTCTGGTAGTTGTCGATGTACACCACGTACAACAGCGTTGTATTTCTGCAACCTCGGTGAATGGTACTTGACTGGTGACTGTGTTGTGTATGTGCAGTCGTCGAAAGTGTCGACTCGGCGGAGGTTAGTCGAAGACGTATTTGCTCGGTGGCCGCTGTCTATTGATGGCAGCGGTGTGGCTGGCGGTGTGATTGGTGGTGTGGCTGGCAGCGGGGTGACTGGCGGCGAGGCTGGTGGTGATGCCGGCGGTGTAAGAGGCTTCTTTGAGACAGCGGTCCTTCTAGTTCCTTTCTTCGGCATGTTGGCTCGGTCAGGGACGTCTTCACTTGGCGGCGGTCGGTCGTCAACACCAAAATAGCTACCCACTCATTGTCTGATTTTTAAACAGCTCTGCGTGACCATGAGAAAAAACGAATTCCACTTGAAAATTACTACTTGATCTAATTCGTGTGGTTTAACGAGATACTAGCTTTTTATGTATTTATGCAAAAGTAATTCAGAATGAAGAGGACTTCACAGGCTACTGGCAGAAAATTTAAGATATGCTTTTTGTCACAATAAAATGCCTCAATCTCATGGTATTTTTATTAGAATAGTTAGAGGTATTTCAGAGAAAACTGAAAGAATACTTTCCTTGTAAGAACTACTGTTTGGCATCCTTAAAGATGCTGAATTTGATTTTGTACACACACGCACACGCACACACACACACACACACATATACACACACACACACACATTCTCTACTGCGTATAGTAAGTACGGGAAGTATTGTATTCCACCCAAAATTTCGATGTCGAGATTTCAGGATAAATATGCTTTGAGGCCTCCTGAATAAAAAATCATTTTTAGAAAAAGGTTCGTGTGTCTGTCAAGAATTCACGAGAAATGTGTTCTACCCCCCCCCCCTCCCCCCTGAAAAAAATTTTAGAAAAAGGTTCATGTGTATGCCTGAATAGCATAACTCAAAATCGAAAAGTCGTCCAAAGGCCAAAGTTGGTATTTAATATCTTTTACGGAGATTTTGAAGCGCCACCCTAAACTACACTTAGCACGGAAAATCTTGTTTCTCAAAAAAGGCTGGATTTTTATTAAAATGCCACATGTTTAAGATATTTTTCTGAGAAATGAAATGTTCATATATTTTTAATGTTTTTAGCTATAGCTCTTGTAGTCGTGTTTACTCTTGATGACTTTTGCATAACTGGTAAGAGATGGACTAAATCTTACTATACAAAAATGTAGATCTCGTTAAAGCACACAGTTTATGTCAAATTATCTTTTTTGTGAAGTGAACCATTTCCGAGAAATTCCTTGTTACTTGTCAGAGTTTTACAATACTTTTAGACCGTTCTCAAATGGTAGTTCGTTATTTATTTTTTTATTTCTTGGTCATGCAAAAAGAAGGGAATTGCAAAAGTCATTACAGCGATCAGTCTTAAAACATTTGACTATCGCTTAAAGCCGTATTCATCTTTCATCTACAAGAAAATCAGCAATAAGGTAATTTGTACAATTGTTTATCTCGATTGACATGAAGTAGATAGAGGACTGAGTGTTTATAAGAATAGTTTGTGCAAGAGAAGCGAAAGTCATGTGAGTGCAACACATCCTATTTTTTCTTCTTCCATGCAAGTGACTCAATTTATTTCTCCGTGCTTTCGATGAACAATTCAAAGTTATTTCCACGGGGTATACAACTAAGTGCTTAGTGCTCAATATGTTACCATTTCTAAGTTAATGTATCACACATAAGACAACGTGAATAGAAGATGTTGTTAAAGAATGCTATGACGCGTTATATTAGCTGTGTGCAGATACCTATTTGTAATGGAGGGGGAACATTGTGTAACTGTACAACACTTATTTTTCCGGGTTACTGTATCAGTGCACATAAAACGCCGTCGCGTAACAGTAGCTCTGAAAAGAAAACGATAAAGGTGACTTTCTCAATAAATCGGAGAGATATTGCTTCTGACAAATGAAGTATTACTTCTTATCGGCACGTAGAACCGTTGTTTTGCGCAGATTTATGGGGTGATACCGGAGCTCTATACGTGTCTAATTTCCTTTTCTTGAGAGCAGTAAAATACGAAGAAATGACGGTTGGCTATTGTCTGGTATTTCTGTATAGGAAATTTGATATCTAGTGAGACAAAGAGCCATGTGTATAAATATAAGGTAACGTAAGTTGTGTGTGTGTGTGTGTGTGTGTGTGTGTGTGTGTGTGTGTGTGTGTGTGTGCGCGCGCGCGCGTGCGTGTGCGTGTGCGTGCACGCTCCTTAAAGGTTCTCCCTTGCACTAGTTTCGACCACATTTAGCACACATTTTCTTTAGGCCATGCTAATAAAAACAAGGGGGGAAAGGTTAAAAAAGACAGTGGCAGCAGATGAAGGAAGTGGCAAGTTTGAGATTTCTGAGCCCGAGTTTGTGACAGACACCCGGAGTGACACTTGAGCGCGGGTAGAATTCAGTGATATTTCTGCAGAGGCAATGTTGCCAGGTTGAGGGATTTTTCCCTCGGCGTTGGTATTTTTCAACTCGAAAGGGAATGAGCGAATTCTTTGGAAATTAGGGGATTTTTCAAGTAAAATTTTGATATTCAAGAAGTCAAATTCATGCCTATGCACTTCTACTTTTAACTAAGAATGCTTCCTGGCTAGGCATTTCAGCATTAAATGAAAGTATTATTTATCGACACCTAGTTAAGAGGACTCAGCATTTAAGGGTTGGCTAAGTAAATGTAATGACCCCTTTAAAGCTAAATGAATGTGTTGCAAAAAGGAACTCCAGTCAGAGGAAAGTGAACTAGGTCAGTGGTATTCAACATGTTTTCTCGGCGTACTCCCAAAGACAGTTTTCCGGTTCAGCCTATACCCCTAGGCATAGCCCTGGAGTTATCTTTTATTCAAATTATACGTAACCATATCTAAAATAGATCCTAATATCTATAACTTACATAAGGAATGATTAAATTAAATTTTACGTACCCTCTAAGAAGTCTTCGCGTACCCTCGGGAGTACTCGTACCCAGGTTGAATATCACTGCACAGGATAAACATAGTAAGACGATTTTACACCAAAAAAATATATTACAGATAAAAGTCTCCCAGAAATGTGCAGTATGTTTGCGAGAAAACCAGTTGATGATAGAACTTACATTTGTATTAGATATAATTGGGCATGATAGGAACTTCCATTCCATGAATAACTTTAGTGAGTTACATCAGAGTGCATTGCTAGATGCCACCATTGCACGTGATTTGAAGCTTAAAACGAACAAAACTGAAGTTCTAATTACAAATTTCATAGACAGGGCTGTATCGGAAAAGAATATGGAATCCTTCGAGGAAAATATTTCCAATTCTGACTGACGAAAGTACAGATTTAGGAAGTGCATAAAAATATATGCATTGTCAGGAAGTCTTATTAGCGAGGATGGCCTTTCATGTAGCAGTCTTCTCTAATAGCAGTCTAATTCTCAAATTAGAAACACTATAGCTGAGAATTTTTTGTGTGTTCAAACACTATCAAAACCATGGTCTGTGTATTGAAAGCATTGTTGGTTACTATGGCGGTAACGCCAATGTCATGTTGGGCGAACACAGTTCTTTTTGTGTCTCGTTTTCTAAAGGAAAATGATAATGTGGTTTTTGGTTGTATTTGCCAGTCTCTTAATTTGGTTGCTAGTACTGCATCAGAATGAATTATCTTTCCAAAAAATTTTGTCACTGCTACATCAATTTTTTTTTTTTTGTACTTTTCAAGAAGTCTGAAAGACTAAGTGTTCTAGATGAGAGCAAGTCAACTAAAGTAGGTTGTATGAGCAGAAAGGGAATTATTTTAATTTTGCGGGACTTTGAAGGTCTATAGGGGAAGTTCTGCTACCAAAAGCCTGGCAATACTGCGCAGAGGTGGTATTAGCACAGTGTTTTTTAGAAACCGTACGCCATCCCTAAAAATCCCCTCTTCGCCCATTTCGTAAGTCACTATAATCATTTATGAAATCATTCAAAGACGCCAAGACTCGTAGTCAAATTGTTATTCCCTTTTTTCACTTCTCTTCATTTCATTTAGGTGATTTTCATATGAAGTATCTATTCCCAAAGGTTTACTAAAGATTTAGATAGGTATTTCTAGTACTTTGTAAAAATATACTTGCTGCGAAGGAAACACAATTGCAAATTCTACAAAATTGGGATATTATTTTAACATGGTGTGTGCAAAGGTTAAACATTTTTATGCAAGTAAATTTCCAATTGAATAACCAAAGTCATTGTTTAACTGAGCTGTCTCATTTTACTACTGTTATAAAGGATCATGACCTCACAAGTAAGCTGTATGTGATAAATATTCGGTATATTTTGTTTGTAATGCCTGCCACAGTAGCGGTTAAGTTGGCAGCTCTGTTATTGGATCAAAACACGTGATGCAGCTTGCTCTAATAACATTCGAGCTTCTGCCTGGTAATTGCGCACCCATGCCAGTAATTGCAATTAATTTCCGGTAAAAGTGGGAAATATAGCGTATATTTAACCAGCATCAAGGCAAATGTTCTTAGTAGCCAGTATCTGTGAACATATACTGTTGTTACTGTATGTAACGTGTATTTCAACTAGTTTATTCAAACAGTTGACTGTCGTCTACAGCCACCTCTACTCTACTATGCTTGTGCTTACAACATAGTGTACTATTGAAACGTTGTATCTATTTTTGAATGATTAGCAGAAAGTAAATAGATATGTTAACTTTTGTGTGAATATAAGTGTATTGTTAGTTAAATGTGTAGGAGACACATACATTTAAATATAGGACAGGTATTTAATTCTCGGTCATTCAATTAAAATTTGAAGAATATCAGCAACATTTTAATTGCTTTAATTTAAGAAAACGAAGCAGTTATTTGTAAATTTGACATTTTACCAAAACCGTCAAGAGAAAAAACCATCTGGTATTACATTTGCATGCCTTTCTCTACCCACAATGGTTTGCTTATGTATCTGCTACATACTGTTCTATCGAAAGCTTGCGTTTTCATCAATCTAGATAAAAATTTGCAGAAATGTTTCCATTACGCATGTCATTGTCTATAATGGGCTACTGGAGGCCGAAGCCATAGGAATCTCTTTCAAAAGCGGGTTGCTGTATACTGCCGCCTGGCATGACAATACGTTGCAGCGGATTATGGCTATATTAATTAATTTATTGTTAATTAATTATGGCGCTTAAAATGTCTATTATTATACATGGTTCAGTTTCTGTGTTCAGTTTGCCTAGGCTATTAAAATACTCAGCCGTTGAGTGCGGGTCTGTAATCAGGTGTAGACTGGCGAAGAGTTCAGTATTGAGAAAAACAGTGCTTACAACTCATACTAACATGAAAATGATTTCGTTGTTTTCTTACAACACTGGGTTAGTATTACGCTGGTTTCACCATAAGCTATGTTGCGCGGTTCGTTAAGGCTGTTGTTTTGACTGCAAATACAGGGTGTTTAAAATAAAGTGCCGGATATTGCCAAAGGAGTTGGGATTGGGCAAACCTGGAATAAATGTTCCTATAAAAGTATGTCCAACAACAAATATATATAAGCCATTGTGTTGAATATTTACACCAGATAGTGGACTGCATCCAACAGATAGATTTGTCAAAGAGGTCCAGTAGCATGGCCTCCCCATTTGCCAGACCTCAATCCATTGGATTTTTGGCTATGGTGACCTTAAGGGCATTAGTGTATGCCAAACCCATTGACAATGTGCATACGTTACAAGAGCGTGTGAGCAATGCATATGTCGTCAAATCCGAGAGCAGTCAGGTATGATCAAAAGGGTTCTGGAAGCACGTGTAAGAATGCATGATAACTACATGCGGTATATCCTGTAGTAGTACCGACATAACGTGCAGATGTCACCAGAGGACAGCATGGCAGGAATCATAATCATGCTGTTTGGTGTTTATGGGTGTTTACCCATGCTCCGTTAACCATTTGTGCCAGTAAAGTGTTCCCTAGAATGTGCTTGTTGGATGAAGTCCATTGTGTGGTGTAAATACTCAACACAAGTAAAATGACTTATATATCAACTGGTGCATATTTGTTCCCCGGATATGTGTGTATAGGAACATTTATTCTAGTTTTGCCCAATCCCAACTCATGTTGCAATGTCACTTCTTTTAAACACCACGCTTCTTGATAAATTAAACTGAAACTGAATAATACCCTATCTGCTGCGACGGTATTACGCCCTGATCCGCACGCATTCAAGTCAAAACTTGAAGTAACTGTTTCAGACTTGGCATCTTTTCATTCCTAACATATACAACCTTTGAAAATATTAAACACTTGTTTGTGAGTGGCTCTTTTCTCTTAACGCTGAAATTTCAAAGATTCCAATGCACTCCTAACTGGTCCCTTCAAAAGTCGGGCAATATAACCGCGTGAGTCGTATCCGTTTTATGTCAAGGAGATGCACCTCTCTACTTTTGCATTCCTTTGCACCCTTCTCAGGTTCCCAGCAAACCAACAGATGATTTTAGAGAGGCAGTTATTTACTTGTTTTAATAGAGGGCTTCACCTAACAAATGGTACCGTCATAACGTGAAGCAAAAAATAGTTCACTTTGCACTTCAAAAATATACCATGTATTGGAAAACACAAACCAACGACAACTAATATGTCGGAAATTGTCAATGCAAAAAACAAAAAGGGGGGGGGGGGGAATCTGATGTGGTCTTTCGCTCATTTTCTATTATCTCTTGAACAAAATATTTTTGAGGTGCTTACTGTTCTATATACTTCATGTTGATAGAAATAGACGTTTCTAAAAATGGCTTTATTACATAAGTTCCTTGTAGGTATAATGGGAACAGGGAAATACAGCAGGCTTAAGTAATAGCCAAGTCTTTTAAGAGCTGATGGCTTTGCGAAGATGAGCTGAAATTTCGTTTTCCTTGCATGTCCAGCACATATGAAGAATAATGATTTCCTATTTGAGAAAAGTATAACTATTAAAAATGTCTAAGAAATAACGAGAAATATCTCGGAAATGGTTCGTCCCACAAAAAAAGGCATAAATTGGGTGTTTTAATGATATCTATTTTTTATAGCAAGCTCTTGTCTATCTTTTACGGTTTTCTACCTATCCAAAAGTCATCCAGAATTAAGAGGACTTTGGAGGATTTTCCTAGAAAATTCAAGATATTTGATTTGACATGGAAATAATTTAAGCATGTGGTATTTTAATCAAAATCGTCTGAGTTATTGTTGAGAAAATAAAAATAAAGGGTATTCTGGGACAGGGGATTTTGTTGAAAATCTTTGTGTCGCATCTTTTCATTTTTGACTTCTGCCATTCACAAGGCGTGCGCCCGCCTTTTCTAAAAATACTTTTTTTTTTAATCCCAAAATCTGAATTTCCGGCGAAGTCTCACTATCAAATTTTTGCTTGGAATGCAATACGTAGTAGAGAAAGTAAAAAAGTTTAAAAATTTACTTTCCCTAAATTGCGCATTTCAACGTGATGTACATTTCATTGTCAAGTTTTTGCCTGTACCTTGTTGCTTATACTTTCTGGTAGTTCACCATGTTACAATATTCATTTAGAGTACTTCCTTTCCCTATTTGTACCTTAGCATAGGTGCGTGCGTGAGAGAGAAAATAATATTTATGAACTGACGGCTCCAATGTTCGTGTAATACAGTTACATGTTCATATATTTCGCAATTCTCGAAATACGCAGTTGGATAATTGAACATCGCTGCTGGTAAAAACAGCAATTCTAGGGTTTCATGTATCGGGGGAGCGAAGCGATGATTTGCTGGGATCCAACCCCCCGGACAGACCGAGGGTTTACTTGGAAATGATTATTTTTAGCTTTCTCAGAAACAGCCCATCGATTTTGATAATAATACCACCGCCGGGGCTCCGGACGCTGTAAGCAGGGTGCTGTTGTCTACCTTGCAACGGTATCAGCATTGATATGTTTGAAATGGCATAAAACAGTACAAATGGAGTTTACATTTTAGGTGCGTTCGCAACATATAGTCTATTGTGTTCGATATTTATTTACATTTTCGGAAACTCCAAAAGTCGTAAATTTAAGCAGATGCCCCATATAAACCACCCTTAGATTTCTATGGAATTATTAATAATAATTTACGCAACAAGCGAGTGTCATATTAAGATTATCGACGATATGGATACCTACATTTTATGGAATTCGTGCATTGTAAATTGTAGGCAGTGACATGAAATAATTTGGCATCTATAGCTGACATAAGTGATAGCGTCTGTGAGTATTCGTAATTGAGATTTCTCCCCGCGTTTGAACTTTTTATTACTGGATGTGTTGATCCAATAAACAAGATGCATGCTTTCGCTTGCTGGGAGTGCAGTGAGCAGGTGTTATGGACTGTAATATAACCTGTTGTCAGGACTGTATGGTAAGTAGTCAAGCGAGGTGGCGCCGCGGCAACGTGTACGACTAGCGTTCGGGAGGTCCCGGGTTCTATTCCCGGGGATCGCGCACTCCGACTTGGTTTTTCCGTGGTTTCCCCTTTTTCACTTAGGCGAATGCCGGGGTGCATAATTTCATGGCACAGTTTCCTTTCCATCATTTCCCTTCATTCCATTTCCGTATCTTTCAGGTGTGCTTTCGGGCTGTGGTGTTTGGCGGTGCCGGACAGATGGCGCGGCTGCTTGTTCATTGTAATGCTATTCTCGGCGCTAGGTGGTGTTGGGCGGCCGCTGTCCTTCTTGAGTGGGGATACTTGTGCGACACCGCACACACACGGTGGCGGCTGTTCGGCGACGCCTGGGACCGGGTTAAAGAGATCTCACACAGGGACTTCTGCGCATCTCTGTTTGCAACGTGTTCACTGGCATTCAGATGGCCAAAATGGTGTTCGATAGTACTTGACACACCTAAAAGTTACATGGACATTACTGCTTCTTATTACTTTCTCTACAAATTCCCTGTGGTAGGTGCAATAAGCACTGTATTCCACCCAATATTTAGAAATGGATATTTCACTGTAAGTACAAATTTGAGATGCCTTAAACCGCTAGAAAAGTACATATGTAAATAAAGACGTTCACTCTGATACGTGTATACTTGGGAATAGGAGAGATACGGAGAGGGTTCGATACTAGCTAGGCTTACTGTACCTATGCCCCCAAGGGGCACCCGCAGGGGGAAGGATGAGGTGAGAGGAGACACCAGGAGGCCAGATCTGGACTAGCGGTATAGACATTGCCAGAGGTCCCTAAGGTTTACCAAGTTTGACGACAGGTGTTTAGGTCTTCCGAGGCCTTAAAGGGCGACCCCGCGCGGTGCAACGCATATGATATGATATGCCTACAGGAACTCTTCGTCCCTCGGTTTCGGTAGGATTCGGGTAGGGGGGCGGATATGGGGGATATGCTTTTTTGGGTTCAGGGGGCCTCAAAAATATTTCCGATGAAATCTCTACATAGAATTTTTGGGTGGAATACAATATTTCCTCTACTTTTCTAAACGTAGTAGAGAAAGTAGAAGCAAAAACACGGGGCTTGAGAGTCTTCCAAGAACACGACACGAAGATTATGAACCAAATCCCCCAATAACACAATATGTAAACTCGTTTAATCTGATCTACACAATATGTTCAAGGCAATAAATATTAATTTTGGCAAATGCTTCTGCTATTATTTGTTGCGTCCTTGCAAAATAGTCGTAATTCCATTAAAATCCCTGAGGCAAAAAATGTGTCGTGTTTTCCATTATGCTTTCTAAAAATCTGAAACCAGTGGACTGAGCCCTAATGTTAGTCACCAGAGTTTTAATGAGTGCAAAAGTTGTAAATGTGAAAAACAAAGACTGAAATTAGTCGAGCATATTACTGGGCTGTATAATGTACCTACACAATTTCTATCGACGTACATTGTATATGTCGCACAGATCAAATCCATATACACTTTGTAAGCTAACTTTAGAATGTATTTGTTGAAGCGAAAAGCACAAACTATAATTTTTCTCGCCTTTTTCACTCGCTGTCGCCTCATTCATTGGTGTTGGCATTGAGATAGACCTTTGTGAATATTTGCTAGTGGGTTGTTAAAATCAATATTCCGGAATATAGGAGCAAAACATCGCATATGAAAAGAAATACAGTAAAGTACCTTTAAATGGAACGCGATCAGGTATGTTTTTGTTTTCATAGCTTTCCTCCTTACAAAGGGCTTTATTGTCATAAAACAAACTAAGAACACGTGATCACGTAGAATTACAATGAAAGAATAATATATGCATATATAAATGGATGTGTATATGTGGATGGAGAAGGTTTGTGTTCCATAAATTTTACTTTGCAGTGTATTACATTCACATGGTTTTCTGTACTCGGGTTTCTTTTACGGAACACATTCACATATCCCCCTCTGCTCCCTCTTCTACATTCATACAGTTTGCTGTATGTTTGAAATAGAAATGCAACGCATTACATTCACACTATTTTCTGTATTCACTTTTCTTTTATGAAACACAACCACAATTCATAGTTTTCTATATGATTGAAATAGAAATGCAAGTGTTACATTCACACGACTTTCTCTACTCGCTTTTCTTCCTGTAGTATTTGTGATTGTTTAACAGTGCGTTTGCACAATGCCTTCCCCAAGTTTTTATTTATTTAGTTTATTTTTTGTTCTTTATGGTATCCTACTTTGTTTAAACGTATTAAGTACTCTTTTTTTAAATAGAGATAAATCGTTAAGTTGCGTGCAACGTCGGGTATTTCAGCTAGTTTAAAACAGAAATTGCAGTTTCTCTGTCTCCATATATCCGTCAAAGTACTGTCGCACTTCTTCGCAGCAGAATAGGGCCGGAGAACTCGCGGAATAGCTTGAGCGAGCTTTTATCTATTTTTTATCTGCTAAACATAGTTATCAGTGCAAGGCTTACTGACTTATTTGGACTTAATTCCTTTAGTTCCTTAGGGAATATAGGGCTCCTTTGAAGTTCCTCCATTCTGTCCTCTGTGTTGCTAGTCTTTTTACCTCACTTCATGTCTTTCTCTTTGTCGATATCTTTCTTCTATGGTCCTTTTCCATGTTTTCCTAGGTCTTCCTTTCCTGCTTGTAGCTTGAGGGTTTCAGTCAAGTACTTCTCTTTCTATTGCTCCAATTGGCTTTCTGCTCCATTTTCTTTCTAATTTGGATCTCGGGTTCTTGTTTTGTACTTTGCTTTAGTTTTATTTTATTTGATATTATTTCTGACCATCTTATGTTTAAAATACGTCGCAAATATCTATTAATAAAACTTTGTAATTTATTCATATTTGCTTTAGAAGTTTTCATGTTTCGCAAGTGTATAGGACCACGGATTTTACGTTGGTATTAAAAATCCGTATTTTGATATTTTTTAGATATATTTTTTTTACTTTCTCTACTGGTAAGTAGGGGAAGTATTGTATTCCACCCAAAAATTCGATGTCGAGGTTTCACCGGAGATACATGTTTTGAGGCCCTCTGAATCCAAAAAAAGCATTTTTAGAAAAAGGTCCGTGTGTGTGTGTGTGTGTCTGTGTGTCAGTCTGTCAGTCTGTGGACAGCATAACTCAAAAACGAAAAGTTGGTTAAAAACCAAAGTTGGTATTTAAGTTTAATGTCTTTCAAGGATGCGACACGAAGATTTTGAAGAAAATAGCCCCACCCTAAACTACCCTTTACATGGAAAATTTTTCGAAAATTTTGATTTTCTTGAAAATGGCTCTAACGATTTTTACTAAAATGTCATATGTTTGAGATATTTTGATGACAAATGAAATGTATATCTTGAATTTTCTGGCTATATCCCCTGTAGTATTTACTCTGGACAACTTTTGCATAACTGGTAAACCGTTAGAGATAGACCAAATTATACTATACAAAAGATGTAGATCTTGCTAAAATACACAATTTATGTCTCAATAAATTTTCTTGTAGGGTGAACCATTTCGGAGATATTCCTTGTTATGTGTGTGAGTTTCGGAAAACTTAGAACTTTAGTGAAATGGGTCATCGTTATTCATTTTTTATATGTTACGTGTGCAAAGAGAACGGAATCTCAAAGCTTTAAAAGATTTGACTATCGCACAAAGCCTACTGTATTCCAATATTCCCCTTGCGCCTACAAGGAAATAAGCAATAAGATAATTTGTACAAATGTTTAATAAACTAACACGAAGAAGATATAGGAATAAGAGTTCGTAAGAATGGTTAGTACAAGAGTAGAGAAAGTCATGTGAGTGCAACACATCATATTTTTTTTTTTATTTCTCATCTGATGTAATTGCATAAATGCTGCATTTGCTCTTTCAATTCTCTGGTTAATATCTTCATCTGTTTCTCTAATGTTGCTATGCTTCCTAGATAGGTAAATTTAGTTACTTGTTCTATTTCGTTATCATGTACATATAGTTTCTCCTTTTTAGCCCATTTATTCTCATTAATTTTATTTGCATTGATGTTTAAGCCAGATAACTTCGCTTCTTCTTGTAATTTCATTAATTGGTATTTGATGTCTTGTATCTTTGCAAGTAAACAGATATCATCTGCAAAATCAGTCTTCCAGTCTGCTATTTAACCCTCATTGTGTTCCTCTCTTACTATGTCCAATTGTTTTTCTAATTTTTGAATATAGTTGGAGTTAATTCACATCCGTGTATTAACATACTGAACTGGATTAAAGTACCAATATCTGTACCTATATCCTTAACTCCCTGAGTAAACTGTGGTTTTCGGAAATTTAGCACCGTAAAAAACTTGCATTTTCTTGATAGTAAACTTTTGTGATGAAGGACCAGGATTGTAATTCTCCTTGATATGACGTTGGCTAGTAGTTCTACCACTTAACCACGGCCTGCCGAAATATAAACGTCATTAGCTTACGTCAACACATTTGTAAGAACATACGCGTAGGAAGTGTGAAGTGAGAAAGTGCTGTAAAATTGCTATATCTGACAACCGTTGTACTTTGGCACCAAAATAACTTCCGTTTACTGTCATAAATTTTACTAGCGGAATGGGAAGGTTGTCTCCCTTCTCTTTGGTAAAACGATCGCTATGTTCTGTCCAGTCCACGAGTTTACTTGGTCTCTGTGGTCGAGGGTTCCAGAGGTCCCGCGTTAAATTCCCAGCTGTGGAGAGGCAAGTTTTCCTTAATTCGCATCATTTCCTACCCTGCACAAATGTGCATGTGCGAGGAATGTGATTGTGTGCAATGTTTAAGAAGGTTAGAAACAGACAAATGAACTCGACGAGTTTTTTCCAAGTCAAACTCCCCACTATGACCATCGAAGCTCAAGCGGGTTATACGAGATGAAGCTAAAAAATCTGACGTGTTGCGCTCACATGACTTTCTCTACTCTTGTACTGTTCCTACAAACTCTTTTTTCCTCTACCTTTTTCATGTTAGTTGAAATAAACATTTGTGGAAAGTATCTTATTGGTTCTTTCCTTGTATGTGTAAGGGGAATATGGGAATATAGTACGCTTTGAGCGATAGTCAAATCTTCTAAAGCTAGTCGCTTGCACGGCCAAGAGATAAAAAAGTGAACAACCACCTTCCATTTGAGAAAAGTTTAAGTATTGCAAAAACTCAATCAAATAACAAGAAATACCTCCGAAATGCCCCCCACCACCAAAAAAAAAAAAAAAAAAAAAAAAAAAAAAAAAAAAAAATGCTGCATTTGAACATTTTTGTATAGATTTGTTCTATGTCTTTTACGATTTAGCAGTTATGCAAAATTCATCAAGAGGAAACAGGACCACATAGACTACAGCCAGAAAATTTAAAATATGCATTTCATTTGCCATAAAAATATCTTGAACATGTGGCATTTTAATCAAAATCGTTAGGGCCATTTTTGAGAATTTCAAAATGTTCGAAAAAATTTTCACTTAAAGGATGGCTTTGGGTGAAGAAATTTTCTTCAAAATCTTCTTTCGTATCTTTGGAAGATATCAAACTTTTATACCAACTTTGGTTTTTAAGCGACTTTTCGTTTTTGAGTTATGCTATTCATAGACAGACTTTTCGTTTTTGAGTTATGCTGTTCATAGACAGACTTTTCGTTTTTGAGTTATGCTGTTCATAGACAGACTTTTCGTTTTTTAGTTATGCTGTTCATAGACAGACTTTTCGTTTTTTAGTTATGCTGTTCATAGACAGACCGACAGAAAGAAAGACATGCACATAGACCTTTTTCTAAAAGTGCTCTTTATGGATTCAGCTGGTCACTATATGATGGCTTTGGAATTACGTTTTCGTTACATAGCCAAACACGAAAAAACAAGACAATGAGACAAACAAAAACGAATGACTTCTTATTTTAAGTATAAGTATTTGAAAATTCAAATCCATAACAAGAAACATGTCAGAAGTGTTTAGCCCCGCCTCCCCCCCCTCCAAAAAAAAAAAAAAAAAAAGCGAAAAAATGACGGGGAGAAAGAAAAGAACAAGATCCATGAGGTCCAGGGTTGCCAATGTTTAAAAGTAAAATTATCGTACCGGTCACTCAAAATTATAGATTTGGATTCAAAGTTACGTACATCATAAACCAAATGCTACAACAATAAATGTATCAGCATAACACTTTTGAAAATGTAACAACATTGATGTTTATAGTATCCACTTACAAGATTGATGATCTCAATAAGTATTAAAACTTTTGTACTCAACTGTTGCAGCATTATACAAAGTTGTTGTTGAGATAAACATATCTTCTCGGTGACTTGCATATTTTCGAACCCACCACATTCTTTCGTAAGCTGAGACGACCGAATAGTCTATTTACCGTATCTAGCGCCAATCTGTTTCTAGTTTTGGTGTTTATTAACCCTAGTTTGGAAAAAAAAACTTTCACAAGAAGTGTTTCTGTGGGGCAATTAAATCACTGATAAATGCAACCTCCGCCAGTTCTTTGAAATCAGTATTTTCACCAAGGTGACACATGTATTTAACAGCACTCCAGAAACTGTCAGATTCAGACAAGTTCTTTATTTCACATGGAATATCACGTATTCCGAGATTTCTCCATTGATCAACATTTTCTGAATTGTGTCTTCTTGATTGAGATTACCAGATCTGGGCGCACTGGCAACAAGAGGATAAAGGGTATAAGGATTAGTAGGATATGAAATGATTGCCTTAGAGGGGTGCAGACAGGCCATGAGGGCAAAAGTAGTGTCGCTATTTGTAATTAATTTCATTTCGCTGATGTGACAAACCAGTTAATATGATATTTCGCCGGTATCGAAATTATCGTACACCCCCATAATTATCGTACGGGTTGGCAACCCTGATGAGGTCTAATTTCATATATAGGCACCCAGCTACTTCATTTATTAGTGCTAAATTATTGCAGTTATAAATGCGACTAGGCATTCAGCCCAGGCTGTTTGCCAGTCATATCCAATTACATACAATTTATAACACATTCTTAAAAATACAAAATATCCATTACATCATAGTATAATTATTATCTGGCCTTAACCCTAGTTAGCAAGGTATACCCTACTGTATTTGACTCAGGAGTTTAATTTTATTTAACCTTCTGGTTGACACAAGTGAACCTGTAATGGCGCGCTATTGTTTATTCCTCTCTAACGTTTTACACCTGCTTCAAGAGACATTCTTACTTTCCCCTGACAATAAATATTTCACGAAGGAGCATCACTATGGTAGCCGCAAAATTCAAAGGCGGCTGTTAGTTGACGATTACTATTCTTTACCCCTGTTGTGCAAATGCATTTTGTGGGTGCAAATGATATTTATATCACCAGCTGCACAACGTGATTTCACAACGTGTTTTATTTAGCAACACTGGCACTGCTTTAAGTTCAACTGTCTTAAAACTTCTGGTTTTACTCTATTAGCATCTTTCCAAGAAGCTCGCCACTGTACAGCACGATTGCACGTTCAAGGACAGAGACATTCTCCTAAGTACTAGTACAGTCCTAAAGTCAAACTTAAGTACCCTTTATCGCCTAACCTAAATCTATGTTCCATATTTGTAAACCGATCATCTCCATTTCCTAACCTTCCATAAAAACTCCACTAATTCAGATATCTGCTTCTGGTCCTTAAAAATATAATTGCAATGTCTTATTTCCCAAATAACTATTTCATACTTAATAAATCTTCCCTCCATATGTTTGTGCCTTTACAGTAAATGACAATATGAATTTTATCTTCCTTCTCCCCACAGTTTGGGCACAGTCCCCGAATGTCTCCTGTCATTCTCCTTAGTTTCCAAACTCCTAATCTGAACCAAGCTAATACTTTTCTTTCATTTTTAACAAGCTAATAAGTATTTCTGAGTCATCTTTAATTTCCCTATAGTGTACCTTTCTCCCTCATCTTCACAAATAAAATTCGTCTATGCATATCCACCAATCTCGTTCTCACTTCTCTCTAAAGACTTCCAGACAATCCAATTATAACACACCAATCCTCTGAACCATTTTCCCCTTCTCTACTACGTATAGTAAGGGAGGTATTGTATTCCAACTCGATGTCGACATTTTACAGAAATATATGTTTTGAGGCCCCCTGAATAAACCTCGATTAACATGAATATAGAGAAATAAGAGTTCGTAAGAATAGCTAGTACAAGAGCAGAGAGAGCCATATGATTTTTTAACTGATCCCTAATTTTCCTCAGCCAGCTATTAGGCATATTACTCATATTTTCTACTTGATATTATATGAGGCAATATGTAGGTATCCTGTAACTCTTGCACTCGAAATAAATATTTCAATACTCTCTCTATCAGCAGTAATTCTTACACACCTACCTTTTCTAACTCAATTAGAGCTGTTTCATTTGTTGTATTATTAGGAACTCCCAAAATTATTTGACGAAACCTTCGTAATACTAAGTCCATTTTTGTACATACTGGTATCAGATACAAACATTTTCGTGTTGCTGTTATGGCCATTCTTCTCTTTACCATTGCATATCTCTTATGTTCCCTCCATCGCGTATTACTACAGAGATATGTTTTAGACGTGGCGAGTGGACAATAGGTTCGCAGTAGTTTATAAACGAGTTCTTTTTTTTATTTAAAAGACCACAGGGTGCCAAGTTAGCGTCTCTCCGACTCACGGGCAGTCAACTCCGGGAACAATACCTACGTGATTAAGTACAGTGTCCGATCGCATTAGCACCAGTCCCTTGCTTATTTCCAGAAAAGGAACAGAGGCGTAATCAATTTGCATGACGTCACTCTCACATATCCTAGTAAGCTCATTCACCGCGCCTAAAAATGCCCCTGTACTTAGCTTAATACACAGATATGAGAATTCACCTACAATTTGTATTTCTTTGCCTGCTATAAGCCATTTTTCAACTTTCTGTGGATTTTTCCCTGCTGGAAGGTCTGGTCCGGGGTGCACTAAGCCTCGTGATGCCAATTGAGTAGCTATACTCATGGAAGGGTAGTGTCCCTAAGATGTCAGGGAGTCGTCTTACCTTCGGGGGAGTCAATGCGCTGACCTCCACCACCACCCTAAACTCCTCCGTGGCCTTGGCTGCGGCTGGTGGACACAACGGCCGAGCTATAAGGGTACCTCCTGTATAGGGGGGATGCCTTACGCATTATTAATTATATAACGTTATAATTGTGTTGAACAAATAGTACTTCCAGTTCAAGAGGACCACAGACAACAAAATTAAATTGATGTACATCCATTATTGGGTTTCTCTTTCCCTGTTTTTAATGTGCAGGAAGACCATACTTTTGTTTTCACAAAATTCGCTAAATAGCAGCTAATTACTTGGGCCACAGAAGAAACATGTATTTAGCGTTTACAGTGCATTTTCATGTGAATGCCCTCGCCATGTGGACGACTGACATCCCCTAGGATTTTCAAGGCAACTAGGGTCAGATGTCTGTCAGGGAGCAGACGAACCTATAGACCGGACAGAGTGAAGACCTGGAAGCGGTTGGTCAGCGCAGCATCAGATATGAGAGTGAGTAAGAGGATGATATGAAATGCAGACGAAATGGATGAAGGGAAATGTGATGTTGGAGCGCTTGGTGGAATGAGTGTTAAGGGAATCCAGAGAAAACTCGCCCAGACGCCACTTCGTCCATCATGAATACCACATAGGGGTCCCTGTGATCTAATCCTTACCGCCTTGAAGATGGGCGAACGGTCTAACCGCTCGGCCACGGCGTTTACAGTACAACGTGGTAAAATTCCTGACTGTCGTTTGTTCGATTTTATACCTTCACTTTGTTAGGGTAAGCCCATTTAATCCCACTTCGATATATTGGGGCTTAAATTAAATTGCAGATTATAATGGACTATTGAAATATTGTAAAGCCTCTCCCAGAGAATATAAAATGTTGAGCTGTGGCTCTTTTCCATTAGCGGTGGGAAATATGTAACAAACTAAATTGAAATTCCTAGAAACTGGCAAAGTATCCATAAGAATACATGTACCAAATCATTGTATTTAGCCGGGTATCGCAAGGTTGTTAATGTTCTTTCTCAACTTTCGCTTACAAATCCAGTAAACATCCAGACATTACCCGGTTTCCGTACTTCAAAAGAACTCGAAAAAGAAAACGTTGAAAATTGTATGTTGTACGAGAGAGAGAGAGAGAGAGAGAGAGAGAGAGAGAGAGAGAGAGAGAGAGAGAGAGAGAGAGAGAGAGAGACCGTGTGAGAGACTGAGAGGTAATTGTAGCAATTGTGCATTCGTAATCCTTCAGTACTTGCGCATTAAATCTTTTCTTTATTAAAGATTTTGCACAATGTTAATTTGTGCAATCCTAAAATTAAAACGACTTATTGTGACGGCATAAATCGTGTGAAATTACCCTCTTTCTGGCATCCCTGCCAGAAAATGAATGATATAATTACCATGGCAAGTAAACAGTTATGGCGTCATCACAGCCACAACATAATGTCCTCCAATGTGCCTGTAAGAAAACCTGAAAATGCCAGCAATGTGGTTTCATTAGTCAAACTAATGCATTTTTCGCTTCTCCATGCACAACGCTTCTCATATTCCTTTTCGTAAACAACTTGATACCGAAATTATGGACACAAAATTAATAATTTAAAAATATAATAATAATAATAATAATAATAATAATAATAATAATAATAATAATAATAATAATAATAATAATAATAATAATAATAATAATAATAATAATAAATATCTAATAATAATGATAATGATATTATAATAAACAATAATAAATAAAAATGCTTAGAGAAAACGAACGCAAAAAGGGGTAGCATTGCAAATTTAAAATGCTGAGTAATTTTAGCGGTTTTTGGTAGCGTTACAACGCCAGCAAGCCACACTCTTGGTCTTGGCTTGTCTGTCGAAGTGAACAGATCGTAATTTTGGAGTCTCTAAGTACGTGCAAAGCAACGGACACACAAAGCTATCATCACCTTCTTCTTTTGCAGTGACGTCATAGCCCAATGTCGGGCCTTAGCCTCCTTGATCCTTTTCCTCCGTTTTTCTCTGTCCAACGCTAGTCTTTTGCATGCCGCATTGCTGAAAAATTCTCTTAAGAGTCGAATTTCACAGCGTCTACCCATCTGTTCCTAGGTCTCACAACTGGTCTCTTGCCAGAGATCTTCCCTTCCATCACCCTCTTTGGTGTTCCATGTTCCTCCACTCTAAACACATGTCCAGCCCATTCTAACCTTTTGAATTTAATATAAATAGCCAGGTCAGCATTTTTATATTTCTCTTGCACCTCATAATTGTATCTACTTCTCCACACTACATTATCTAATACTCCTCCAGAGAGCCTTGGGAGAACCTTCCGTTCAAATGCAACAAGCAGTGTTTCAGCTCTCCTTGATAGGAGTTCCAGGTTTCACATCCTAACTCACAATGCTTCTAATAATAGTTTGATATATTTGAATTTTAGTTTTCTGGTGTACTCAGATTTCATTATCTGTCCCAGTGCAAAATATGCCTTGTTTGCAGTACTAAAGGATATTTTAGGTGTATAAATGTGAACAGTTTTGATGGGTTGTTAATCGACGTACATACATTGGTCGGCAACGTCTCGGTGCAAATAGTAAAAAGAACAAAACTTTTATTAAAAGACATCAGAATTAGTGTCATCCTTTCAAAACACAACCCACGCATACCCAGGGAGAGAAATCTCATAGCTTTATCAGCGGTAAGGGGCCGAATCTGAGGCATTGTTAGGCGGCACGAACCATTGTTGCTTCCAACTGTATTATCAACGTGGAACCTACAATAAAAAAATAATAATTCGGCTTCAAAATTGTTGCATCGAATTCTGCTTCAAATAAGCTCACTAACGTGTAGGAACATAAATAATTGCTTCAATCTTTTGATTTTTGTGGAATTAACAAACTCTCAGCACTCTTGGCTTCATTCAAAATGTCAGGCGGAGTGCAATGCATATTTTCAGTAGTTCATTTTCCTCTACAAGTATTGAAACAAATTAAACATCTACTTAGTATAATCATTTTTACTTTCTGTACTGCGTATAGTTAAGTAGAGGAAGTATTGTATTCCACCCAAAAATTCGATGTCGAGGTTTCACCGGAAATATATGTTTTGAGAGCCCCTAAAAAGTTTTTACTAAATGGTCCGTATATCAATGGCCCATATGTCAATCTGTGGACAGCATAACTCAAACACGAAAAGTCGGTTAAAAACCAAAGTAGGTATTTAAGTTAAATATCTTTCAAGGATGCGACACGAAGATTTTGAAGAAAATTGCTTCATTCTAAACTATCCTTTACATGGAAAATTTTTCGAAAATTTTGATTTTCTTGAAGGTAGCTCTAACGATTTTGATTAAAATATTTGATATTTTTATGACAACTGAACTGTGTATCTTGAATTTTCTGGCTCTAGCCCCTGTAGTATTTACTCTGGATGACTTTTACATAACTGGTAAACCGTAAGACTTAATCTTACTGCAGAAAAAATGTTGATCTTAATAAAATGCACAATTATGTCTGAATAAAGTTTTTGTAGAGTGAACCATTTCGGAGATATGCCTTGTTATTGGTGTGAGTTTTGGAGAAAACACTTTTGTCAAATATAACATCGTTATTCATTTTTTGTGTGTTAATCGTGCAAAGAGAACGGAATCTCAAAGCTTTAAAATATTTGACTTCCGCTCAAAGCCTACTGTATTCTCATATTCCTCTTGCTCCTAAAAGGAAATAAGCAATAAGATAATTTCTGCAAATGTTTATCTCAACACGAAGATATAGGAATAAGAATTTGCAAGAATGGTTAGTACAGGAGTACAGAAAGTAATGTGAGTGCAACACATCAGATTTTTTTCTCATATACCTCTGATACATTATAATTTTACATTTTGCAAATTCATTTATTATTTTTTACATATTTTAATGCTAGGATTGCATAAAACGTATATTACTCATGTCTGTTTTCATTGTGACACTTAAAAATGATCGCGTGAGCGAAACCGAACGCGTTAAACATATACTCGTGCCACAATCAGTCAGATTATACACCAGTTACATAAATATTTTATACCTTATGTAAACCGAGATGCAGCCAACTTTATATCTGAACCCATTGAAAAAGCTTTAAACACTCCTGTATTTTACCCATAAATACACTGAGTGCTCAGGTTACTATTTTTGCGAGACATCGATATTCTACGTAAGAAACCCAAACCACTCTTCTGTATGGTTTATATTCATTTTTATAACTCCTTTTCATTGTGACAGTAATCATTAAGAGTTCCCATTGTACTGTACACAAAAGCTCTTTGTTTTAATATATTTACTTCAAGGACATTTCACACATCTACCAACGTATTTTCTTTTGTCTTTGCTTCTTTAAAATGATTTATTTCGCTTTGTTCTTTTAACTGAAGATATCGGGTTCTCACCATGTTATGGATGGTCGACGGTTTAGTCCAACAACTACTATGTCACGAAAAATTCCCTCTAATGGTATCATGTTGTTGCTTGAATATATCACTGGGACATTTATTAATTCCAAGAGACAAAAAATATAACAGAGGCACGTCTAGTTTTCCATGTCACTATACATTTCATCCAATGTGTCAACTCCTGATTTAGTGAGATAATACATAGCGAAGTCTCCTATCTGTCCGCGGTAGGCATTTAGTTTGTTATCGAAATGCAGTGATGAAAGAAGTCGTTGTTCGTATGTTTTATCGGTACATAGGAGACGATTGTTTTGTTTTTCAAACCTAGACAAACTTAAGCCCACTTCGCATTTGTTAACATTCACACATTATGGGAGAAGATTCCCCTAGAGACGGAAATTGCGTTGGCAGCCTGATTCCCGCGAGCAAATGTTTGTAACGTACCGCCAGTTACATCTTTTAGGTTCACGTGTGTCAATCATGGAAGGTAACGTATATAAATAATATGAAACACACCTGATTAAGTGGAGGCATCTAAAACACTGCAATTTTAGTGTTGTATAAGAAAAGTTTCATCTAAAATGTAAACTCTGGCTATGTTTCTTTTGATTTTGTCTACAAAATCTTCTTCTTTATCTGATTACCCTCCCCTTATGTAGGACTTACAAGCCAGTTCCTAGGGTCCGACGCCTGTCGGGGAGCACAGGAATCTATGGACCGGACAGAGTGAAGACCTGGAAGCGCGTGGTCAGCCAAGCACCATATATGATAGTGAGGAAGACGATGGTATGAAATGCAGGAGAAGTCGATGATTGGAAAGGTGATAATGGAGTAATTGGTGGAATGAGTGGCGGGGGAAACCAGAGAACCCGGAGAAAACCCACCCTGACGTCGCTTCGTCCACCACGAATACCACATGCGGATCCCTGGGATCGAACCCGGGCCGCCTAGGTTGTAGGCAAACGGTCTAGCCGCTCGGTCACGGCGCCGCCTGTCTACCAAACCCGATATTTTTATTTAGCTACATCAAACAGTTTGGGAGAAAAGAACTAATACATCGATGGACCTTTCCTTTTCAAATTATTAAAAGATTTTCAAAATCAAAATTCAACTGTTATTTCTTGAGCATTATGAAGCAACTATCTAAGAATATGTGTGCAACATTTCAAAGAACTCTATTAAGAATTGCACTAGGAGTATTTCGAGATTAAAATACATAAAAATAGACGGCAAAGAAAGATTTACTGCTTTAGATTCCTCTGGATCATATGAAGGTCCTTCGGCTAAGCTTAGTTTGAATTGATTTGATGCATATTATGTTCCTAGTGCATTCTGATTTAATCTTTCCTTTTCCCTAACATTACTAATTCTTTTGCTAACTGGACTTACTTTACTAACTATAACCCTTTCCTTTAGATACAGAGTGGCCTCACAACCCATATTGAATTCACTAATAAATGAGGTCACTGCAATTTGTTTAGAAACACAAATTATTGTATACCATTCAAAGAAACACGACTACATGGTTAACACATGTGCACAGACAAAACCTTTGCCATACTTGAGTATTGTTTTATCGGAAAGAATGTTTGCAGAAAATCCCACAGGATGCCTCTGCTTACATCCACCATCATTGAATCCGACCGCCTGATTTAAACTTCAAAATTGTACGCAATTTTGCTGCAATGGTATAATGAATGCATTTCAGGAGTCACCCGCACATGGGTATTTGAATCGTGATGTAACAGCCTTTTAAATGGCGATGAGGCCTAAGCGACGGTAGATTCTGAAAGTACAAGGTACAGACATAATTTGTAGGCAAAAAACGAAAAATCGGAATTTTCCTCATTTTTATCCAAATTTCACCGATGCCTCCCCATAAACATGTTAAAAATATCTCGGTTTCTCTAAGATCGATTCATTAATTTATATTGAAACACTAATTAAGTCTCGATCACAGATACTGTGTAATCTGTAATTATGTAGATTGAGTGATGCATGAGCAGTGGTATTGGGCTCAAAAAATTCATCGTTCACCTCTGTTCAATAAACGAGAGAAGAATATCCGATTAGTATAAATATCGGAATTACCGGAGGCGTGGAAAATAATAATTGGCTCAGTATTTCGAGAGTGAGAGATCGCATACCATACGCCACTGTTGTCCTAGCGTAAAGGGATTTCTTGAATGGTATCACGATTTTCAGTACACCTTATTCGTGTATTTTTGTGAATTTACGCATCCAGCAAGAAACGCTCCAACACGTCAATTCCATAGTGCAGAATAAACCTGTGAAATCACTCACAATTCAACACTCTTTTCTCGTGCCCTATGGGTTTTAATTCCTGGCACCTATGGACAGACCAGGATGGCCCAAGCGGTAACAGCTGTGACTCGCATGCGGGTTCGAATCCCGCGGCCTTCGTGACCTTGTTTTTTCGTTTTTTTTCCCCCGGTTCACTCAGGCAAATGCTGGGAATAATATTACCTTACATCCCTTCTATTTCATTCTATCTCTACTCGGTCTTTCCCAGTTTTAACAATCAGCGGGGTCGGCGGTAGGATGCGCTGCGGTGGAGCTTGCGCTCTGGAAATACGGTGTTCGGCTCAGGGGAGGCGCTATGGCCAGCTGGCTGTCCGTCATGGGGACTGATTGAGCGGCTGGTGGCGGACTCTCTGTGGTAGCTGCAACTCGTCGGGTTGAAGAACTGCCTGCACCGTAGTTTCGTGCGGTAGTTTGGAGTTAGGAAACTTAGAAACTAAATTTGTTTCACTTTCTCAGTGTAATTTTCACGTTCACAAAAAAGTTTTCCGAACCACACATTCCTTAATTGAGTATATTTGTGTTTCATTACTAGGGCTAGGAAGTAAATGCATTTGCATGCTTTTTCATAGGGGTTAAAAATGTATACTTTTACATTATGTGCACGAATTATGGAATTTTCAGTTATTTGGACATGATTTTATGCTGCATATAACTGCATATTTTCTTGATTTTTGATAAATGCATATTATTTCAATATTATAGCCCCTATATTGCATATTTTAATGATTTTTATGGGTTTTATTACTTTTTTCTATCTGGATAATATTTTTCATATTGGCACTATTGCACATGATAATGCAACTCACGAATATTTCAATATTATTGCCCCTATATTGCATATTTTAATGATTTTTATGCTTTTTTATTTTTTCATCTGTATAATATTTTTCATATTTGTAGCATTTCTGAGACAATTATTCTTTCCCATTGGTAGATAGATTTGTGTCCAGTACGAAGATAATTTTTGTTAAATCTCCTAAAAGAGTTAAGTTGTTTAGATCAGCAGCACCTAATATCCGACTTCCTCCTGCACCAGTGTTAACTCGATGGGGAACATGGGTCGATGCAGTTTTATATCATGCTGAGCACACAGAAATAGCCGAAGAGGTTGTTAATTCATTGGACTCAAAAGATGCTTCATCAATAGAAATTGTGCAAAATATTCTGTCAGGCACTGGGTTAAAAGAGGATCTTAGTTTCACATCTGCCCACTTTTCTTTCTTACCAACAGCCATAACGGCATTGGAAGCTGTAGGATCTCCTTTACATGAATCACTTACTGTCTTTGAAAAAACAATATGTGATCTAAGTTCGGTTCCTGGTAGCATAGGACAAAAAGTGAAAGAGAAAGTGAATTATGTAATTTCAAAAAATTCTGGTTATAAACAGATGTGTAATATTCGAGACATCCTCGAAGGGGGAAAAAAAAGGCTCAGTTGGTTAGACGCTGGCCTACTGTTCCCAAGGTCGCGGGTTCAAATCCGGCCCAGCCCGATGGTTTTTAAGTGTGCTTAAAAACGACAGCTCCATGTCAGTAGATTTACTGGCATGTAAAATGACTCCTGAGGGACAAAATTCCGTAACACCGGCGACGCTGATGTGATCCTGGCAATTGACAGCGTCGTTAAACAACAAAATATTTTTTTTTTAAACTCGAAGGAAAACCGTCTATCACACCAAGAGACTAGACTCTCTCTGTCAAACAGTTAACATCATTTAAATATGCCCCGATAACATCTTGCGACGCGGAGCGAAGTTTTTCACGTTACAAAAGTGTTTTGCGAGACAACAGGCGACGTTTTACAGTTGAAAATTTGTGTAGTGTTGGTTGTGAACTGCAATTTAGCAGTTAATACTAGCAGTGGGACCACTTCTGCTTCAACGTCTAAGGAATAAGGTAACTTTATTTATTACTTATACTAACTCGTCTTTTCTACTGCAAAGGGTTATTAATTATTTTAATTCAATAGTGCATATTTCTTGGCATGTTTTCAAGTTTTTAAGAGCATATTTGCATGCATATTTCAGGGTTTTTTAGGGCATGAACTTCCGAGCCCTATTCATTACACCCATGTCGGTGGTCACAGGCCAGTAATTAATCTGCTGGCAGCCGACCATAACGTCCGCTAAAAATGACGTGATTATGAACCTTATCTCAAGCGGTAGGCGCCAGCACGGTGCCGAGGAAGCTATTGATGATCCGTTATAATGGCAAAGCCAATTTATCAGGCACAAATGCACCTGAGGTAACGCGCTGTTGTTTTTTCCTCTGGCGCTGACGTTTTTACGCCCTGATTCAGAAGCAACTTCCCCTTTTTAAAACGGTACAATAAAATTAAATATGACGCGAAAGAGCATCACTAATGCATTATATCACCGCATAAAACAAAGTCATTATTATCACACTTTCAGTAATATCACAAATGAATTGTTTATTGGAGACTCAAGAACCACACGATATAATTGTTGTAGCAACACTGACACTGTTTGCAGTTCAATTGCCTTGCAGACTAATTTTAAACTGCTGTTGTTACACTATTTACATCGTACCAAGAAGCTCCTCTCTCCACAGCGCGATTACGTGTTTAAGGACAGACATTTCATGACATATTACATCTTTTGGTGAACTTCACATCTGGAATGGCCCTTCTGGACTCTGGTTGACTTCCAACATAAATTTCCATGGCCAGGACATCCAAGTTCTTGCATCACAAAGAGTGAACATTTGGAGTCCGTATTTAGTTCTTATTTATGGACCCTGCTTAACTGATGTTATTTTTTATGTCCCATTGACGTGAAAGAGCGATTAATTTTGCTCAGAGGCCTCTTTATCAGTCTTGAGGTTCTTTAACGTGCTGTAAATCTACAACATGGAACTACCGGTTTTACTAACTTTCCGAAGGATTTTTACACTCGAAAAGATCTATCGCCCTCCGTCTCAAATCATTATATTGTTGAGTTATTCCACATCTTCCTTCAACCAGGCCAATTGCTCCTTAATCTTCGCCGATAGTTCTATCTTCATTTCGGATATTTACGTTTTCATCTTTTCCATTTTGGACTGCACAGTTTTCAATTATGTTTTCATTTCGTTTCCCATTATGGCCATATTTGCTAAAAACTATTTCATTTAGCTCCTGTACATGGTGGCGTTCGTCGCACTCCTGACACCAATTGTGACAAAATTGCTCTTAAATTTCCTGTTTAAATTGATTCCTAATATAACCACATAATGATGTATTGATGACAATCCAAGAATTACGGATGGAGTGTAAAAAAATAATATTGAGATGCGTCAACAATGCGTTGAATTATAAAGAAAAGCTATACTATTCCACGCATTTGACTGGAAATGTAGTGCTGGCTAGGGTTGCCAGGCGCAACCCAGGCTATAATTCTAAGTTAATTGACAAATAGGATACCTGTATAATCGCGTTCCGGTTTAATGTATAGGTGATGGACAGATACAAAGGTATCTGGAATTTCTGCCCTGTAACGAAGTCAAGCTTTCCGGGAAGATGCATATTCCAGCGTGGGTTGCTCACAACACTCCGTGCCAATACTAAAGGAATACATGAAATTACCTGTCTAAAAGGGTTTGTTTCTAAACAGTTAGGAACAGAAAACAGAGCAATGCTTTTAGGGAACTCTCTTTCGGATTGTTGATGTAGTGGGCCCAGCAGTCAAAAATGCGCCGAAATGTAGAAGGTTGTTCAGTTTTTTTAATTACACGTTCTTTAGTCAGAATAAGAATAAATAAATTATATATAGTGACGATGACACGAAATACATACTTCGAGCTTTCGTGAGGGAAGCGTCCCATATTGTCATGCTCCATGGCTGACGTCACGTTGTAAAGGAGGCAGAGAAACTTTGAAGCAGTTTGAAATGCTAGTTAGGAATTTTGGTGAACAAAGGGAGATATAAGTGCATATATATGATAATTTCTGTAATTGAGGTCACACTTAGTGTGAATAAAAATAAAGTAGTGATGAAAAATAAATGAATAATTTTTCTTCAATATGTATAATTTTACCAAAAGAATGTGTAAAAGTTTTGCTGATGTTATATCTAATTCAAAAGATGTCAGTTCTCATGAGTGATGGTTAAGGCATCGACTTACGTCTGGAAAGTGCCCCCTCCAGAAGAAAAATCTTTTCCTAATTATTCCATTTCATGTATTACCAGCTACCCCTTGGCGTTGAACGGGCATTAAACACTGCTTAAAAATATTTGCAGCAGAGAGAAATATTTCTTCCTCAAACTTAAACATAAAGAATGCTTAGGTATTAAGGGTGTTGGAGAGCGACCCCCCACCTTCCAGTATTTTCCTATTTTGGAATTGGTATGCCTCTATACTCTGTGACACAGTTCGAAGGGGGTCCTTAGCGCCTCGATCTCTAGAACGTTCTTTGCGCCTATGCCCCCGATTGTTCGCCCCTGATAGGCAGGGGTAACGTGAGAGGATACTAAGGGCGCCCGGACCTGAGGAGAAAAGACAACAGAGGGCAGATATGGAATTTGGTAACTCTACCTTAGACTGAAACACTTTCAGATTATTACCATTTTCGTACTTAACAGTGAGTGAGTGAGTGAGTAGTGGGGTTTACGGGCCCGTCGACAACTAGGTCATTAGGGCCCTCGTACTTAACAGTAATAATAATTATAATAATAATAATAATAATAATAATAATAATAATAATAATAATAATAATAATAATAATAATAATAACAACAACGGTTGCATTTTCAATACATTGCGATGCATGGTGCTGTAATTAAGACATGTTGGATTAGAGAACAGTTGCAACAATGACTTTGCGACCCGCTGTTTATTTGAAAAGTCACGAAACACAGTAAGCTGTGCGGTCATAAACACTTCAGGGTAGAGAAAAAAAAATGAATGGGTTTCTACTGAGCGTGTCTCCAAACAAAAACCTTGGCTGGACGTGGGTGCATTGCAGGAAAAGGCGGAATGCTTTCCTGTGGTTTATTTCCACCAAAGGCACTTGATGACTTGAGGATCGTGAAACTGCTAATGGTTCATTAAAAACGTTGGTTTCTGTCACCAAGATGCGTCATCATTTTGACTGCCGAAGTTCCCGTAAACATTTGATGAGCAATTTCTCTGCTTCATATACCTGATGCTCCACTAATTAACTTTATGCTGATACTTTTCATAGCTCTTGTGAAACGCCTTTAGAAGTTGATGGCGTGATATACTAACAACAGAAACCCATCACTTCTATCAATAAGCAGTTGCTACTAACTCAGTTATTCTGTATTGTGGCTGCTGCAATTCAATTTCAAAATGCAGTTTGCAGATGCGTGAAGGAGTGTTCGAAGCAAAGGTTTTATATTTGACAACAGGGAACTGAATGTATAGGTCGCGCAAATCAGTTTACACAAAACTATTTGTATTTCTCCATCATCTTCGTGATCTGAATTTTCGTTTTTATTATCTCTTGTTAAAACATTAGCAAATGACATGAACCCGTACTACACAAAACGTTGCAGTCAATTGTGCTTTATATACTGTCGAAACATAACTTAGAGAAAAAGAACAGTTTGTTACCGTAACAGTATTTGCTGACTCTGTTTATAGAGTAGTGTAACTCACTGGATCTTCGCAAAAGGTCACCCGTCAAGAACGAACGAGCAGCCTGTAATGTTTAAACAAGAAAATAGAATTACGGCATTCTGCTAGGCGACAGTGACTCATGACAGATTAGTAATAACTAATGTGATTTTCATAATTGAGCATATATTTTTTACTTTCTCTACTGGTAAGTAGGGGAAGTATTGTATTCCACCCAAAAATTCGATGTCGAGATTTCACCGGAAATATATGTTTTGAGGCCCCCTGAATAAAAAAAAAAGCATTTTTAGAAAAAGGTCCGTGTGTGTGTGTGTCAGTCTGTCAGTCTGTGGACAGCATAGCTCAAAAACGAAAAGTCGGTTAAAAACCAAAGCTGGTATTTAAGTTTAATGTCTTTCAAGGATGCGACACGAATATTTTGAAGAAAATAGCCCCTCACTAAACTACCCTGTACGTGGAAAATTTTTCGAAAATGTTGATTTTCTTGAAAATGGCTCTAACGATTTTGATTAAAATGTCATATGTTTGAGATATTTTGATGACAAATGAAATGTATATCTTGAATTTTCTGACTATAGCCCCTGTAGTCGTATTTACTCTGGACGACTTTTGCATAACTGGTAAACCGTTAGAGATAGACCAAATTATACTGCGCAAAAAATGTAGATCTTGCTAAAATACACAATTTATGTCTCAATAAATTTTCTTGTAGGATGAACCATTTCGGAGATATTCCTTGTTATGTGTGTGAGTTTTGGAAAACTTAGAACTTTAGCGAAATGCAACAACGTTGTTCATCTTTTTATATGTTAATCGTGCAAAGAGAACGGAATCTCAAAGGTCAAAAAGATTTGACTGTCGCACAAAGCCTTCTGTATTCTAATATCTCCCTTGCACCTACAAGGACATAAGCAATACGATAATTTGTACGAATGTTTATCTTAACTAACATGAAGATATAGGAATAAGGGTGTCTAAGAATGGTTAGTACAAGAGTAGAGAAAGTCATGTGAGTGCAACACGTCAGATTTTTGGTAAGACTGATAATGTTCCTCATCTATATTAGCGATGGAACTTCTCGATACCGATACTCAATATCGATTTTAAGTATCATTACTCAATTTAAAGCTGTAAAGGCAACTTACTCACTGACTTCGTGTGTTCTGATTAGTAGTTTTCTGTGTATAAATGCATGTGACCAATCTTATTTAGTGTGCTAATTCCCAAATTATTCCTATTCCACATTTTCCATTTGCCAACCATTTTTTAACTTGATTATTCCACCCATGCTTTATTATCACCTTTTGGTCGTGGTATTATTGCTTTGCCACAAATATCACATTACACATTTTCTCATCCGGTGATAAGTAATTAGTTATGTAACACTTGAAAGCAGTAAGTTAATGGATTAATTCTCTCCTACACACCTTGTTTCATTAGCATAATATACATGTTTAATTCAGTCATATTAGACATAATTAACCATTTGGAAATCAAATCAAACTAATTGAGGGAAAGAAAGAGCTATAAGTAATATTTCCCTTCGCTGTGTTCTCTCATGTTTTCTGATTTGTTTGCTGGATTCACAGAGTTTGATACATGTAACGGCTGAGAGTGAATCATCAGCTTGACTGTTGCAGAAACATGATTTAGTACGTCAGCTAAGCCAGCTTCATTCGTAATTCAAGTTAACGTGCATGTTACAGGAGTACCTCTTCTTCCTTTGCGCTTGTTTTGCATATTTTCATTTGAACATAAGAGACTATGGGGTACATTCATTCACTCCATGGAAATGCAGTCAAGGTCTTATCAAGAATTATAGTCCAGCAACTCTTAGGTCTCGATTCCTTTCATTCCTTACCTTTATAGCATCAGGTTAAACGCGACAATTTCAATAACGCAAAATTTTACCCTAATGTACAGGGTGCTAAAACAAGTGTCCTATATTGCGACAGGAGTTGGGATTGGTGAAAACTAGAATAAATGTTCCTGTAAACTTATGTCCGGAAACAAATACGTGTTGAGATATGAGCCATTTTAGAGAAATTTGCAATGTATGCACATTTTGGATAGGTTTGACACACACCAATGTCTTTAAATGTTCCCACAGCCAGAGTCCTAATGGATTGAGATCCGGCGAACGGGGGGGCCATACTACTGGACCTCCTCGACCAATCCATCGTCCATTAAATGTTTAGTTTAAGGGGAGTTAGGGGTGAGATTTGGCCCATTTGGTAAAAAGGTTGATTTTTAGATTTTTATGTTGAAAAATTGTTCAATGTTTTGTCTATTAAAAAGTGCAATGATTTTGATGCCAGCGTCATTTTTAAAGATCTGGCGGCCAATTTTAAATAGTGGTACATAGTGATTAAATGGCTGGTGGTTAGGCGTACCCACCCACCGAGACTGAATATTGACGGATCAGAAACTCAATCATGTAAATTATCCTTTATCTGCATCCACAAAATCATAAGTTGTCTCCGGAAGTGGTAACTAAAATTCTATTTCCGGATCAGCGACTTGGTTCTGACCAGCTGCTAGAACGCTATGCCAAGGTACGACACAGAACTTGAATGTATCTCTTCACATTGTTGTGTTAGCTATTTGTCCAAAATAGGTGTGTGTCTAGGAATAAACTTGAACTTGCAGTACTGAAAACTGTCATGGAGTTTAGTATGGGGTGTGTGAAGTCAATTCAAGTGTTGAATAGTCTTAGAAATTAAAACATCTCAGTTGGAACAATATGCATTTGTCAGAAGTGCAATGCTAGAAGATGTATTCAGAGTAGAAAATGCAGTGCCAGGAAACAAACGCATACAAGGAGAGCCTATAAATTCCAGAAATTGTCAGCATAAGAGAGGATAAGAGATCAGAAAGTGAAACCTATGCTGCAACACACCACTGATGGGTTTAGAACGTTTTAAAAGTTTAATTCTGTTTTTCTCAGTTTCTTTTTTCTCAGCATTTTCACGCATCTGAAAAACTCCTTGCGACAGAGTTCTTAAGGGATTCTTTTGAAAATTTCAGGATGTGTTCTTATTCATATAAGGCTCCAAAATTGCTCTGGGTTTTGATATCAGTCAAGTAATATTGAACATATTCTCATTCAAATGCCGATGGAAAGTTAAAAATACGTGAAATCTGTAAATAGACATATTAAAAAATTTCCAGATACGAAAGTACTTGTGTAAAATAAAAATCCAGAGCAATTATGACTTTCAAGTGCATGAAGCATCAGGTCACCAAGTTTCATGCCAAACATATAAAAATTGTTACGCAAGAAGCATTTTTAATCAGAGTATCTTTAATCAATTAAAAGCTTTTAATTAAAAAAACTATTTGACTTACATACTTCAAATTTTGTACAGCTGCATATCTAAACACTGTAGTAACGTGGTTAACATTTGGTAATACAATTTGGCATACAAATTGTAGAATTTTCTAAACTCACCCCTAACTCCCCTTAAGCGTTGTCGCAGGATGCCTTCGAAAAGGGGTGGTGCCCCGTCATGTATAAACCACATGCGTCGTCCTTCCACGAGCACAACTCCTCTAAAAGCACGGGTAACTCATCGCGCAGGAATCGATGACGCACAACACCTGTTGATCTGTTCGCTAAGATATACGGTCCTAGGAGTCTGTCACCCACAGTTCCTGTCCACACATTGGGGCTAAAGCGATCCTGATACACCAACCAACCTGAACCATCCCGCTCGGTTGCTTATCTGTTAGTTCTTCTAGCTCATATCTTGCTCTTAATCTTTTGTACTGTTCCAGAAATTTTTCTCAGTAGTTTTGTTACAAATCTTCATAGCATTTCCTTATCTGTGCTGTTCAGATTAATGTTTCTGGAGCATGTTTGCTATCGTGTTACTAATGCTTGGTAGCTATTGTATTTTGTCCCTCTATTACTGTAATCTATTTTTAATAGCCGTAACATAGCACAATAATCAATTAATCAGCATTTCCACTTTGAATTAGTTTTCTTCTCCAACTACCCGATTTATAATTGTTCTTTTGTCTCTATCTGCTGTCATTTTCACTATTGGTAAAATACTCTGCTGTAAACTGTGTGTTAGAAGTGCATATCAGAAAGATATCTTCCATTTTAATGTTTTTTTTTGGGGGGGGGGGAATTTTTTTCTTAATTATTCAGAGTTATTCAGATGATATCCATTTTAAACATGCTTCTCTTGTATCAGCTGAAGCAGAAAGAAGCATTTCGATGTACAAGGTTTTGTTGGCTGACAATAGGAAATCTTTTATTTGAAAATTTGCACAAGGCATTCATTTATACCAATTGTAACCTACGACACATTTGCCGAAGGTAAAAGAAGCAGGTAAGAAAGTGCAGCAAAGATCAATTAGGCACCAATATTCCAGTAAACCTGTAAATCATACTTATGGATGGAGGATTTTCTTGAAAATCTTTGTGTCGCATCTTTGGAAGAGCTTAAATGTAATGTTGTGCACGCACGCGCGTGTTGGCCTTACTCTGAAACAGCTTTTGTGGTTAAGAACTCTCGAAACATGTAGGTGTTTCCAGTGAAATCAGACATCGAATATCTGGGTGGAATAAATATTTCTACTTACTGTAATTACATAGTCGAGAAAGTAAAAGAGTAGTAGTAGAAAAATCGATTGCATTACTTTTCAACCTGCATCTTAGGATTAAGCGTGTTTTTATACTGAAACGCATGACGCTAAATGCCTCACATAAACTATTTTTATGGCGAACCTAGTGCTCAAAGGAAATAAAGTTTAATGTTTCGTGCATGTAACATATTGAATGACCAGTTAAGCTTTCATGCTGAGTTCCCTTTTGTTTGATTTGAAGAATGGCTCTTAGCAACCAGTTGCCGATGACCTTATCTTCCAAGTAATGTAACAAGATCATGCTGTAACGTGCAAGTCGGAATGAAACAGAATTAGTTGGAGTAACAGATTGCCTTGTTCCTGCACAACTGCTAATGGTTCACAATCGGCTTTCACGTTCTAGTCCACGTAGAATTCAATTGCAGCAGCTTTATCGATTCATACTCGAAAAGTTTGAAAACAAAAGTAAATGAATGTACTATCTGTCTAAGGCATTCATTGGATTTACGTTAGCAGGGAACGGAGTTTCTGAGTAGATGAATAAAATAGCCAATACTAACAATTCCTGCACCGTGCACAAACATGCACCTCTTTTTATGCTCTTGTGCAATCGGAATTACAGTGAATTACTTAAGTGCGTGTTCACATAAGCAGTTCTAGCGGCCAAATTAACGGAAACAAAGTTCTCCAGTGCGCCTTCTCTGCACTAGGTACCCAACAGTAAAATTGGATATCGAGATATAGACAGAAATACATGTTTTGAGCTCCATAAATAATAAAACAACTTTAGAAATAGGCATGTGTGTGCGTGCGTGTGAACACAACTCACGAAATGTGGGACCAATACCAAAGTTGGTATTTAAGTTCAGTATCTTCCGCAGATAAGACCTGATACATTTTCAAGAAAAATTCCTCAACCGAAACTACCTCTTTCCAGGAAACATTTTTTGTTTCTCTTAAACGCCTCAACGATTTCGATGCAAAAATACAAGTTTACGATATTTGCATGGCAAAATGTACAGGGTTACCACAAATAGCCGTTTGCTTGTGTTTAATAAAACATGTAACCAGTACCAATGAAAAGAGAAACTGAGCGGGTCAGCACAACAGTGGTCTAACCCTCCCCGATACACCATTTGCAACATTGAGGCCATCTGTGAGGTTCATCAGAAGACGAAGAGTAACTCAAGTTACTATTATATCGCTGTTGTAATAAACAAGATAAGAAGCGATCATAGCGCTCGACAACCAAGGTCAGTACGTAAAAAGAATACTATTTACATAGTTTGTTCATTGTAGTGGACAATAAAGTGCTTGCAGAGGTGTCGAAGGTGAACGTTCTGTCTCTCAAAAAGTTATATAGTGGAACTCCTTTCGACATCGCAAGAAGTAATAGCCACATGCGAATACACCTTTTGTAGTAAGACATCTCACACGACACACGTTAGTGGGAAAAAAGTGATTTTTCTAACTCATTTTGAAGTTTATCGTCCACAGTTTTACTAACTTCACCGGCTTTGATTTCCTATTTTTACACACACTTCTTCCACTATGCGTATAGCCTTTGACACATATAACTCGGAAATTTCTAAAGATGTCATGTTATTGAATAAGCAACTAAAGTTGTTCTTTATGATGCGCCCAAATGGCCTCGTTGTCGACCTCACTGTTCTTTATGAAATTTAAACTACTCACAAGGCTCAGGCGATAAATAGTTATTTATGATACAAGGGTTAAAAGAAGACTTAATTTTGTGAGTAGGTGTGATTCTGCAGGTCGAGTTGAGGGAACCTATGAACAAAATAAAATCCTTTTAACCGGTGCATCATACACTATGTTTAGACAGTCCTGAATATTTATAGGTATATTATAGATTATATCTAAATATATGGTATTGTTTTACCTTTCTCATGGCCATGATAGTCTTCGGGTTGCGATATTCATTTGCCTTGCATAGCATCAGTGTTGGCAACAACACTTTTACAAAACCATAATATTCTATATAAGGGAGGCAGTGGAAATAATAAAACGACGAAAATGACGTAACGATATTTAATTAATTAACATTATTAACGGGCTCAGCGCAGTGTATATTCACAATCAAATGACCCGCCATTTTAAACAAGCATTGTGTAACTTATACTCACGGCCTACTGGAAATCGAAACATTTACGTGTACTCCAGATGTATTAACTCGGTTACATAATATATTTGATTCATACGTTTATGAAAATTTGAAACTTATCGTACTTTTAGAAACCAATTATTGTGAGAGCTAATGATATGTATATTCACGTATCGATTACATATACATATGTATATATGTAATATTGCGAGCTGACAGAAATATAGACGTTCACTGGGGAAGACAATACAAACATCTCGCTCAGGCGCCAGTGCCTCGACAGGGGAATCCTTTGTTAACTTTGCGGACGTGTCCAGCACTATAGAACTTGGGATTAAAGGTAAAAATTAAGGTGAGACGTGCTTTATCTTGATGTTGCGTCATCTCTTCATTTCCGATGGGCACATTTATGCTTCACATTCATGGGGACAACCTTGTGTAGGAGCTACAGATATATTTATCCACCAATAAGAAAATTGTACTTATCTAAGGAAATTCTATCAACGAATAGGGGTCCCGAGTGAGATGGCTCCGCGGTAGTGTGTGATGCACTCGGGAGGTCGTGGATTCGATTCCAGTGGCTGAGCCTGCTAAGGGGTTTTTCGGGGGTTTTCCCGGGACGCTAATCGAGCACAGGGAAGGGCGGGTACATCATCCCCCGACTTCCCTGGCTTATTTCACCTCACTTCTCACTTCACTTCACCTTTCACCTGCTTGGTAGTTTCAGAGTTCTAAGTGTCGGCGGGAGTTTCGGCGTGCAATGGCAGGTGCATTGGCTCTCTCTAAATCCTTGTCCTCGAGATCGAGAGAGGTCTGAGTTCCGGGCTCCCCAGGGAGCCTGTGAGCCAGGAGGGGTAGAGGGGAGCCGGTGTACCAGCCGCCAGAGGAGAGAGTTCAAATCTGTAATCGTTAGGGACGCTGTCCTTTGCTGTCTTTTCTTCTCAGGACTCGCTATCCATCGTATCCTCTCACCTCACCCCTCCCTCCGACCACCCATCGTATCCTAACCTCACCCCTCCCTCCGGCCACCCATCGTGTCCTCTCACCTCATCCCTCCCTCCGACCATCCATCGCATCCTCTCACCTCACCCCTCCCTCCGGCCACCCATCGTATCCTCTCACCTCATCCCTCCCTCCGGCCACCCATCGTATCATCACCTCACCCCTCCCTCCGGCCACCCATCGTATCCTCTCACCTCATCCCTCCCTCCGGCCACCCATCGTATCCTCTCACCTCACCCCTCCCTCCGGCCACCCATCGTATCCTCTCACCTCTCTCCTCCCTCCGACCACACATCGTATACTCTCACCTCTCCTCCCTCCGACCACACATCCTATACTCTTACCTCTCTCCTCCCTCCGACCACACATCGTATACTCTCACCTCTCTCCTCCCTCCGACCACACATCCTATACTCTTACCTCTCTCCTCCCTCCGACCACACATCGTATACTCTCACCTCTCTCCTCCCTCCGACCACCCATCGTATACTCTCACCTCTCTCCTCCCTCCGACCACACATCGTATACTCTCACCTCTCTCCTCCCTCCGACCACCCATCGTATACTCTCACCTCTCTCCTCCCTCCGACCACACATTGTATACTCTCACCTCTCTCCTCCCTCCGACCACCCATCGTATACTCTCACCCTCTCCTCCCTCCAACCACCCATCGTATCCTCTCACCTCACCCCTCCCTCCGGCCACCCATCGTATCCTCACCTCACCCCTCCCTCCGGCCACCCATCGTATCCTCTCACCTCATCCCTCCCTCCGACCATCCATCGCATCCTCTCACCTCACCCCTCCCTCCGACCATCCATCGCATCCTCTCACCTCACCCCTCCCTCCGACCATCCATCGCATCCTCTCACCTCACCCCTCCCTCCGACCATCCATCGTATCCTCTCACCTCATCCCTCCCTTCGACCACCCATCGTATTCTCTCACCTCACCCTTCCCTCCAACCACCCATCGTATCCTCTCACTTTTCTCCTCCCTCCGACCACCCATCGTATACTCTCACCCTCTCCTCCCTCCAACCACCCATAGTATACTCTCATCCTCTCCTCCCTCCGACCACCCATCGTATACTCTCACCTCACCCTTCCCTCCAACCACCCATCGTATACTCTCACCCTCTCCTCCCTCCGACCACCCATCGTATACTCTCACCCTCTCCTCCCTCCGACCACCCATCAAAAATTCTCTCCTCCCTCCGACCACCCATCGTATACTCTCACCTCTCTCCTCCCTCCGACCACACATCGTATACTCTCACCCTCTCCTCCCTCCAACCACCCATCGTATACTCTCACCCTCTCCTCCCTCCAACCACCCATCGTATACTCTCTCCTCCCTCCGACCACCCATCGTATACTCTCACCTCACCCTTCCCTCCAACCACCCATCGTATACTCTCACCCTCTCCTCCCTCCGACCACCCATCGTATACTCTCACCCTCTCCTCCCTCCGACCACCCTTCAAAAACTCTCTCCTCCCTCCGACCACCCATCGTATCCTCTCACTTTTCTCCTCCCTCCAACCACCCATCGTATACTCTCACCCTCTCCTCCCTCCGACCACCGATCGTATACTCTCACCCTCTCCTCCCTCCAACCACCCATCGTATACTCTCACCCTCTCCTCCCTCCGACCACCCATCAAAAACTCTCTCCTCCCTCCGACCACCCATCGTATACTCTCACCCTCCCCTCCCTCCAACCACCCATCGTATCCTCTCACCTCACCCCTCCCTCCGGCCACCCATCGTATCCTCACCTCACCCCTCCCTCCGGCCACCCATCGTATCCTCTCACCTCATCCCTCCCTCCGACCATCCATCGCATCCTCTCACCTCACCCCTCCCTCCGACCATCCATCGCATCCTCTCACCTCACCCCTCCCTCCGACCATCCATCGCATCCTCTCACCTCACCCCTCCCTCCGACCATCCATCGTATCCTCTCACCTCACCCCTCCCTCCGACCACCCATCGTATCCTCTCACCTCATCCCTCCCTCCGACCATCCATCGCATCCTCTCACCTCACCCCTCCCTCCGACCACCCATCGTATCCTCTCACCTCACCCCTCCCTCCGACCATCCATCGTATCCTCTCACCTCACCCCTCCCTCCGACCATCCATCGCATCCTCTCACCTCACCCCTCCCTCCGACCACCCATCGTATCCTCTCACCTCATCCCTCCCTTCGACCACCCATCGTATCCTCTCACTTTTCTCCTCCCTCCGACCACCCATCGTATACTCTCACCCTCTCCTCCCTCCAACCACCCATAGTATACTCTCATCCTCTCCTCCCTCCGACCACCCATCGTATACTCTCACCTCACCCTTCCCTCCAACCACCCATCGTATACTCTCACCCTCTCCTCCCTCCGACCACCCATCGTATACTCTCACCCTCTCCTCCCTCCGACCACCCATCAAAAACTCTCTCCTCCCTCCGACCACCCATCGTATACTCTCACCTCTCTCCTCCCTCCGACCACACATCGTATACTCTCACCCTCTCCTCCCTCCAACCACCCATCGTATACTCTCACCCTCTCCTCCCTCCAACCACCCATCGTATACTCTCTCCTCTCTCCTCCCTCCGACCACCCATCGTATACTCTCACCTCACCCTTCCCTCCAACCACCCATCGTATACTCTCACCCTCTGCTCCCTCCGACCACCCATCGTATACTCTCACCCTCTCCTCCCTCCGACCACCCATCAAAAACTCTCTCCTCCCTCCGACCACCCATCGTATCCTCTCACTTTTCTCCTCCCTCCAACCACCCATCGTATCCTCTCACTTTTCTCCTCCCTCCAACCACCCATCGTATACTCTCACCCTCTCCTCCCTCCGACCACCGATCGTATACTCTCACCCTCTCCTCCCTCCGACCACCGATCGTATACTCTCACCCTCTCCTCCCTCCGACGACCCATCAAAAACTCTCTCCTCCCTCCGACCACCCATCGTATACTCTCACCTCTCTCCTCCCTCCGACCACACATCGTATACTCTTACCTCTCTCCTCCCTCCGACCACACATCGTATACTCTCACCTCTCTCCTCCCTCCGACCACACATCGTATACTCTCACCTCTCTCCTCCCTCCGACCACACATCGTATACTCTCACCTCTCTCCTCCCTCCAACCACACATCGTATACTCTTACCTCTCTCCTCCCTCCGACCACACATCGTATACTCTCACCTCTCTCCTCCCTCCGACCACACATCGTATACTCTCACCTCTCTCCTCCCTCCGACCACACATCGTATACTCTCACCTCTCTCCTCCCTCCGACCACACATCGTATACTCTCACCTCACCCTTCCCTCCAACCACACATCGTATACTCTCACCTCACCCTTCCCTCCAACCACACATCGTATACTCTTACCTCTCTCCTCCCTCCGACCACACATCGTATACTCTTACCTCTCTCCTCCCTCCAACCACCCATCGTATACTCTCACCCTCTCCTCCCTCCGACCACCCATCGTATACTCTCACCTCTCTCCTCCCTCCGACCACACATCGTATACTCTTACCTCTCTCCTCCCTCCGACCACACATCGTATACTCTCACCTCTCTCCTCCCTCCGACCACACATCGTATACTCTTACCTCTCTCCTCCCTCCAACCACCCATCGTATACTCTCACCCTCTCCTCCCTCCGACCACCCATCGTATACTCTCACCTCTCTCCTCCCTCCGACCACACATCGTATACTCTTACCTCTCTCCTCCCTCCGACCACACATCGTATACTCTCACCTCTCTCCTCCCTCCGACCACCCATCGTATACTCTCACCTCTCTCCTCCTTCCGACCACACATCGTATACTCTTACCTCTCTCCTCCCCCCGACCACACATCGTATACTCTCACCTCTCTCCTCCCCCCAACCACCCATCGTATACTCTTACCTCTCTCCTCCCCCCGACCACACATCGTATACTCTCATCTCTCTCCTCCCCCCAACCACCCATCGTATACTCTCATCCTCTCCTCCCTCCGACCACCCATCGTATACTCTCACCTCTCTCCTCCCTCCGACCACACATCGTATACTCTCACCTCTCTCCTCCCTCCGACCACACATCCTATACTCTTACCTCTCTCCTCCCTCCGACCACACATCGTATACTCTCACCTCTCTCCTCCCTCCGACCACACATCCTATACTCTTACCTCTCTCCTCCCTCCGACCACACATCGTATACTCTCACCTCTCTCCTCCCTCCGACCACCCATCGTATACTCTCACCTCTCTCCTCCCTCCGACCACCCATCGTATACTCTCACCTCTCTCCTCCCTCCGACCACACATCGTATACTCTCACCTCTCTCCTCCCTCCGACCACCCATCGTATACTCTCACCTCTCTCCTCCCTCCGACCACACATCGTATACTCACTTCTCTCCTCCCTCCGACCACCCACGGAGATATCTATGATCATTCGCAGTGTGGAAGTACACGAAGGTGGCTCGAACACAGTGGGAATATGCGATATTAACAAGGAATGTTTCAGTGAGGACGCGGCCTTTCTTCTTAAGCACCTTGCGGGGGGAGTGCATTGAATAAAAGGTATTAAGCCAATAACTGCTTCTTTATTGCACAACCTGAGAAAGAGATGTTCCATTCATGTAGAGAAGTCCGTTCGGCGGCGCCGTGGCCGAGCGGTTAGAGCGTCCGCCTACCGCCTAGGGCCATGGCGGCGCGGGTATAATCCCAGGGACCCGCATGTGGTATTCGTGGACGAAGCGGTGTCTCCTCACGGTTTTCCGGTTTCCCCCGCCACTCATTCCACTATTTGCACCATCATTACCTTTCCAATCAATTTCGCCTGTATTTCATATCATCTATTCCTCACTATACTGGTTCTTGACTGAGCACCCGCTTCCAGGTCTTCACTCTGTCCGGTCCATAGGTTCCTCTGCTCCCCGACAGGTGTCTGACCGTAGACACTGACTTGTAGGCTCTAGGGGATGTCAGTTCTCCATACGGGGAATGTAATCAGGTAAAGAAGTAATTTCTCTCTCTCTGTCCATCTCTATCTCTCTCCCCTATGTCGTCTTCCCCCTTTGTCCCCCTCTCTCGTTGTGCCAAAATGAACCCGTTCCAAAATATGATTTCGCATATGAACCCGTTCCAAAATGTACATTTAGCAATTATCTTTGAATATATTAAGGCAAATGATCATGTTAAATAGGGAACCAGTTTGTTTTATCGCTTAACAGCCGATTGCACTAAAAGTCAGTGTGACAAAAGTAGCAGGGGATCTATGGCTGCAGAAATTGCACGATATAACATTTGTGCATATATTACCTGTGCCGAAATAGATTCTTCTTCTTCTTCTTCTTCTTCTTCTTATTATTATTATTATTATTATTATTATTATTATTATTATTATTATTATTATTATTATTATTATTATTATTATTATTATTATTATTATTATTATTATTATTATTATTATTATTATTATTATTATTATTATTATTATTATTAAAGTTAGAACATGATAACTAGGTGGAGGGTGGTGGTTTTTAAACTATTATTTCTCTGGAATGTGACATAAGCGATTCATTTTTACTTTCTCTTCTGACGTATACTGTATTGCATTTAGCGAAAGACTCAACGAGATTTCACGGAAAATAAATGTTTTGAGACTCCCTGAATAAAAAAAGGTTTTTAGGAAATGGTGTGTGTATGTCTGTGTTACTTAAATACGAGTACTAAACTTGATACCATCTTCCAAGGTTGCGACACAAAAGATCTTCAAAAATATCCTATCCCGGGCTACCCTTCACATATTTAGAAAATTTTGATTTCGTTAAAAATGACACTAACGTTTTTGATGTTTAAGATATTTGCATGCCTAATGTATATCTTGAATTTTCTGAGAATGTCCTCAGTGGTTCTTCATTCTGGATCACTTTTGCATAAGCCTTACTACACAAAAACTGTATATCTGTTAAAACACACAGTTTATGTCAAATAACTGCGCGCGCGCGTGTGTGTGTCTGTCAGTCAGTCTGTGGACAGCATAACTCAAAAACGAAAAGTCGGTTAGAAACCAAAGTTGGTATTTAAGTTTAATGTCTTTCAAGGGTGCGACACGAAGATTTTGAGGAAAATTGCTCCATCCTAAACTACCCTTTACATTGAACATCTTTAGAAAACTTTCATTTTCTTGAACATAGCTAAACGATTTTGATTAAAATGCCATATGTTTAAAATATTTGTATGACAAATGAAATGTATATTTTGAATTTTCTGGCTATAGCCTATGTAGTCCTGTTTACTCTGGATGACTTTTGAATAACTCATAAACCATAAGAGGTAGACAATCTTACTATACAAAAATGAAGACCTCGCTAAAACACAGATTTATGTCTGAGTAATTTTTTTGCAGAGTGAAGCATTTCGGAGATATTCCTTGTTATTTGTGGCAGATTCGAAGAACTTAAAATTTTCGTGAAATGGAACATCGTTGTTCATTTTTTATATGTTAAGTGTGTAAAGAGAGCGGAATCTCAAAGCTTTAAACGATTTGTCTGTGGCTCAAAGCCTACTGTATTCTAATATTCCCCTTTGACCTGCAAGGAAATCAGCAATAAGATAATTTGTACAAATACTTATCTCAACACGAAGAAGATGGAAGATTAAGAGTTTGTAAGAATGGTTAGAACAAGAGTAGAGAAAGTCATGTGTTTCTTTTTTTGTCCTGGACATGCAACGAGAATGTAATTTCAAGTTCATGACATAGCGACCACTTCTTTAAAGATTTGGCCATTGCTTAGGTCTGTTGTTCTCGCAATTCACTGTATGTACCTTCAAAGAAATATGCAATGAAACAACTTCAACAAACTCAGAGTCTGGAAGTATGGGTGAGAGTGTAGATGGGTGAATTTAATACTTATAAAGAAAACAAGTATTACTAATATGTAGAATGCTAGTTAAGGAAAAACCGTGGATATGCCCTTAAAACACGGCATATAATGGGAAGGGGAACAAACTCCCAGGTTGTTGGAGTGTCAGATACCACGGTGTAGAGGCAATTGTCTGATTGCTTTCTTGCAGGGAGCCATGAGCTGGTGGAAAGTGTGTGGTATCCAGTTTCTTTCCAAGAAATGCTCCAAGCCCTGCCGGAACATTTGATGTCATGTGAGCGGAAGTTAACCCATAAACTAGATCACTTTCTGTACAATGCTACAGACTTATTGGTTTAGAAATAACGCTGTCGGACCTCACAGGAATTGGCTTCAGCAACAGTGCCATTACTCAGCGTTTTTAAGTGGAAAACTCCTTTGACGTGTTTAACTTTTCCCCCTTTGCGAAATCATCAGGGCTCCGAGGTGACAATTCGACACCACTGGTTTTTTTTCTCTCCAACTCTTAAGAGTCACACACTCGACCACCGAAATATTCTTTTCATGAATGAAATTAACACGCCCACAGTACTAGCTAATGATCTGTTTAATGCACCTACTAGTGGTTCACTTAATAACATGGCCAAGGGGACAAGGTATCAACTTCAGTATGTATCGCGGCCGGAGTTCAAGCTGCATCCTTTTGTCGGTTTTTGCAGCATTCGCAAAACTGCGACAACAATCTACTACAGAAACAGACGATAGAGGTAACAGCAGCAATAATCTGTCACAGAAAGAAACTTTACCGCCCAGCTAGTGAAGCTCGTTTCTCATCTAGTCTACGTGGTTCACTCATTCTTGTTCCATCATCATTTAGAACAGCATGAGCACATTAATTAGGTCAACATTTAGGTTTAATTTGAACCTGGATAATCTTCCGCGAACTTCTCGCGTTTGTTGTAAATGTTACTACAGCTTATCTGATGACGCCAAACAGTCCTTTATCGTGTTCTTGCACAAACTACACACAAATAATGTAGTTTCTCCAGAATACTGCACTTTACCCCCTTATATAACGTTTTCCACTAATTGTTTATTTGGTATGTCTATCAATATCAGGTTTTGTTTCTTTTTATATCCATTTTTAGTTTCATTGGGACTAAGACTTCTCCCTTTTCTTCTTTAAAACAAACTTATCCATTACTTCTTAGAAAAGAGAACACAAAGAGAAACTGTATATAATGTAATGCAAATTACGCAAATCAATACTGACAGTTTACTGCAGTATATTTGACAAGGAACGTGTGTATCTATACGTGTAAAAGTTAATTTAAACAAAATAATAAAGTTTCATTTGGCAGATTGCTGTTGGGTCCATTCAATATACAAATTTCACTCTTAAAACCCCTCATTAATAGTATAATTTATAAAATGCTCTACTAGGAGCATTTTGCACAAGCTTATAATATTTTGAACAAATGTAAATTTTGATTTGTGCATTTTTGTGACGCTTTATTTTCTAGCTTAAACCCTGATCGCAAGTTTTTCAAGTTTCAAGTTATTTATTAGAAAAGTGTTGGCCTGGTGCCGGTACAATGGGCCCGGCTTACAGGCTATATTTAACATTTTTTTACATTTGGCTTTCTTTATATATACACTTTTTTCGGTGTCTACAAAAAACCCATACGGTGACCATCTGTAGGTCACCGAGAATAGCTTTCTTTTGTCTTTTTAAGTTCTATTTCGTCTTTATGTTATATATACATATGTACATACAAATTATTTACAGACACATTCACGCACGCATTCACCCACGCACACTCTCACACACATACACACATCTTCACTGGGCACACCAGAGATATGCGTCCCAGCGCACTGCACTATTTACACTATGTACACTGTCCCACGGTGGCAGTTCCTGAATATTTTTCGAGGTGAGGGCCTCTGCCGGAACATGTATGTGGCCTAGGATCGAGGTTGCGTGCACGCGCATTAGTCGGCGAGCCGAGCCGCTTCTAGAACATTTTGATTCTAGTATGCTTGCGGTGCTTCGGCTCGCCTTTGCCAATGTTGGCGACGACGTCGTTTTCGTGGTTTCTAATGCGCGTCCATGCAGCCGTTGCTCGTTTTTCAATTGCCTCCGGGATGAACGGGATCCTGGTTTCAAGGTGTAGTGTTTGGGTACTGGTGAGGAGTGGAGCAGACAGGATTTTTCTGAGGGAGAGGTTTTGGAGGGTTTGGAGTTGTTTCAGGGCGGTTTTGGAGGCATTAGCCCAGGCCACACATGCATACAGGACCACCGAGAGAATAAATGACTTATATAATATCAGTTTTGACTTCAGTCGCAACTGTTTACTGCGGAAGATGGGGGCGCACAACTTTAGCCGCTGTCTGCCTTTATTGGCGCTATTTTTTATGTGGGTGGACCAACACATTGTGCGGTCCAAGGTGACACCTAAGTATTTAACCTGCTGACGGCAGTGCAATATTTGACCACCGACCGTTAGGTCCTTTGCCAAAGTGTGACGCCGCTTAGAGAAATGAATTAGCTGGCATTTGTCGGGGTTAATTTTGATTTTCCAGTCATGTTGACATGAGAGGAAGTTGTTAACATAACGTTGCATTTCTGCAAGGCCGAAACGTGGATTTCTATGGTGGTTGTATATTGCAGTGTCGTCAGCATACATGGCGACCTTGCATCTGGCGTCCACTGGGAAGTCATTAGTGAATAATATGTACAGAAAAGGGGACATGATTGCCCCTTGTGGGACGCCAGCCCGCATCACTCGCTCCCGTGAGGAGGAGCGGCCCACTTGGACGTAAAACTGCCGTTTTTCTAGAAAATTGTGCAGCAAGTATAGATAATTTTGAAGAGCCGGGAAATTGTGGTGCAGTTTGTAAATGAGGCTATTGTGCCAGCACCGGTCAAATGCGGCTTCTACGTCCAGAAATAGCGCCAACGTTGAAGCCCCATTGTTAAATTGCTCTGTTACATCATCAGTTAGTCTGAGGAGCTGTAGTTCAGTGGAATGTCCTTTTCTAAAGCCAAATTGTGAATTTGAGAGCTCATATGTTGCCGAGACTTGTTTTTGTAGTCGAGAAAGGATACATTTTTCGAGCAATTTACCAATAGTAGACAAAAGACTAATGGGGCGGTAGTTTTGCGGTTGTCTGATGCTTTTCCCTTGCTTTGGGAGCATGATAACCTTAGCTCGTTTCCAAGTAGAGGGGAAATAGCCTTGCCCCTGATCGCAGCCTTAGTTGTGAGTAATAAAATTGTGTATAGCTCTTTACCTTTCAGGGTGGTTCCCTTGCACCGTAAAACATAAAACGCATGTGCATTGGCTCTCAGTCAGTCACATGGTCAATTGTTTTCCCTCCATCTTGGCTTTTCTATCCTATTATTTTAAAGTATGAACATTAGGGAGCGGGTTTGTAAGTCAATTTTTTTTTGCTTATAAAATTCTGTTTTACGTAACTTAAGAATACACGTTTTTGTAATATTTTTATGTAATACATTATGAATACATTATGTAATTTTGCAAAAACATAATTGTCGCGTTTCTTTGTTACAATTGTTAAATTTAACAAAAAATCTCGTGCACTGCCAGACTATGAGAACGTAATATATCTTAAACGTGGTATTTCAATCAAAATAGTCATTTTTAAAAATATCAACATTTTTGGAGAAATATTCTATGTAAAGGTTAGTCTGGAGTGGGGTCATTTTTTGAAAGCCTTAGTGTAGTATCCTTGGAAGATACTCAACTTAAAAACTACGTTTGATATTTAACGGACCTTTCGTTTTTGAGGTACGCCAACCACAAACTGCCAGACTGACACACGCACGCGGAACCTTTTCTAGAAATCTTTTTTTTTTTCATTTATTTATTTATTTATTTATTTATTTATTTATTTATTTATTTATTCCGGGGGTCCCAGGAAATGTAGAAATATAGAATTTTTGGGTAGACTGCAATACTTCACCTATTTACTGCAAGTGCGCAGTAGAGAGATTAAAGACTACCCATTCTCATATTTTTCATCCCTTACGTACAAATTGTCTATTTGACCAATCTGGACAAAAATTTGGACTTAGGTCTAATAGCAAGCTATAGGTTGCGCGTTCGTTCTTGACGAATGACCTTGAGCAGAAATCCAATGAGTGAGCCTACCCTTAATAAAAAAGGTCAGCAAATGTTTATGCTACGATAACAGACACCTCTGTTTTCCTCTGTCACGCTTATGTATACAGTCGACTGCAAAAGTTTTGTGCGGTACGGATGTATGCATACAACGAAAATAACAGCAATTCAGACAAGGAAGACGAGGGAGAAATGTCGGGAATAGAAGAAATGCAATAAAGTTAAGTGGAAACAGTTATAGAGGTATAGTGCATAATACGTGTGGCTGATATTACTGGAAGTGTGATAAATTTATTTGTAGTGTTGTACTGGTTCAGCTCAGAAGCATGTGCGTCGTCTCACTGCAGACTGTACCTCCGCTCTCTTTCAATGCTAACGTTCCCGCAAAAGCTGAGTAGTGACTCGCATTCAACCTTACATATACAATTTTCATTCGTCAAGAAGTAACGCGCGACCTGTACTTGCTACGGACTACTTGCGACTTATGAAATCGCCCATGTCCTTATTTTTCATTCCTTATTAATAGAATGCACCAATGCAATGACAGCTGTGGTTTAACATATTTAATGACAATGAGAACGCAAATTGAGTCTTTGTTTATCTGATAAACCTTCAAATATAGACGAAAACACTAATAATAATAATAATAATAATAATAATAATAATAATAATAATAATAATAATAATAATAATAATAATAATAATAATAATAATAATAATAATAATAATAATAATAATAATAATAGGTAATAATAATAATAATAATAATAGGTAATAATAATAATAATAATAGGTAATAATAATAATAATAATAATAATAATAATAATAATAATAATAATAATAATAATAATAATAATAATAATAATAATAATAATAATAATAATAATAATAATAATAATAATAATAATAATAATAATAATAATAATAATAATAATAATAGGTAATAATAATAATAATAATAATAATAATAATAATAATAATAATAATAATAATAATAATAATAATAATAATAATTATAATAATAATAATAATAATAATAATAATAATAATAATAATAATAATATAATAATAATATAATAATTATTATTTTAAAAAACTGCTTCACTTGGCGCTCTACCTTGAGCACATCCATGCAAAGAGTGTAAAACCAACTTGCGGAGCTTGCTTTCTACATGCACTTCAACTTATATGATGAAATCCACCTTTGTTGTTTTTGCCCATCAAATTACGTATTTCAACACATTGATATCTTGTGGACATTCATAAGTGCAAGAACAGTCACGCTATCATCAGGCCATTCTGTCATCAGCGATGATTCTCATCCAACTTTTCAACGCCTGCATGTTGGAAACGGAATAGGTCCGTTGGTGACTACGCACTATGATGCGCGTTTTTTCATATCTTACTAGTCGCGTGAGGTGTATCTGACACTCCAAACAAAAGCAACTCTAATTTCATATGTGTGCAGCAAATCATTAATATAAATATGTTTACTGAATAAATGACTCTAGGGTGCTAACTCCCCTAATATGAGTATATTTTTTATATTAATTAAATATCAAACTACTTTTTCTTGAAGCACATACAGTATTTCCTATTTGCTTATAACCTATGGTAAAATTATTTGTTTGAGGTATTCTTTGTTGTGTACTACTGATTTAAGCCACTACATACCTGTATCACTAAGCATTTATTCAGTCAACTCGTACAAAAGTTTTATGAATTTAGTCACTGCCACTGGCTGCATTATCGTAACACTTTTCACATTTTTATATGGTTTATACATACGACTTTCAAATATCGGACACACTGCTATTAACTGTTATGTTTTTACCTTGCAGAAGCTTCCACGTTTTGTTCTACTTGGTAAGGATGCATTGTTGAATTAAACACAGTGACAACAGGCAAGGAAAACAACTGTACGGTTTTTCTCAGCGCACGATACCATAAAGAGTCGCGCGGGGTGTTGACAGCACCCTAGGCATATTGTTGCGTATTTTCGTAGAACTCGGGCTCCCATTATTGATTCTATTTTTATTCAAGACTAGCACATTCCTTCCTAGAAAGGTACCAAAGATCATGAAGGTACACTCATATACATTGTATCGTATGGGGTGATGATTCGTTGGAACATTATTTACATACATCGATAACAATGACTGGAGTGTTCTGAACACCCGCGCGACCGCTAAAGGGTTAATGGTACTCTGGCAAATTAAAACTAAAATAAATTAACTCATTAATTGTAGTGACGGAAAGTTGATTTCACAGTGTAAAAGTTTAGCAGTAAATTAACTGATAATACACATTAGTTACTTAAAACGGGAAGAAAACAATATCAAGAGAGAATAAAAGGAAATTGGCGGGAGGTTATGCTGTAAAAAACGCGCTTTCTGGGCGACCATTCTCTATTTTTAGGCTGTTTCTGTTTTTAACATTATTGAAACCATTGTAAGTTTAAATATTCAGCAGCAATAATCACAGACAACATTGATTGTTTAAAGATTATGGTAGTCTGATATCACTGGTTTTCCCACTCCTTGCTGGTAATCAAGGCTCTGTAATGCAATTAGCCGTCGTCATTGTTGAGCAACCGAGACCAAGAAAATGCCGGCGGCCAGCTCGTGTAATTGCGATTTGCAATACGAGTATTGTCGAGAAAAAGCAGCTAGCATATCTGCATTAGGAATCAGGAGTTTGTTCTTCTCTTGTGTCAGTTGAGAGGATGACAATGTTGGTTTAATAGCAACAGGCGATTGTGCTCTGTTCATAATGCTAAGTGGTGGAAGAGACGAAATGCAGGAAACAGTGGGAACATCTGATATTTAAAGTTAACAGAATACAGCTAGTTAACTTGCACTGCCAACATGAGAAATGTTTAACTAATTATAGCTTGTTTCACGTAACCTATGAATGATGCAGGCGTAACAACCATTATGCAACTATAGTGTATAGATTGCATCAAATAAGTCAGCAATTTAAACCAAACATTTCTATGGGAAAAACAAACAGTATGGCCTTTATAGGTAACAATCCTGTTAGATGTAAAATTGTAATAAATAATAAGAAAATACACCAGGTACATCAATTTAACTGCTTGGGGTGTGATGTTAGTTAAGTTTGTGATGAAGATTCAAATATTAAGTCACAAAGATATCAAATTATGCAGGGGATAATAAGAAATCGGAGACACACACTTGAAGTTCATAAACTAATGGTAGTGCCATCCATTCTATGTGGAAGTGAGTCATGGATGAAAGACGCATCCAAGCAGAGAATTCACCAGAAGGGATAAAATACCAAATCTTCAAATAAGAGAAGATTTAAATATGTAAGCGATAACATTTTACAGTATAGATAAAATTGGAGAGAACATCTGCAGCATATGGAGGAAGCTCGTATCCCAAAGATGGCCTTGAATTATTATCGACCTCTGGGTGAAGGAACGTGGGAAGACCAAGGAAGAGATGGGAATGAGACCGCAACAAACAGGCCGAAAGGCCTAATACCTGAAAGGAACAATACTATATTATATGTACAAGGTGGTTCACCTGTTTATTATTTTTGGAGATAGACAACACCTCATACTCTGAAAGCAACAATGTCGGAATTACCGTCGACCATTTGGCCTGCCCTTCATGGGCAAATAGACCGTAGCAGCGCATGCTTTTGGAATGGACTGCTGCTGAGGTCTAAGGTTCATTAAGTAATAAGGATCAGGTGAACCGGGCGCAGGACCGAAGCCTCCCGTATTCAGGTAGCTTAGCAGGTCACAACCCCGAAGGCTCCCGTGGAACCGGTCTAATTAGCCAGCAGGTGGGGTGGAATGGGTATGCGCAATTTTTTCCATAAATTTCATCTAACTCAAAGCTGGTGGCAAAATAAATAAAATTTCGGACTTGCACTGACTACTATTCCAAAAATGAAATCGGTTTGCCAATGATGAAAAAAATGTTCCTTGCATCAGAATTAAAACAATAGTGTAATACTCAATAATTGACAGCACACTAAATTCATTAATTTCGGGGGGGGGGGGGAGGGAGGCGTCGCGGCCTGTCCTTACCCCCTCCCCCTTCGCGACGCCCATGAAGAGTTTATTTTCAGTATGCGATTTTTTTAATTCAGTGGCACTTTTAAAAAGTATAATAGCCGTTTTAAGAGAAAATAATTTGTATACATTAAATTTCAATGCCTATTTTTCTCGTTTTACCGATTTTCAGCAGTTTAATATTCTTTAAGGTGGGTACCGGACTTTGGAACCACTGCCTTAGAGGAAACAGTTTGGTCATGCTATACACACACGGTAAAGTAGAGTGGTCGCTCGGCAAGTATCCATTTCGGCCTCTTTGATTCTAGCCTTGATGTAACTTGACACATTTATGACATTTGTGACTGTTTTGAGCCATGTTCACTTTAGGAGCTGGTTGGTTTCCACTTCGGCGTCTCTAATTTTAGTGTTGGGTTAACTTGACACATTTATGGCACTGTGGCCGAACTTGCAGCTTTGTTCACATGTTTCTGAAAGAAAGGAAAGTATAAAATACATACAGCAAACTTTCACCACAGGGAACGGTAGAATCGTCCCTTTATGTGAAACTGGAAAGCCGAAGAGTGTCCTGACGGTAGCGTGTTCATTGTTCACGATCTATGCCAATGTCATCGAGCCACCATTTCTATACCTTTTTTTTTTAACAACTGTAAGAATTAGATTAAAGATCACCGCTATTCATTGTCTTACGTGGCTCTAATGCATCGTCAACGCATTATTTAACAATTGTTAGAAAGGAAAATATGAGCGATTTATACTATTTGGTGTATCTAAAGATTATTTAGCATATTTCCATTAGGTGCTAAGGAGTGTTTCAGAACAATACTGTCTTGATTTTCTTATTGAAGACGACAGGATATTACGAGAGTCCCCACCCTCTTAAATTCGTCCTTGACCTTGTGTTACAACATACTACTGTATTTCACTCGGGAGTTTAGCTATGACCTTGTGGTTGGCACAAGTGAACCTGAGATGACACGCTGTTGTTTATTCCTCTCGCGCTGACGTTTTCCGCTCTGCCTCAAAAGCAACTTATCCTTTCTTTCTCGGGCATTAATACATTACGTTACCGCATCAAACAAAGCAATAAGGATCATACTTTCAATAATATTACTAATGAATTAGTTTATTGGAGACTCAAGACGCCATAATTGTAGCAATACTGGCACTGCTTAAGTTAACCTGTATTACAGACAGTAATTCTGGACTGCTGTGTTACTCTATTTACATCGTATATATACGAAGAAGCTCCCCATTTCACGCCGCGATTACACGTTCAAGGACAAAGACATTCTTCTGAGTAAATGACTGGCACACATCCGTCACACCTCAGATAACAGTTGACTAACAACTTAGTGATCACTCACAACACCGCGCGGTTCCTCCTTTGGCCACGCATAAATAAACGCAATGTTACCTGTCCTGAGTAGGGAAATCTCAAATCTTACAGGGCAATCTCAAAGACCAGGCAACTGATTCTGATATTTGTTTTACCGTTGAGAAGCCCAGGGATTTCTGACAGTCATGGGATTGTAAAGTACTATCTGATGTGATTTCATAAATAGCAAAAATATCTAAAAGGACATTCAAAGCCCTTGTACTACTTTTACTATAGTAATATCATGCACCAGTTTTTTTAAAACTTTGTCTTGCTTGGTGAAAAGGGGATGGCCCCCCTCCCCCTCTGGATCCGCTCTTGTGCTGTACACAATTGATTTGTTCACGTTTATGACGTTAATTTGTTTGGTAAGCCGAACGTTTTCAACAGCGAAATAACACGCCCTCGTTAGAAGTTTACAATTAAGTTCTAACAGCCAGAACACCACAATTTTGAATGTACTCTATTATAAATATATAGGATATGTTTACCAATTACTTGCATGGCACCAAATGCATCAGAGAATGTGCACCGTATCATGGTACTTAAGTAAGCCTATCATTTTCCCCGTTAAAATACGGGAGCCTGAAAAGGTGATCAGTTCATCAGTACTTTCTGAAAGTCGTATTAGCGTAACATTAGAATGAAGGAAACATAACATTGAATAAATACACTTTGCATCAGAACAATGTTTATTAATACCCTAAGTGAATCGCACTTACAGATTCTTCATATTACCAGTTTTGTTTGTATTTTTCACCTGAGTGAATTTATTTTGGATGTTGTTGCAACAGCAGCAGAAGTCAGTTTGTTCTTTGATTTATCAAGAGTTCCCACCATGTGCAATCGAAAATTTCGCATGGCAAACTTTACAGTGAACTTTATAATTAAACTTTGTCTCTTCGAGGAAAGGATATTTTCCTTTAAATTGGACAGAAGAGGCATCTCTGTTTTGGCATAATAGCTTAAGTTCACGCAAATAACAACACAGCACATAAACTGCCAACACTAGACTAGCCAAACTTCATCTGTCTTCACTGTTCACAAACAATGGCAATAAGTGAGATAAGCGCCTACTCTTCCTAATTTAGGAAGACCATGTAGTGTGTGATGATGAAGTTGCTCGAGCTTTCGGCCATCTTAACTGTATGGCCTTACTCACGTGATGAAGGCCATAGAGTTAAGATGGCCGAAAGCTCGATCAACTTCAACATCACACGGCTGGTAACCCGAGAAGTTTTAATCAACAAATATGGTATATATTTATTGCTATTAATACAGTTCAATTACATTTTCAATATAGGCCTATATCGTCGTCAATAGCTTAAAAATAAATCACATCCTGCCTTTGAGAAATCACTTTTGTTTTTGTTTCAACAATGAATGTTTGAATATGTTTCAAACTACTAACGACTATATTTTAATTCATCTTGTAGATTTAAAAAATAAGTGTTACTTAGAAAGAAAATTGTTCATAATAAGGGTTACATTCCATATTTTTGTTCGGATAAAACCATTTTAATAATTGGCGTAATTCTATTTACCAGAATTACTGATTTCTCATAACAAAAAGTGGGACTTCAAATTCAGAGGTAGCCTACACTTTAGTGCACCCTCTTATCATTTAGCTACAAATATAAATGGGAGTGTGGTAAACAATGTCATTAAGGAGAATACATTGAAGAGTTCATTTCTAAAAGAAAAACAATACATTTTAATTCCATGTATCCTAGGTCACTTTCATTTATCATGTTTAGCTCTTTCCCAGTATTGTTTGTAAGTTTGCGTGTCTCCTTGAAAATGAATTTTTTCACCTTGAAAAATCTTGGAAATCACCTTGAATTTGGTTTTCAAATTTTGCTAGACACCACGTGTATAATAGCTGCTTTTATTGCCGGGTGAAAATTGGGGGCGGAAAACTTTAGCACTGCCTAAGGGCGGTAAAATACCTAAATTTGGCACTGGTGACAACTAGTGAGATACAGGCAAATGGAGGCACTTTGTGTTCAGTGCATTAAAGGTGCAAACAGCGTTTGTTGAGTTCATTTCACTGAATTGTGCTCTTAATATTAAAATTATGGATTCTGAAAGTGGTGTTATATTAAGCACATTTAATGAACCTTATTAATCATGTTCATTCAGTGATAAGTTGAATTTAAAACTTAACCCGTAAATATGCTGCTTTGCAAGATATGTAAAGCACGTCCTGAGAGGCCATTTTTAGAGTTCTTAAGTGCTTTTTGTTATGTTTATATAATACTGGCCTTCAACAATACATTTGTGTATTTATATGAAGGAATCTCTTCCGGCTGGTATCTCCCGTCACCAGTATGAAGGGAATCTTCTGCTCGTCGTCACTTTGAAGGGTCGGTATGATGAATTCTTTTCTCGTATAAAAGATCCGGCTAACTCTTTCGATGAACTGCGATGACTCTTTCTCTCCTATCTCGGTCGTGGTACGGGTATGAAGTATGTTCACAATTTACAGCTGATAATTTTCCTTGAGACGCGACCCCCGTGAAAATTATATGTTACGTCGATGTATTAACTTTTAGTCTTTCTAATGAGATAGTCTTCTTTGCTCTGGAGGCCACAATTGAAATAATATTAGTGTATTTATTATCACAATTTTATTCGTTAATATATATAACATTTACAATGAAGACAAAAGATAATCGCACTAGGGCAACTGCAAACGATATAATGCAAACAATCAAACAATGGGAAACAAAACACTCCAACACAACACCTACCATAACTAATAATACTGCATCAAATGCCCCTCATCACAGTATATGCAACTAATTCTATTTTGGGAAAATTGTTTTCAGCCATACAATGTTGCATGTACTGTGATGATCTCCCCACAACAATGTAATTGTACAACAATATAACAACTGTGTTGAAAAACATGTCATCGTTGAATACAAAAATATTTTCTCTTGACAATGTTTCGATTTTTTGGCAACTTTCAGGGGTTCTATGCCCCTCCCCACTAAAATTTGTTTTATGATTTTTCTTATAATTGATTGTCACGTCACTTTGCCATATCTATTTCGGCATCTCGGTAGGGCTTAAGCATAGTCTTGTGGTACTTGCCTACCTTTTTGCCGTTACTACCCTCAAGTCCATATGTATGATCTCCAAATTTCTCCGATATCCTGAATGGTCCTTTGTATAATAGATTCATTCGCCTATATATCTTCTTGGAGGCTCTTGACAAATTAAACTGTCTAATGAGGACTTTATCACCGACTTCGGGATTCCATTTTGCTTCATACCTCTTGACTTGAGATGCCCTTTTCTCGGCTTTCTTCCTTATCCTGTTGAAGGCTTCGATACATTTTTCTTCTTCTCGAGGTACATTAGCTTCCCTCTTGATAGTTGTAATGGCTTTAAGTACTAAAGGTTTGGGTGGTTTGCTCGTCATTAGTTCGTAAGGAGCAAATCCAGTAGTGGTATTAATCGTATGGTTCAATATATCTTCTATCACCTGACAGTATTTGTACCATCCTCGGTGATTGGCATGACACAGTATCCTGAAATATATTCCTAAATCACGCATAACCCTCTCACATGGGTTACCTTGGGGATAGTATGCCGAAGAGTTATATATTCTTATATTATTGCTTCGAAGGGCTGTAGTAAACACCTTGCTTTTGTGAACGGTAGAATTATCGGATAAGATAGCTTTTATATGACCATATTTTGGAATCCAATCCTTTAGGATTCTGTTCACGCAAGTCTGACTTTTGATGTTTCTAACTGGGTATAATCGGACAAACTTCGAGAAAATATCAAACATAACGAAGATGTACCTACAGTTATACTGGGTAGCAGGCATTTCACCATGTGCATCAATAGCAACCAAAGCGTTCCTTTCACTCCTTATTACTGATTGTGGAGCACAGTCATATTTAATATTTAAGGGCTTTGCTTTTTGACATAGCTCACAGGCCACAACGAATTTTCTCACCTTCCGGTCGATTCGTTTGAAGTATAGGTGTTCTTTGATAGCTGTGGCTGTCTTCTTCATTTGCACTTACTTTTTCGTCGTCGTACAATATAACATTCTCTACAAAAAATCTTCCATTATTAACATCGTCGAAATCCTCGTTCGCTTCAATATTTTCACCTTCTAACAGTCTCACTATTCGCGTGTTTTCACCATCTTTAACGCGTAGTTCATGCTCTTCGAAATCGATGATTGCTTGCCAGTGATAAAGTAAGTCGTTTCCAATAATAATTTCTCTTGCCAAACGCTGAATAACTAATGCGACAAAATCAAATTTCCAACCATTTACATGTGCTTTAACTAACATTTGATATTTCACCCGATCTCTCTTTTTACCGATCGCTGTACTACAATACACATTGTTTACGTGCAAGTACTCTATCTTGTTTGAGGATAATAATTCCTGGAATAATTCCTCTGAAATTACCGATGAGCTTGCCCCAGTATCTATTAACACAGTGAAGCTACGGTCCCATATATTTAACTCAATTTGAGGTGGATTGACTAACTCTTTATTGGACTTTACTGGGTTAATTTTGTTGTCGGTGATTAAATTTACGTGAATTTTGCCCTGTGCCTGCACCATCAAATCATTTTCCAAGGCATAAAATGATTTCGGAATTAATTTCCCAGATTCTCATTCGTTTGATTGTTACTTGTTGATATCGTGCCAGTATTTGTTTCTTGGTTCTGTGTTCTAGGAAAGTCGCGATCATTCCTGCGTTCGACGCTTTCCTCCTCGAACCTAGGCACTTGGGTTATATTTTCCTGATAATTTGTACTATGATTTCTCGGATCGTAGCTTCCATTCCACCTACGATTGTAATTTCTGTAAAACCGGATGTGATTAATTTGACTGGTTCTTCCACACCCTCTGGTATCGCCACCATAATCATGATTACGTCTCTCGTATCGCGGATTTTGTCTGTCTCGCGGTATAGGACCTCTGTAATTCGATCTTACATCAGGACGTCTATTTGTTCTGTAGTTTTCACCATTATTTTGGTGTGTTTCATCTCTCACACCATTTCCCTGGTTCTCATTCGTTGTTGGAAAATTATTTCTAAGACGTTCTAATTGCGTTCCTTGATTCCTACCTTGGCCACCTACAGCGCGCTGTCCATTTTCATATCGCTGACTGGAGTTAGTCTCTTGGTAATTATTCTGTGCCTCGAACTCTGCCAATAATTCAATTACGTCCGAAAAATCAACCGGTTTCGCCACGATCAGATTATTTCTTATGTGCGGTGGATAATGGCGAATAAGTGCTTCAATAACCTCCTGTTCACTCAACTGAGGTTGGAGTAGTTTCGATTTGTTCGCCAGTTTCAAAAAATACTCCATCATTGAAATACCACGTTTACTGTCATAATGTCCGGTAGCCAGTTCGACTTTAATCTGGTTTTGACGTCCCGGTCCCCAAAATCTATTTATAAAAAGGTTTCGAAACATACTATATGTTTCGTGAGACGCCAAAGTTAGTCTTAACCATTCCAATGCGTTTTTCTTAAGACAGCGTTTAACCACCATCATTCGTATCTCGTTCGGAATTCGTTTGATCCTAAAATAATCCTCCAGTTCTTTTATGAAAATTTTTGGATTGTCACCGGCTTCTTCGTCAAATGACGGAGGGGTTAGGTCATGGAACAAGTGACTAGCGTGACAATTATGGTTTTGACTAGGGGAGTGCATTGGCATAGCTAAATCATTCTCCTGAAAGTCCGCCATATTACTGTTATTGTCAAGTGCATCAGTATTGGTCATATTTTTGCATTCACTCACAAATTGATCATGATTGTCATTAACTCTATCAGCCTGTAGAGCAATCACAACTTGGGAAAGCCTTCCTGTAAATTCTTTTTCCTTTGTAACCGTTTCATTTATTCTATTTACATTTACATTGGCTTCCTCCTTCACTTTATTCAATTCTTCTCGCTGTGACTGCATCTCAGCGCTTATACCCTTTACAACATTTTCTAAACTATCAATTTTTACATCAATGTCATTTTGTTTTGACCTAATTCCATTTTGATACATTTTACAACTCTGTTCTACCACGACTATCTCTGTTCTCAATTCATCTCCTACCTTTGCAATTTTTGCATTCTGTTCTGCTAGTTTTTCATCAAATTCTTTACTTAATTCAGCTTTCATTTCTGCCACTGTCTTCTCCTGTCCTAACTTAACTTCATTTATCAATTCTCCTAGCCTAGCTATTTCTACTGTGTTTGATTCCTGTCCTAATTTTATCACGCTTACTAACTCACCTAATTTAGCTATATCATTGTTACTTGATTCAATTCTTTCTGTACATTCCTTCTTACATAATTCAATTTCTTGTGACAATTTATTTATATTTCTGGCATTATCCTCCTTCAAATCTGCTACATTTCTAACACTATCCTCTCTTAGTTTTGCTACATCTGCTTTTAGTTCTGTTACATTTCTAACAAAATCTGCTTTTATATCTGCTGTATTTTTGTTCATCGCTTCCAATATTTCTTTCAATCCTATTTCAGATTCCTTACATACTACATTCTTTCTACCTTCTACTGATAACTTATCACTCACTTCCCTCTCTACACTATCATTATCTTTCTCAACTTTTTCCATCTTCTGTACAATTTTCTTATTGCGTAGTATCATAAATTAGTACTAGTCTTACTTGAATTCTGGAGCACAAGAAAAAGGATACTCCGTCAAAATGTCTTCTTTTCACTCTTTGTCCAGGTACATATTTTTACTCTATACGCCTGTATTCGAGCCGCCGCGCGTCTGGGCGCCAGTATGAAGGAATCTCTTCCGGCTGGTATCTCCCGTCACCAGTATGAAGGGAATCTTCTGCTCGTCGTCACTTTGAAGGGTCGGTATGATGAATTCTTTTCTCGTATAAAAGATCCGGCTAACTCTTTCGATGAACTGCGATGACTCTTTCTCTCCTATCTCGGTCGTGGTACGGGTATGAAGTATGTTCACAATTTACAGCTGATAATTTTCCTTGAGACGCGACCCCCGTGAAAATTATATGTTACGTCGATGTATTAACTTTTAGTCTTTCTAATGAGATAGTCTTCTTTGCTCTGGAGGCCACAATTGAAATAATATTAGTGTATTTATTATCACAATTTTATTCGTTAATATATATAACATTTACAATGAAGACAAAAGATAATCGCACTAGGCCAACTGCAAACGATATAATGCAAACAATCAAACAATGGGAAACAAAACACTCCAACACAACACCTACCATAACTAATAATACTGCATCATATAGCTATATTATATCATGAAAATATTTAAATCCATGCAACTGTAGTCAAAATGTAACCCGTCAGCATCTACCTGTGCCATCACTTATTTTACTCGGGTCCTCCTAAGGGGCATGAACTCACGATGTATCATGGCTATTTGAACCACTTGCATGGAGGTGTCTGTGAAAAGGACATAAGTACCAGTTTAGTTTAGGAATTACCAAAATAATTTGCACATTTAAGGGTTAAGAAGAATAAGGTAAAGAACTTTGTACATATTTAACTTAATACTTTATAGAAAGATAATTTGGTAATGCTGCTCTCAAACTTTGTATAAGCTCTGCTGCTGCCATTGTTGGTGGACTGGGAAGGAAGGATAAATCAGTGTTCTTCCTGTATAATGCATACTTTTAATGTTTCATATTGCATGCCTTTGCAGAATTTTCAGAATACACTACTACTGTGCACATTTCAGATGTATTTAACTGTTTTTATTCGTTTTTGTTGCAGCCATCACCAAAGGTTATAAATCCGGAAACGGTTAAGAAGACACTTGCAGAGATCAACTTTCTGAAAGAAAAACATAAGTGAGTTTTGTTTCCCATATTTTCTTACCCAAATTTGGGGATTATAATTTCATAGGTACCTTCTTTTATTCTAAAAGTATATCTAATATGGATAAACGAGTGACAATGAATTTTATGAATCAGCCACTTAAACTGATGTAAAGTTTTAATTTCATTCTTAAGCAGAATTTTACCCATTTTATTCATTCACTATCCAATATGACCTGTCTGTTTGAGATGTTTAATAGGCAAAAAAGAAAGAAAACGATAGTCATAATTCTCCTTGCAGTTATTGGGTAATTATTATTATTATTATTATTATTATTATTATTATTATTATTATTATTATTATTATTATTATTATTATTATTATTATTATTATTATTATTATTATTATTATTATTATTATTATTATTATTATTATTATTATTATTATTATTATTATTATTATTATTATTATTATTATTATTATTATTATTATTATTATTATTATTATTATTATTATCATCATCATAATTATCATTATCCTCATTATTATCATCATTATCATTATCAATATCATCATTATTATTATTATTATTATGATCATCATTATGATCATTATTATCGTCATTGTCATCGCCATGATCATCATCATCATCATTATTATTATTGTTATTATTGTTATTGTTCTTGTTGTTATTGTTATTATTGTTATTATTATTATTATTATTATTATTATTATTATTATCATTATCATTATCATTATCATTATCATTATCATTATCATTATCATCATCATCATCATTATCAGGGAAAGAATGAATTTGCATGACCATATTGTTCACTTGTTCATAACAGTAATGCATTCTGAAGATTTTGATGCCTCAGCTAACATGCTCACTGTCTTGTGCTGCAACAGCAAAGTACAGCTAAGATGTATACAGAAAACCTCTAAACATATCTTAACATAACATGTAAACTAACTAAATTCATATATTTGTCACCTGGGAATCAGAAGAAAAAATGTATTAATGAGAAGAGATAGTCAATAAGTGTAAAGCTGAGGTAAATACAGGTTCTTCATTTGAAACCTAACAGGTGTACAGCATTTTGCCTGTGTACGATTGGGTGTGTCACAGCCAGCTTTCTCCTATATAAATGCTGCGTGTAAAGTATGTGTAACGCTCTTACCATTTAGAAGATGCTGGAAATGTTATCCACCCTCACAAGATTAAGTTGGGTCACTGTAATATTTCCGATTTCATTTCTATTATTTTGTTATAGTTCTTCCCATGTATGAGGATTTGTCTTGTCAACTTTGTCTTTCAGGTTACCCCTCAAGTAAAAATCACACACTGTTAGATCGGGGGAGCGAGAGGGCAATCACTATCTTCAAACACTCCCTCATGAATGCTGTATGGGCAGTAGCAGAGTCTTGTTGGAACTGCCCATATGATTTCTCTTCTGTCAGTTCATGATAAAATGGAGTCAAAATGTCATTTTGGTTCCTCTCTGCATTTACAGTCTGCTTGTAAAATATTGGACGAATTATGCATCTAGCGCTAACAGCACACCAAACTCCAACTCTACAACATAATAATTGCAACTCTGCAACATAATAATGATTTCTTGAACATGATGTGGATTTTCAGAGACCCAGTACCGACTGTTATGAGCGTTGACATGATCATTTAGGTGGAACTACGCCTCACTGGAAAAGGACAGAAGCTGTGGATCAATTAAACCTTCATTCACTGATAAAATGAACAATTCACAATAATGAATTCGTGATGCTGGCAGTGGTGTAGCTAAGGTTTTGGGGGCCCCCCTGTAAATAAATGTTGGGGGCTCTACTTTCTAATTAAGCTTAAAATAGACTAAAATATTACATATTTATCACATAGAATCGCATGAAGGTGAAATAAAGTCACTTAATGAACTCTTTTTGGAACAAATAACCTAGCGAGTTGGTTAAATAACACTACCTGATTACCAACACTAATGGTTATTTTCCCTAAATAAACATAATACACTCGCCAAATGCATAATGCGCATAGGTGGAAACAAAATCATTACCTGTCAATATTCTGGGTAACTCAGGTATTAACTCAGGCAAACTTCTGTTTGTGGTACTTTAGATGCCGTCCAGAAGCAATAATACCGGACAACTGGTTAGAACAACATGTATTGATTTATGTTTATACATTATGACCAAATTCTAAAATAATCCTATTTATTGGCCAATCGATTACATTTTTGCATAGCTACTAGTGGTACTTACTATGTAGTTTGTTTGGCTTTTATAGCAACCATATTGAGTATAATACTGTGCTTAAATGAATTTCTCTATAGGATTGTAAATGCTTTTGAGAACGCACACTTGGAGATCAGCTTCTGTCACACTTTTAAGCAAGAAAGGGTAGGAAATGCTTACAGGTACACTTCAGTTGTTAGTATGTCATCAGTGAACTGCATCTGCTCCAGCGCTTCTTCCTAGCGTTTTTCCATGGTTGAATTGAGTATAAAATGTCCTTTTTAGGAAAACTATTTAAGGCAGTCTGGGGGCTCCTAAAGATTGGAAGCCCCCTCAAGCCATGTGGTCTGTGGGGGCCATTATTTACGCCACTGGATACTGCGTCACTTTGTTTTAAAGCATGGATACTTGTGCACACATATGGTTTTAGTTTTAAGAATTTAGTTGCTCTATGTGCAGAAAACTGAAATTCCCCCCTGCTGTGTTAATTTGGGATGGATTTGGTTGGTGAACGTTCAAAACATGCGCTTATTTCATCTAACTTTTCCTCTGTTAAAATTGTACGTTTATACTTTCATTTTTTGTTCGCCACAGAACCGGTGGTTTCGAATTTCTACATAATCCCGTGAATTGTAAATCTGGAAGGAGGCACTTCACCAGGAAATGTTTGAATATACGCTGTGCGAACACAGTTTGGTGATTCCCATTTATGATAACTTTAACTCACAAAAGCTATAAGGTAAGAGTTTCATACGTTTTATGCGCAGCATTTTTGTAGGAGCAAAGCCGGCTGTGGCACAGCCAATCGCACACAGGCGAAATGCTATTTGCCTGTATGTTTTAAATGAAGAACCATGTATTACAGTTCAGTGTTTAAAGGACTCAACGTACATGCATAATATGTGAAAAACTATGTGAATAATATGTAAGTGAAGTACAAATATATATGAATAGGGTAACAGGATCTGTGACTTCATTCACATGTTGAATGGCAAGGGGCATTTTCTTCTCTCTCTCTCCCTCCCTCCCTTGCTCTCTTTTCTCTGTAATATGTGTTCATTTAATATTTAAAACATTGGCAACAATACAGTAAAGTATTTAATTTTAACTTGTTTCTACACAAAGTTACATGAAAGAAAAACATTAAATAAAGAACAAAGGAACAAGGTGCTTTCAAGTTTTAAGATGGGCAAGTAATCAGTCTTCCTGCTTAGTACTTCTGAATTCTGCAAATCTTCTTATTTCAGAATTATGAAAGAGTCATTCAAAAAAACTGCAGACTCAAAGGTGACAAATACTCAAGAAGCTTTAGGTTCATCCACTGATGGAAGTGCAACAAGTAACAAAGATACTGACACGGGAGAAGGAGGTGAAAACAATAAGAAGGGCAAGACTAATGGGACTCACCTTCGTCTTTCTGCCAAAGAATTGGCAGATCTGAAGTTCCCAGGTAATGCCATTTTTATACATCCATTTTATTTCTGTTTAGATTAGTATTAAATATATAATACATTTAACATTATGAGTAGCATTGTACTACTGGTATCTTGATGTTTTGATACCTAATTTGTGTAGTTTTTCATTTTTTTTATAATTTTTATTTTAAGTGTATTTAATGATTATGTGGATTAATAAACTACTGCCACTTATTTATTCTATGCCAGAAAGAGCTACAGCTCCTCTTGTCTTACATGCTAAGTAACAATGCACTATATTTTCACATTCATTTTCTCTCTCTCTGCAATATTGATATTTGTTTATTCATGCAAAATATATACAATTTAAAATAGAACCATCTTTCCTTTCTTTCTGGGTATTGATAACAAAAGTACAGTGTAAGACAAGTAGATGCTTGGTACTAGTACGAGATGCATCCATAAGGTAAGTTTCCCTGGGGCTGTTTACAGAAATAAAATGCAATTTAATGGAAAGAATTATTGGAATAAATAGAGGAAGTGTTCAACTATTTTTCAACCTATTCATCACCAGAAATTTTAATGGATGAAATTTATCAATTACCCATTTAACACTATACATTCTGACTACTTTATATGTGAGTTTCTAGTTTTTCTGCGATGCTCTTAGTCTATACTCCATCCAGCCTTAGATCCACACCTTGTATCCCTCCACGATAACGTGATGTTTGTATCAACTGCAACTAACACAAACAAACACCACGTGGTTTCATGCCTCGTGTTTATGATGCAACAGAACAATATTGCGTTACATCCCTTTACATTCAAGTAGTCTTTACCAGGGTCATCATACATCTTGAAAACTCAAGATAATTGATGATATTTAAGGGTACTATATTTTATGGTGTGCTTTGGTTTCCGCACATCGCAGGTTAGTTGCTGACATCTTGTGTTTACATTTAAGTGCGAATCTAAGGGTAGAGTGATATTAGAGTGAATTGACAAGTCACATTGTCTTATGTACATCCTAGAAGTGTATACCATAAAGAGAAGCAGTATTTCTTCAGCTGAGCATGTAAAATCACCTTGCATTATAGGTTTTATTGGATCATGGGCCAATGCTCTTAACCCTATCTGCCTCTTAACCCTTCCCGAGCTGACATGTTTTATGGCTCTGAGTGGAAGGCAATTTTTCTAAAATATGAAACTCTATTTAATAAAGTTAAAACTATATAAATATGCTCAAATGTACTAAAACACATAGTATACCTTGGTTTTTGTTGAATTGAAGCATTAGTGTCCGCCAGGAGTGAAGTTTTGTTGATCCGCGTAAAAATGTTGCAAAAACAGCATAAGTAGCACTTCATTTTGTACAGTGTAGTTCGTACATATAGGTATTCGCAAATAAACCAACAGTGCTTCAGGAACTAAATAGTGTCACATTGTGATATTTAATACTTCCATTTGTAATAATAACGGTAATGATGATAATAAATTATAAACGTTTTGACAGAAATGTGCAGTTACACCTAGCTAGGGCAGGGTATGTAAAATGTGTATATGATTTTCATAGCGACTTGTTTATCTCAATACTATTAGACAGGGAAATACATGAATAATAGATAATGTTCAAGGAAGTGTGTACTTTCATGTAGAAATGTTCTTCTGTGTGATATATTTTATAACACACATCTGGATGAAGAGGTGGCTTGAAAATGCAGGTTTTGCAAAAGTAGATTGTTTGTTTGGTTTGTTTTTTCGCCCTACATACAAGGATTTGCCCAACTTCCTTGTTCTCTTCTCCTGATGAAGTGCGGAAATCCATTTAATCTTTGTAATGTTGAGCCCTGAGTAATATGACCCTTACTTGATGTAGCATGGGTTTGCTGTGCTCCCATGGGCTCTGCTACCAGAGATCTGACTAGATCCTTATGAAATTTTCTGTGCGACAAAGGCTTCTTATTTTTTGTTTTCATATGCATTGTGTGCAACAGATATGAATTTACAATGCACACTTCCAGCAACTGTCAAGTATAGCCTCTTGAATTGAAAAGGTGACCTTGTCTGTATCATCATAAAATATAGTTCTATCAATGTGCCCAATCCTACCTGAGGGTTCCAGCATATAGCTTTCCACCATTTTTCCTGGAATTCCTATAGGGATTAGCTCTTTTATAAGTAACATTAACATTAAAAGAAATATAGTTAGTATATAAAAGCGATAATTCCTCTAGGACTGCCCAATCAGTGGTCTGAGTTGAAGTATGCTCAGTACAGAAGGTGTACCTTTCTACCTATATGTTTGCAAAGGTGTGCTTGTTACTGACATTTATGATACATGAATTACCAGAGAGCAGAAGATCTAAAAGGTATACACTCCTTTTATTGATGTGTTGCTGCCCAGATTTCATGATGAGAGTGTCATCTCACCTGACTGTGGTCTGTGAGTGCAATATGCGAAGGTGTACAGAAATATCGTACAACTTACTGTTGGCAAATGGAGTAATCATGTTCGCAGTTCATTATGCTTGAGTTAGTGTAACTTGCGTATTCTCCTGACAGTTCGCTCAGTATGCATTTCGGACGTGGTAGAAGAGGGGCAGAACAGTGTTGTCATGATGACCAGGTTTGACCTCAATAGATTTTGAGCCCATGCAATTCCACCACAAAGTCTTTAGGCTACTTTAAGGTTAAACCTGGTTGTCATGACAACAGAATGCTCTGCCCCTTGTCTGAGTAAATAACCTTCAGATGGTAATTATTATTTATTTGTGCCAACAGTAAGTTTGTTGGCATAAATAAATAATAACTTAAAACCTATTAACTACCTAAACAATGTCTAATATATAACTGGAACACTGAAATAACTTGGCAAGATTTCAGAATTACAGAACATTGACAGCATTTCTCTGTTTGGAAGCAAAACATGTCAGATTTGCGACATTTCAGTTCGATATATCAAATTCATTTCAACACAGCCAACTCGAAACCTTTCTGAAGCAAAATTCCCTTCAAGATACCAAAATGAAAGCCAGGGAAAACGAAAAATGCATTTCAAAGCTTTAATAACAGAGTTTAGTGAGGAACGCTCACCCGCACTAGGACATTTAAATGCCCTCCTGGAGCTCTAAAAATGGCTGATTTTGAGAAAACTAAAGCGTGCTGTTAAAGCACAAAGTATAAGCGTAATAAAAAATGGTAAAAGTAAAAATTAAAATTTTCAGCAATTTTCACCAAATTTCACTGATACATTCCCTTAAGCAACCTTTCTGCTGTTTTAACATGTACATAAGTAAAAAGGCTTAACAACTACATGCTACTAAGGATACAGGCACTTCCTGTTCACTTTTAATAACTGCCAAAGAATGAGTACAGAAATAAGTGAACAAAGCTGAGCTTGCCCAGACGCTACTGTCTGTCCACCAGCTCACGGTTTCTCGCAGGAATGTAACAACTCAGTATGTCAGTAAATAATTCTAGGTACACAGTAATATATGAAACTGAACTCATGTCTCTGGTTGCACATAATGTAAGCGCAATAGAAACACAAGTCCAGCTTCAGATATTGTTGTGCACCTAGAATTATTTATTGATGCACTGACTTGTTGCATTCCTGCCAGAGACCATGAGCTGGTGGATAGATTGTACAGCAGTGGAAAAAATGATTTGAGTGCATTAGGAAGGCAGAATATTTCTAAGTCTCATGTCATGTTGCAGTGTGATTTATAGGAGTGGATATTTACAACTTGCAACTGAGAATTAATTGGTAGTCCCTGTTCCATATGTTATCATGTCAGACACACAAATGGACTATGTGCTAATGTGCTCGATCATATTTTCCATGGCAGTATTAATAAATTACCCCTGCTACCAGGTTGAAAGTAAAATATTCAGCATCAGTTTTAAGTCCAGCCTTTTAATTATTGGTCCTAAACAAGGTAATCAACTTTTAGTGTGGCAGTATTTTTATGTAATGAAGGTGGTTGAAGAGTATTTTAGATATAGGTATCATAATGGACTATGATATTTAAAATGCGACATTTATGCATTTTAAAATTAATTGTAGGTGTAGTTATTAGGACTTGTCTGCAGCAGAGACATGAGAGCTTCAAGTTTACAATGGTGATGATGCCGATGCTTATGATTATCAATATCAAAAATGATAGTTGGGTCATTTAAGCCATGTGGACATGATGCCAGTTGATGAGACAGTTGTCCTCAAACGATTGGAGGCAGTTGCTGGCCAGTCCAGTTGAACAAGAACATGTTCACAGGGGGAACTATTGCCACGGCAGTAGATGTCCAGATGAGCAGCGTCTGTTGTGTCCCATGAGGATTACGATTTATAATTATCTTTGCCGAAAATTTATTGCTGAGTCATGCGAAGTTCTAGTGGAGGAGTTAGAGTAATGGGAGTGGACAAGGAAATTGTCTTTCTATGGAAAAACGTGATATATCCTGGTTTTAACAACCTTTTTCATTTGAGAATTTCCTTATTTTTCCCATTTTAAAATAAATTGTTTTCATTATAATATAAATATGTGATCCTATATGTATTGAAAAGAACACATTTTATGTATTTCATAAAAAATACAATTCTTTATGCAGCATTACTGAGTCTTGAAGGTTTGAAATTCCTGGTGTATACCCCTTATAAATCTTAGGTAATAACATTTAATTATCTATCTTCTATAAGATCAAAACATTTACTTTGACAATCACATGCAATCCAATTTCATGGCTCTGTGGTTTTAATTTCTTTTCTACATGTTTTAACTGCTCATGCTTCTTTCAGTTTTTTTGTAAGTTGCTTCTTTACACTCTTTTCTTCTGATTTAACCCATTCTTGTGAACGTTGTTTCTTTCACCATTACTTCCTTCATTATGTTGTACAATTTCATGCTAGGGACATAAACGACCTAAGTTTAGCCTTCACTTCATTTGTGCCAAAGCCTTGAATGGTTAAATTGAGAGGCAATCTCGCACAGTGCCGTTTGGCGGACATTTTTGTCCTTGTATAGGATGTCATGTTGATCCCACAAACACTGTATCTTCCTATACAACTCGATAAATTTCATATTCATGTCATCACTCCACTTTGGAGCCATAATTACTTAAATTATAGCTTAACACACAAAGTTGTACTTCAAAACACAACGGACTGGCTCAGCTATTGTCACACAACTATTGTCCTGACCGTTCACACGGCAACAGTTGTCCAGACAGTTCTGTATTTTGGGTGGTGGGGGAAGCAGCTGGGCTCAGCTGGTTGTCGAGACTATATTGCCGTGGCAATTGTGAGTTGGCTAGGCAATTGGACCGAAGTGTTCACACATACCCAATAATTTTATGCTAGTCAACTGTCTTCTAACAATTGTCCCAGCAACTGGCATTGTGTAAACGTGGCATTATCTCTGCTTTTTTTTTATGGCTATAAAGTGTATCCGCCTCTTGCTTACTCCATAATAAGTCAAGTGTTGAACTGGTTCATAAACTTGCAATCCTTTCTGACAAAGTGGTTAGCCTAGTAATGATTGAATGGTGTTGTGTAATTTAATTTGGAATAGTTGTTCCTTGGGACAATTCCTAAGCATGGGAGATGGTCCTTAAGGTGCTTGAAGAATTGCTAGCTAGAGAGCAAACAGGAATAACCATTGCATTTATCTTAATAGTTGCTTCATTGTTCTTCATAATCTTTTGTCCAATTGCTTGTAATAATGTGATTCAAAGGGGAATATTTCACAATAAAAGTGTACATTTTTGTAAAATACGATGACCATCAAAGAGGACCACTCCCCCTGCCAGTGGGCAGATAAAAGGTGACCCCATAAACAGGGTGAGAGGCAATGCAGCCAGTCTTCTGGTTCCTTTATACTTTTAATCAACAAAATTTGTAAACCCATGCTTCAGAGTAATGCTGCTCTTGGCAGAGGAGTGGGGCAGGGTCATCATGTTTTGAAGGGAGAAAAAAAAAGTGGCATAGAACTCTCCCAATTATAAACTAAAATCTCCCAATTCAAGCATTACACATAATCAAAGGGTTGTGATCAATGTATCATTATTAGAGATCGCTAACTGGCCACACTTTTAATGGCACCTGGGTCGTGGTCGCATGCCGGTTGCCTCTTTCCAATTTTTTCCCCTGCAGTCCGTCTTATGCATGGAAACAAATAGGATAAACAAATAAGGTCAATTAGAACAATTATTTTTTCACATATTACAATATTGAATGTTTACATTGCCAACCTTCTCAAGGACATTGGAAATGTTCTCCTTGTGGTCAAGGGCAGGCATGCGTTTTAACAGATTATCAAAAACATGTTGCAGTTCTTCTAGGAATATGTTGGTTATTTCTTCCATATATTTTGTAGTTTTTATTACATTTGGGAATGAGATTTACACACTTTATCTTTCAAATTGCCCACAAGTAAAAATTGTAAAGCGTGATTCTGGAGATTCAGCAGGCCAAATCCTACACCGTGTCACCAAAAATGTCAGCAACTTTTGAATTTTTTTCCCCAGTTGAGCACTAATCCCATACATTTGAACTTCTTGACTATTTTAGGAACTGTATTTCTGTTGTGCAGATTAACATCATAAAAGTGTTCTCGAAATGTTCTAGGAGACAGAGATGGAGATTTGTGTTCTATAAAATTGCAACAAATGAAAACCCTTTGTTCAGTAGTAAATTGGACCGTGACTGGACTAACATGCAACTGAACACTGCCAAAGAACATTGTCTACTGCCTTTCTTTGTCATATGTAGTGTGAGTCAAAAGGTTACACTGTGTGTGATGAAATTGCAGGAATTACAAACTCAGCAGGTGAGAGATGCGTGCTCAAGAACAGATGTAAATAAGAGCATGGCTGCTTTATCTGATAACGCTGTATTTTAGACATCTTTATTATAAAAATATTGCATCAGCACATGCAGTCCACTTTGTGTACCCATGTCCTGAAATAGATGATGGAAGACCATTAAAAACCATTACATAGACCAAAAGTGTAACTTGGACAAAAAGCTTACATCACTTAACAACAAATGCAGTTAATGAACTTCATCTTACTATAGAGAATCCTACTTTCAAATTTATCAGAAGTTCAGCAGATGGAAGTAGGATATCTAATCATCAAATCTCTGAATCTACTAAGTTGCAACAGAGTTGAGGATTACCATTTGCAAAACATGTTATAACAAGGTACATAAAAGTGAAGTACAAGGACATTTCTGCAATAGCCTGGCTTGGTGACTCATTCTCGGTACTTGCCCCAGTGACCAAAGATTTTGAATTCAGCAGAAATAAATCAGAGCTTAGGATGTCAGATAATACAGTGCATGGAAATATTCCTGCAAATCAAGCTCAGGTCACCACTGTATCTACTGGTATACCATAATCTCCAACAGTGATGTTGCGTAAAAGATGAGCAAAGTGTGGAACTATTTTGAACTGGACAGTACTAGTAATAATATGTATGAGAGATGCAACAAAATATTTTTGCTTGGTGATAAGTCACACATTGCATCTAATTTAAAGAAGCATTCATACACCAAGTGAAGTTTACTGAACCTCTATTGAAAAAGAAGTGCAAATTTTCTAATGCTGTAAGAACATGATGTAACATCTGAAAATGTTCAGCAAAAGTAAAGTTGGTTACATGTATTATACAGGGTGGAAGGAAAGTCATTACATTCCTTCTAATATGTGCTTCATAGAAGCATTACAAATGATAAAGTCGAATGGCATTTTGTTCTTTGATCAGCTGATTTCGAAAAAATAAACAGATTTTTTATCCCAATTGGATACGTAATTCTACAAGAATGTATGAAGATAACAGTGTGTTATTTGTAAGATGTGTAGAGTAACTTATTTCTGACCGAGCTTCAATAGTAATTATGGGACATCACACAGGGTTACGAAATAATTAATCACTTAAAAGACATGAAGGAATACTCCAAGCAGTTCTCTCAGACATTAGGTAAGTCGACAACTTTGCATTGTGGTTGGTCAGGGAATTGACCTGGTTTGTGAATGTAAACACATTGGACACTTTCGCTTTCATTGGGAGCTAACGCTTGTGATTGGCCTACACTGCACAGTAAACACAGAAGAAGGCAGCGTATGAGTTTGTTTTCAATACGCACCGTTACACTGTTTCTTTATGTACTGATCTCTGTAGGAAATGGTCAGAGACAAAAACGTAAGTTACAAAATGTGTTCCAAATACCGAGATCTATCACTGGTTTAAGTTAATGTAATGACTTCCCTTCCACCCGGTATACTGAAAATTACTAATAACATAACACACAAGCTACTGCCTTTTTGTAAAGTGAATATAGAGTATCAAGAAATAGTGGCATCATCCCAGCACTAGTTAATTGTAACTCATTGAAGTGTTCAAGAAAGCCAACAAAAGAGTGAAATGGCAAATATCCAAATTGTAAGAAAATTGAAAATTAATGACCAGGAATTTATTGCTGAAATATCAAAAACATTTTTGCAAACGAGTTAACCCCTTAAAAATTACATTGTCAATAAATTTGATTCTTACAGAGAGGCACTCTAGCCCCACCGTTGGCATTTGGAAACAATGATATTGTGTATTTTGTTGATGTAGTGAAGTATGAGAGTGAAAATCTACGTTGTATTTAAAGATCAATACTGAAACAGCTTTTAATAGTCCTCCTGGGTGTGAGATACCATATTTGCCTGATTATCAATTAGTCCACGTTTGATTTTTGCTGTGGTGTTAGGTAAGGGCTATGCCATGAAGGGGGACACTTTGCACTCCAAGACCTACACAGATCCTTTCTGCACTGATTCCCCACTAGTTGGAAGGGATGAAGTGAGGGGACCACAGCATGCAGATAGGCAGGCCACAGAGATGCACAGATGTCTTCAACAAGTGTTGAGAGTTATTCATCTGAATGCCAGGAACTGCCTGCAGCTGCCAACACCCCAGGTCCAGTATTGACAGCCCCCCTCCCCCTCGTCCATGAGAACAATGATCACAACACCATCTGATGCACAAAATAGCAATGTGCAATGTGCAAGCATCTGCGCCAACTGCCTGATGCTGCCGTACACTATGAGCCTGGAAGCACATCTGAAAGATAACGAAATGAAGGGAAATTATGGAAAGGAAATAATGGCATAAAAGTAAGCATCCCAGCATTCATCTTAAGTGACAAGGGGAAACCATGTAAAACCCAAGTCAATGTGTGCATTTGGAAGGATTAAACTGACCTTGTGAATGCGTCACACAAACTATTATGGTGCCATCTCACTTGGTTTCTTGAAAGCTTTTAAGATCTATGGATCCTGGGATCATTTTACCATTCATTCATTTATTTGTTCATTGCTGAACTGATATGACTAACCAGTTGAAGGGCATTAAATTTGCATATACATACACATTAAAAGAAAAAAAAATCAATTTACAGCTGCAGAGAAGAGCTGACATTGTATTCTATAACCACTAGCACCATATCCATGCAAATATGAAGCCAATTGTCCTATGGATGTCTAACTTCTGTGGCTTCCAATGCAGCATTTTGGAGAATACTAGAAGCAAAATTTATAACCAGACCTTGTTCCAGTGTTCCAAGATGCTTGAAATTGAGTGCAATGACTGTGCTGTGTAGTTCAGTGGGGATGGAAGACAGCACAGGTTAACCTTACCTCAACATGTAAACATTCAGTTTGAAGTAAATTATGTTCTGTTATAACATACAAAAATAATAATTTTTCGAATGTGAGAAGAAAGTACTGACAATATATGGGTATCACAAAATGTATTTCTTCACAAATTAATTATGCATGTATGTAAATATTTACATGTTCTAAATGAATAAATGAGTATATAAAAAGTTACTAACCTGAATAATTAAAAATAAATACGTGGCACTTTGTTACAAATCAGTGCACAATATTACAAGGTCATTCACATGTATTGAGGGGAAAAAAAAGGACATATTTAAAACTTGAAATAAGTCTGAATCTAGAGAAGCTTTGTTTTGCGTCACATGACGTGATTGGTGCATAATGGAAGATCGGGATATCAGATGAATCAACTTTCATAGATTCACATTCATTGTTACAATCCAATAAAGCATTCTTTGTGGCTCACATATCTGCAGTGCTAGAGTTTTTCTCCAGGACATTTTTAATTAGGCTTTCATTGCTGCAGTAACAGATTCTGAGTCTGATTCATCCAGTTTTTGCAGTAGTTCAACTGGTGTCCTAGGCATTTCTATATCTGACGTCTACAGATGCGATGTAGGTTCTAAATCTACAAAACGTAGTTTAATGCCTCTGAATCAAATATATTTATTAAGTCTATGACTTATAGAGCAGCAGTACAAATGGTGGCAATGACCTTTGCTACGGAACAACCTGTACGTTTGAAGTCTACCCCATCCCACGGGTCAGGGTATCAACTCAACCCCGTGTGTCCCCAACTTCAGTCTGCTGCCTCTGTGACCCAAAACCGACGCCTGATTATAACACAGGTAACATATTTGCTTGTTCATTTCCTTTGTTTGCTCCTGCTATTGTAGCTTAGTTGGTAGATATTCTTTAGTTCATTCTTATGTGGAAGCTTGATTGGTTTTCTTACTTTGTTAGTACTTGCTTGAATTTCTTAGTGAAATATTTTCTTTAAAGGGAGGTTTTTGTAATAGCTTCAGGTAAATTCCAGGAGGGTGCTGGTATATACATATGTCTTAAATTTGCACTAAGGCTTCCTTCATTTTAAAATAATGATGGTGGTGGCAGTGATTATGATAACAGTGGTATAATAAACAATTTTCAGAATGTACACTTTGTTGTTGCACATGTGGCATATGCTACTTTAGACCAGGGTTAGCTTGAAGGCTGTTTTAAAAGATATGTAGTGGGTATAAAAAATAAGCTGTGTGTGGGCAATGTTTGAGAGGTAGAACGGGAACTTATAAATTCAATGCCACAGCTGGGATTTAAACCATAGACCCCCCGCTTACCAGGCGGGTGCTCTTACCATTAAGCTACTGTGACAACCTGCCAGAATGACATTGAATTCTCCAATCAGTTCGTATTTTTCCCACTAAAGTTTTAAGTTCCAGTTCTACATCTCAAACATTGCCCACACACGGCTTGTGTGTTTAAAATCACCAACAGTAAGTTTGTTGGCATAAATAATAATTATCATCTGAAAGTTATTTAATCCCAGGACATAAAGTACTTGCAATACTAAGTCACCATTGGGGTAATTGTCTCTGATGTGAGATTGCCTTTGTGGTTTACCAGGAAAAATACGAACTGGTTTGAGAATTCAATGTCATTCTGGCAGGTTGTCACAGTAGCTTAATGGTTAGAGCACCCGCCTGGTAAGTGGAGGGTCTGTGGTTCAAATCCCAGCTGTGGCATTGAATTTTTAAGTTCCAGTTCTACCTCTTATTCACCAATGATTTAAAGTCTAGAAGAGAAATACTGTTCTATCCAAAGGCATTCCTTTAAACTCTACTTGAACAGAAACCTACAAACCAGTTCAAGAGCAGCTAAGTAAATTAAAATGCAATCAAATGAAATCTGCAGAAGCTTACTGTTTATGGTCAACAGAACACAACGTTAAATAGGAAATAAATATTTTAAAACAACCTGAACACCAGCAGAACTCTTAGTATGGAAGAAAATCCATACCACCAAAAATGCAAACACACATTAATGAATTTTGAAGTTTCACCTATAGAAGATATGAAGTTCTCCATTAGACAGAGACAGCAGTGTAACTGATGAAGGGAACCTCCTTCCAAATGCCACGCTAACAATGGAGACAAACATCTTCGAAACATGTTCGAAACATGTTGAGGGTGAAAATTTTCAAATGAATCTAAAGTGTTATCATTCCACTCATAATTTCAACATGTTGAAAAGTTTCCTGCTTATTAGCATATGGACTATTTAATTATTTTTAATGTTCCATTTAAAATGTAAGCATATCGGCAGCCCTTTTACCTTTGGACTAATTGCTCAACACCAATGATGTTCACTTGCTTACGGTAGTGTTAATCTCTCTCACGGACACGTGTGCATGAACACACACACACACCCATGCACACACACCCATGCACACACACACACACACCCTTGCACGCACACACACCCACCCTTGCACGCACACACACCCATGCACGCACACACACACACCCATGCACACACACACACCCACACCCATGCACACACACACACACCCATGCACACACACCCATGCTCACACACACCCATGCACACACACACACACACCCATGCACACACACACACCCATGCACACACACACACACACACACACACACACACGCGCACACACACACACGCGCACACACACACACGCGCACACACACACACACACACCCATGCACACACACACACCCATGCACACACACACACCCATGCACACACACCCATGCACACACACACGCACACACACACACCCATGCACACACACACACCCATGCACACACACACACCCACACCCATGCACACACACACACACCCATGCACACACACCCATGCTCACACACACCCATGCACACACACACACACCCATGCACACACACACACACCCATGCACACACACACACCCATGCACACACACACACACACACACACGCGCACACACACACACACACACCCATGCACACACACACACCCATGCACACACACACACCCATGCACACACACCCATGCACACACACACGCACACACACACACCCATGCACACACACACACCCATGCACACACACACACACACACACACACACACACACACACACACACACACCCATGCACACACACACACACCCCCATGCACACACACACACCCATGCACACACACACACCCATGCACACACACACACCCATGCACACACACACACCCATGCACACACACACACACACACCCATGCACACACACACACTCACACCCATGCACACACACACCCATGAACACACAGACACACACACACAGACACACACACACACACAGACACACACACACACAGAGGCACGCACAGAAGCGCACACACAGACAGACTTACACAGGGCACACACATGCACACACACAGACAGACTTACACAGGGCACACACACATGCACACACACAGACAGACTTACACAGGGCACACACATGCACACAGACATACACAGGGGCACGCACGCATGCACACACACGCACACACACACACTCACACACACAGACAGACAGACAGACTTACACAGAGGCACACACAAACATACACAGGGGCACGCACACAAGCACACACATACACATACACACAGAGACATACACCGGGGCACACGCAGACACACACACAGACACATAGAGAGACAGGAGCCATTTTATATGTGTGCCATCGTAAATAAGGTGACTGCCTGATTTTGAGTGATTCCCTCAATGCACTTCAGAGCCTTTGTGAGCTGTACAACACCCAGCCTATTGTACAACGTACCCATGATGCCTTCCATGTTTTACATGCCTCTGGCGTTAGCATGGTGTGTGCATGGATTCCTGGGCATTACGGTTTGCCGGTGAATGAAATGGCAGATTTGGCAGCAAAGACAGCACCTCAGAACCCAGTATTACCATCTCACGTGCTACTTCGGAAGACTTTAGGCTTGAAATGTAGAGACGGGTGCCGTCGTGCTGGCACGAAGAGTGGTCAGCTCTCCGTGGTAATAAGCTGAGAGAAGTAAAAGTACTTCCGATAATCTGCGTAACCTGTTCTCGCATATCTCATTGCAAGGAGATTAGGTTGGCTCGGCTGTGAACAGGCCACTGCAATTTTTTGCATGGTTACCTATTTAAAAGGAACCCCTCCTTTTTGCCCGCTAGGTGACAACCTTTTGTCAGTCCGTTAGGCGCTGCTAGAGTGTTTCTCTCTAGTGCACCATCGAGACTCTCTGCAGCTGCTTGCCAGACTTGCAGAGGTGTTAGCAGAAGACAAAATAGCAGTTGAAAGAGTTTCTAGATTTTTAGCAGATGCAACATGTTTTTGAGGATTTGAAGCCTTATATACCTAATTTTTTATACTCTTTATACATATTTATACGTTTGTTTGAATTTTGGCTTTTTGCTGCTGTATATTGTATATTTGTATATTTTCTTTCTTTAGTAGTAATTTTATTTTTATTGAAATTTATATCTGGCTATTGCCGTGGACTGTTTTTAAGGGCGCTGATGACCATGAAGTTGAGTGCCCCCCCCCCTTCCCCTACACACACACACGCACGCACACACGCACACACACACACACACACACACACACAGACACAGAGACACAATGTGACACACATACACAGAGAAACACACTCTGAGACACCGACACAGACACAAACATTGACACAGACACACATACAGATAGACACATACCCACACACAGATACACGAGACACACAGACATACAAACACACTCACACATCAGACAGACAGGCACACACAGACAAGACACAGAGACAGACAGGCAGACACAGGCAGACTGACACAGACAGGCACACACAGACACACACACAGAGACAGTCATGCACACACACAGAGACACAAGCAGACACAGACACACACAGATACAGAGACAGGTGGAGACATACTCACATACAGACACATAGGCAGACACTGACACAGCTCGTGAGTTTGTAGTTATTAAAGGTATGAAAAATCAAATTGCAGTAGATATAAGAAGAGCAGTTACTCCTAATTTATTAGGAATAGAACACAGAATTGCACAAGTGAATGTCTGGTTGACAGACAAACAGACACACAAGCACACAGACACACACACACACACACAAGCACACAGACACACACACACACAAGCACACAGACACACACACACAAGCACACAGACACACACACACAAGCACACAGACACACACACACAAGCACACAGACACACACACACAAGCACACAGACACACACACACACACACACACACACACACACACACACACACACACACACACACAAAAGAACCAGAGACACAGACATACAAACACACAGAAACACAGACACAAAGACACACAGACACACACAAAAGCAGTCACACACACAGACACACACAAAAACAGTCACACACACAGACACACACGCACACAGACACACACACATATAGTCACACAGACACACACAGACCACACAGACACACACAGACCACACAGACACACACAGACCACACAGACCACACAGACACACACAGACCACACAGATACAGACACAGGCACACATGACATGTGCAGACATACTCAGACACACAGACAGACACAGAGGGAAAGACACAAAGAGACACAGACACACCTTGTATGTTTGTAGTTATTAAAGGTGTGAAAAATAAAATTGCAATAGATATAATAAGAGCAATTACTCCTCCTAATTTATTAGGAATAGAACATAGAATTGCATAAGTGAATAGAAAATACCATTCTGGTTGACAGACACACAAACACACAGATGGACACAGACACACAGAGAGACAGACAGAGAGACAGACAGACACACAGAGACACAGACACAGAGACACATACACGACAGACAAAACAAAAAGTCATGCACACGGACATGCACGTAGGTATGCGCGCGTGCACACACACACACACACATACACACACACACATACATACACACACACACACACATACATACACACACAGACAGGCAGAGACTTAGACACACAGACACACATACACACAAACATACTTAGACACACACAGATACACATACAGACACAGGCACACACAGACATGCACAGACATACTTGGACACACACAGACACACAGAGACACATACAGACACAGGTACACAGACAAGCACAGACATACTTAGACACACAGACACACTTAGGCACACAGACAGAGACACAGACACACCTCATAAGTTTGTAGTTATTAAAGGTGTGAAAAATAAAATTGCAATAGATATAACAAGAGAAATGACTCCTCCTAATTTATTAGGAATAGAATGTAGAATTACATAAGCGAATAGAAAATACCATTCTGGTTGACAGGCACACAGACAGACACAAACTCACAGACAGACAAATGCACAGACACACACACAGACAAAGAGAGACACATGCAGACACACAAAGACAGTCATGCACACACAGACTTGCACGCATGTGCGCATACACAGACAATACAGATACAGACATGCACAGACATGGGCAGACATACTCAGACACACACAGAGATTCATACACAAAGACAGTCACGCACACACAGACTTGCACGCACGTGTGCACACACACAGACCACACAGATACAGACACAGACATGGGCAGACATACTCAGACACACACAGAGACTCATACAGACACACAGAGAGACACAGACACTCCCTACCACCTAGGCGGCCCGGGTTCGATCCCAGGGACCCGCATGTGGTATTCGTGGTGGACAAAGTGGCGTCTGGGCGGGTTTTCTCCGGGTTCTCCGGTTTCCCCCACCATCTCATTCCACTGGTGCTCCATCTTCATTCCATGTATCATCACTGTCACCGCCTGTGGTGCCGTAGTAGTAAAAGTGGGCGTTAAACACTACACAGACACTCCTCGTAAGTTTGTAGTTATTAAAGGTGTGAAAAATAAAATTGCTATGGATATAACAAAAGCAATTACTCCTAATTTGTTAGGAATAGAACGTAGAATTGCATAAGTGAATGTCTGGTTGACAGACAGACACACAACCACACAGACACACAACCACACAGACACACAGAGACACAGAGAGACACACAGACACAGAGAGACACACAGACACAGAAAGACACACAGACACAGAGAAACACACAGAGACAGAGAGACACAAGACACAGAGAGACACACAGACACAGAGACACAGAGACACACACACACACACACAGAGACACACACAGACACACACACACACACACACACACACACACACACACAAAAGCCACACACGCCACACACCAGACCACACACACCGCACCACACACACCACACACATACAGACAGACACAGAGAGGTACACAGACACCCCTTGTGAGTTTGTAGTTTGTCACAATAGCTCAGTGGTAGAGCGTCCGCCCGGCAAGCGGAAGGTCTGTGGTTCAAATCCCAGTTGTGGCATTGAATTTTTAAGTTCCAGTTCTACCTCTTAAACTTTGCCCACACACGGCTTGTGTGTTTAAAAACACCAACAGTAAGTTTGTTGGCATAAATAAATAATAATTACCATGTGAAGGTTATTTAATCCTGGGATATAAAGTACTTGCAATAGTAAGTCACCATTGGGGTAATTGTCTCTGATGTGAGACTGCCTTTGTGGTTTACCAGGAAAAATACGAACTGGCTTGAGAATTTAATGCCATTCTGGCAGTTTGTCACAATAGCTCAGTGGTAGAGCGTCCGCCCGGCAAGCGGAAGGTCTGTGGTTCAAATCCCAGTTGTGGCATTGAATTTTTAAGTTCCGGTTCTACCTCTTAAACTTGTATATTATTATTTATGGGATTTATGGGCTGTGGTATAGAATTTTTCAGTTCCAATTCTACCTCTCAAACTTGTATATGTTTTCCGTGTAGGAATACTTAGCAGGAACAAACTGAAATGTCACTGCGGTTGATAATATTAGAAATATTTCTCTGGAAATATTAATATAAAGACAAAGCTCCATGAGAAGAAATAAGTATTAATTAGGTTAAATATTTTATACTTGGTCCTAAGACTACTGGGTTCTCAGCTAGCCTTGGTGTACTCTGCTAGTGTTTAGCAAAGGTTTATTTTTTAGTGACTGCATTTATACTTTAAGGTTTGTTTTGGCGAAATGAAGAAAGGGGTGCAAACAATTGCTAGGCAGAACTGTAAAGAATGAATGCACATTATGTAGCTGTTCTGAGAATTTTGAATGCTACAAGAAAATAATAGTGGCATGAAGAGTGAATGTGTATTTAGTGCTTAGTTGTGCCTTTTTCTATATTTATGACCAAATGCATAGTGGAGTTTCAGCCTATTAAATTAATTTTTCAGTTATTATTCCTAGCTACATAATTTTTAACCTTTTAGAGCCAGTTTAGTTAGAACAAAACACAGTTTTTCCTAATCACTGATATCTCACGAATATTTGTCTGGTTATAAACAGTTTGTTGTGGTAAAGGAATAGTAAGGGCTGTGGCGTGGATGTCGAAACTTTGACAGACTAAGAAGTAACAGCTATTTTGCATTAAAAAAAAGTAATGATGCAGTCATACAACTTTCTCTCTGTGACAAAATCACATTTTCGTGTATTTTATACTATTCATATGAAAGGTGATTCTTGTATCGTTACAATCTTATGCATATTTCCCTAGGAATTGTTTTCAAACTAAACAAAAACTTTTCAACATGCAAAAATGGTATTCAAATGTTTCTTTGTGGAAAGAGTTGCTTTTTAGAAAATAAATATTAACAAACATTTTTCTATGTAAAGGGTAGTTTATAGTGGACAAATTTCTTAAAAATATTCATGTTGCATTGTTGGAAGATGCTGAACTTAAATACCAAGTTTGGTATTTATTAAATTTTGTTTTTACTTTCAAAGAATACTTTTTTTTGTATGTCTTTGGTTCAGGGGATCCTAGAATGTGTTTTTTTTTGTGGTCTTTAGTTCAGGGGATCCCAGAATGTGTATTAATGGTGAAATCTGAATGTTGAACTGTTGGCTGGAATACAATACTCCCTCGTACCTATTATAAGCAGGTATTGGAGAAAAGGAAAGCAATTAAAGTTTTATGCCTTTCGCTATTTATTTAAGTAATACTATTCACAAATGTATCTGTATTCCAAAATGTATGCATGTATATGGTAAAGTGTATTACATGGGTAATTACTGCAATCTCAATTACACCCGCCACTGTGCCCACATCCCATCATTACAGTGGTGCATGACACACCTCAAGATCTCATCACCCTGCCAACACGCCTCTGCCTCTGCATACTGTCTGTTCACCAGCTTGGGACCTTAGGGGAATGAAGAGAGGAGAGACATTCCACGTAGTGCGACCCAAGTTTTTTAAAGTTACTCGCAAACATTGCTGCTGGTTACAGTGCCAACTTACTTCCAATGTTATTTATGCTATGTTTACTCACTACTAATTTATTAATTTCAGTTGTAGAATAGTACAAGTCACTAGCATTAAGTTGGAAGTAAAGAAAAAAGGGAGTGTAAAAATAGATAAACTCCCTGCCTAGGAGTGCTGTGAAATCTGCTATGATATTGTAGTTGCAGAACAAGAGTGACAGTTCTATGTGTAAAATAGGTCTTAATAGGATGATTGAAACAAGCAAAGCCAAAGGGATTTTTAAAGCGGGTGCATTTTTGGTTTCATTGGGCCACACTGTCCTTTGCTTGCCCCCGCACATGTGTGATCTCAATCTTACAGAACTCCTTTGGCCAAGATGAAATGAATAATTAAATGTAACAGGTGACCTCCTTACAGGAATCGACAATATAATGTGCGAGGGTATATTACTTGTGATCAGAATAGACTGGCATGATTTTTGAAAAATATAGAAGTTAGAAAATGATCAGTGAGGGAAAGATGAAGTAGTTGAAAATATTGTTTACATTTTATAAGTTAAATATAGCATGCATTGTTGGACCGGCCAGACCGCTCCACAGTGGCACCGTACTGGCCATGGACCTGCGTGCTGGCTGCCAGTTACGCGTGAAGGACTGGTAAGTCACGAGTACAGAACACTACTGTACTAACTTTCATTAGGCTTTCCTGAATCACAACAGATGTTGAAATTGATGACCTTCAATGTGAACACATTCCCCATATCCTGAAAACAGTTGTGGTTTACTAGTGAATGTTCATGTTGACTGATTGCCTGCATTTCTCTTGTGATTGTCCTTCAATTCTTTTAACATCTGCAGATTTTTTTTATTCTTTAACGTTCCCCATAAATCAAAATCGCTGAGACATTTGGCACAAGAGGTTAACATTTCCAAGATGTCAGCTTTTGAGGCAGCAAAACACTTAAAAGTGCTTTACAACCACTAGATCCGGGACTTAGGAGGCTGAGTGCACCCCGTGATGTGATTCAGGTAAGTCTAATGAAAGTTAGTACAGTAGTTAGTGTTCTGTACACATTACTTGCTGGTCCTGTAGGCGTAACTCTGGCAGAGAGCATGCAGGTACTTGCCCGCTGCAGTGCCATTGCAGAGTGGTCCGGTCGGTCCAAGAATGCATGGTACTATATGAACTGAACCTCTATTTTGAGTGACTTCTTTGCTTTAATGTAGCATGAATACACATTCTAAGGTTGGCACTACTATCTTAAACATGACCAGAAGCATGAGTCAAGCTTCACATATTGTTGTGTACTTGGAATTGTTTATTGATGTACATACTGTATTCCTGCCAGGGACCATGAGCTGTACAAACTGTACATGGATGATGTAAGGGTTCATATAATGTGTGTTATAATAGCTTTAAATATAAATTATAAATATTATGATTTTCTTTTATTTAGCCTAGAAATAATATTCTACACTTTTGTTACTTCTACTATTAATACTATAATACTACTGGTACTTTTATTACTACTACTACTACTACTACTACTAGTTCTACATACTGCTACTACTATGACCACCATTTTTTCCCACTAAAACTATTAAGGAATTTGGTTCTTACATGCAGGCAAAAAGATAGGTAAAATGGCATATAATCCATAAGTCCTAAATCAGGCAATAACTTTCTGACCTATTTGGAATTGTTTGTGCTTTGCATGTGCATTTTACACTTCAAAATAATCTTAGATAATTCGTTCACTGATTGGAAATACATTTTTTATTATGTAGAGAGATTTCTAGTTTTGTCATCACTTGCCTTGATATAGATGCATTTTATTCCATTTCTGTTCCTTAGATGCTTGTGAATTTCAGGAGTTTGCTCACCATAGGTATTAAAATCCATCTTGTCACAATCAGTGTAATATGTATAATATTACAGTCAAAGAGGTGTGGAAAAAAAAAATTTTTTTTACTGCATAAATATATCTAAGAAATTTAATGTTTAAGAACTATTACACAATTTTGGCAAGGTAGATCTGACATGCACTCTATTTAATCCTGAGTTTCATTCTTTCAGCTTAAATAGTTTAGGAATAAAATGCACTCTTAACTTTGAAGCATATTAATTCTAGGAAACAGCCTTAAATGTAAAACTTATTTTGATATTATTATAGACTAAATCAGTGTTTGCCAAACTGATGGTTTTGATGGACCCACCATAAAAAAAGAGTGATGTGCCCATATTAGGTTATTTATTCACAAATGTTGCTTAAATTAAGTGCTCAAATTTTTAATTGATATACAATGTAATGACCAACCAAAGTTGTTTTGGGTGAGTTTTACAAGTGTCTGCGGAATGGCACATTTCCTCATTTGAAAACTTTGGTCAAGAAAAGGGTTCGCATCAACATATATCTGTGAAAAGGCATTTTCAAAAATGAAATACAGTAAAACCTCGTTTATCCAATTCTCCGGATTATCCAGATCAGATTTTTTGACCTTTTTTTTTAAAAAATTTAATGTTCACATTAGATAATAAATTTAACTATGATAGCAAGAATGCAACTATAAGTGCCAAATTTTGGCTTTTTGGTTTGATCCAATGTACGGTTTGTGCATAAATTGTATAATAAATTATGGTAATATGTACTGTACTGTAAAATGCAAATGGGGCCAGGTTGGGACTGCATGGTGGATAAATCATAAGTTTGACCTCTGTAGGCTCCAGGAACTGAAAGGTGATGTTGGCAGTGTGTACAGATGCATTGTTGTGATAGAGAAAGGTCCTTTGCAGCCCCATGCGTGGCTGCCATTCTGGAACCAATTATAGGTAACCAGAGAAATGGTTGCCACAAGGCCACTCTTAAGGAGAAATGTGGCCACCATTTTCTTGTGGATATTATTTCTGTCAATGGATTGTAATCAGAAAAGATCCACACCGCTAACTGCTGCTTAGTACCTGGATCAAACTAATAAATCCAGGTTTCATCACCTTTGACGATGTGAGAAACCTATCTGGAGTCCCCTCCTTTGACTCCTGTTAGCATTTTCTCACACAATTCAACACGGCCATGTTTGGGTTCTTTAATTAAATTGTGAGGCACCCATTGTGATATGACCCTCCTCACACAAAGGAGTTCATGGAGGATTTTCAAAACTGCTGGCGAACCAATCTGCAATGCTGCTCAGTTTCTTTAAATGTTAAGCGATTATTTTCGTTAAGCATTTTACTCAGCGCTTCAATGTTTTCCTTAGTCAATGCCATTGCTGGATGTGTGCTTCTATCCTCATCTTTCAAAGATGTTTGGCCCCTTTTAAATTTCTGAAACACCTAATACTGTGGCGCAGGAAGGAGCAATGTCTCCAGAAGCCAGTGCCAAACATTCAGTACTTTGGCACTGGTTTAAGATTTTAGAAAATCATTGAGCGAAAATGCTCTCTTCCAAGCTCCATTGCAGAGACTGATTACCTGTGCTGCGGGTTGTTAATTCATGCACTGCTGGAATTCATGGAGTGGGATTGGTACTCTCTGATACCAGTTTACTCACTAAGGATGGGGCTATCTCATCCTGCATCCAATTTGAGAGGATCAACTTTAATTTTCTCACATCTCAAAACTTTCATAGTGACCCTCATAAAGAAGCACATTACATTCTTACACTGAATTAAGTTTACTGAACCTCTATTGAAGAAGCTATGTACAAGTTACCTGTCATGAAACAAGATGTTTTAACTTCTGAAAATGATGAGCAAATATGTTGGTTACATGTGTTTATACCTAGAAAAGTACTAATAAAAACATCGCTTAGAGAACAAGCTATAACATTTGCAGCTTTTATAAAGTGAGTATTGTTGCTTAAAAGTCAGTATTGATATTGAGTATTAAGCATTAAGCAACTCCGTGGTATCAACCCATTCCTACCTATAGTGGTTAAGTTGTTGTAACACAGAACATCATTTTGAATTAAATATTGAAGGAGAAGTGTTTGTTAATTATCAAGACATCTAAAGCTGTAGGCAATTCATAAAATGTATATAAAAAACAGATCTTGTTTTGAAATTATTAAAAGTTTGCATAAGGAAACTATGGTTAATGCAAACACAAATGTATTATCAAATTTAGAATGAGTTACCTATTACAAAAATTGGATGTGTACTACTTCCATGACATCTGTGTATACTAACATTTATTTTATATAGTATGTAAGTTATTCATATAGAAACTTATTCTTCTTCAAGCAGAATGATATAACATTTGCATAACCAATTTCTTCACACATTTTGTTTTGGCCTCAAAAGGAATTGAGATAGTTAAATGTTTGAAGACTGAAGGCCCATTAAATGCCATGCTTTTTTCAGGCCATCACAAGAAACAACTGAATAGTGATGACACTTTTAAAAAAAATCTGATGTGTTGCACTCACATGACCTCTACTCTTGTACTAACCGTTCTTACAAACTCCTATTTCTTTGAGAGGTAGAACTGGAACTTAAAAATTCAATGCCACAACTGGGATTTGAACCACAGACCTTCCGCTTACCGGGCGGATGCTCTACCACTGAGCTATTGTGACAAACTGCCAGAATGGCATTAAATTCTCAAACCAGTTGGTATTTCTCCTGGTAATACCATTCTGGCAGTTTGTCACAATAGCTCAGTGGTAGAGCATCTGCCTGGTAAGCGGAAGGTCTGTGGTTCAAATCCCAGTTGTGGCATTGAATTTTTAAGTTCCAGTTCTACCTCTCAAACTTTGCCCACACACGGCTTGTGTGTTTAAAAACACCAACAGTAAGTTTGTTGGCATAAATAAATAATAATTCCTATTTCTTTATCTTTGTGCTAGTTGAGATAAACATTTTAGAAATTATCTTGCTGTTTATTTTCTTGTAGGTACAAGGGGAATATTGGAATGCAGCAGGCTTAGAGCGATTGTCAAACCTCAGAGCTTTGAGATTCCATTCTCTTTGCACAGCTAAGATATAAAAAAATGAATCACAATCTTCCATTTGATGAAATGGTTCACTCTAACAAAAAAACTTGTGTTTCAGCAAGATCTACATTTTTTGTATAGTAAGATTTGGTCTATCTCTTGCGGTTTACCAGTTATGCAAAAGTTATCCTGAGTAAACAGGACTATATAGGCTATAGCCAGAAAATTCAAAATGTACATTTTATTTGTCATTTAATTATCTTAAACATGACATTTTAATCAAAATCATTAGAGCTATTTTCGAGAAAATATAAATTTTTGAAAAATTTTCCATTTAAAGGGTAGTTTAGGGTGGAGGAATTTTCTTCAAAATCTTTGTGTCACATCCTTAAAAGATATTAAACCTAAATACTAACGTTGGTTTTTAACCGACAATTTTTCGTTTTTGAGTTATGATGCCCACACACACACGCACACGCACACACGCACGTGCACACACACTTACTTTTTTCTAAAAATGTTCTTTTGCGATTCAGAGGGTCTTGAAACATATTTCCAGTGAAATCTTGGCATAGGATTTTTGGGTGAAATACAATACTTCCTTTACTTACTATACGTAGTACAGAAAGTAAAACAAACAAGTAAATATTGAAAAATTCCAATGAATAAATAATGGATAACTCTACTAGCTGATGCCACAAAAATAGTTATTTTAAATGAATTTTATGTTTTAAAGGGATCTTGTGTAGTAAGGTTTTGTCTGTTTCTTATGGCTTACCAGTTGTGCAAAATAGTACTGATACAAAATTCTTTCTTAATAGGACAGGCTAATCCCTGGAAAATAATATACATCTGTTTTGTCATGTAATTATCTTAAATATATTGTACTTACTCAAAATCATGGTACCCATTGAGGAATAAAAAAATAATTAGTTTACATTTTTCCATGTAGAAAGTAGTTCGGAGTGGGGAGGAATTTGACACAGGCAGATGGACAGAAGACAGGGAAACCTAGAGGATGGAACACAAGGATTTTTAAAAAAAATGCCCTCTTCCCGTGTTACCCTTACATAAACACTTTTTGTTGCACTTTATTTTATCAGAAATGGTTGTGTTGGCGACATGAGATATAGAATGTATATCTCAGATTGTTCTCTGAATGTGTATTTACTTTTTAAAACGTGCAAGTTTTGGTAACTCACTTTTTTGTATCTTTAGATGTTTTTTGAGATATTTGCTGTTTTGATTGAAAATTTTCTGTATGTGGTTTCTGAAATGTCATGTCCCTTCTTTTGTTTTTCATTTGGGCATACAAAAAGCATTGAAAATACGAAATCCAGCGTAAAAGCTCCTGTGGGATGAAGTTCCAGCACACTGGAGGTGCTGATATGGCCCTGGGACTTAGCAGCATTGTTAACATACAAAATATTTATTTATGTAGCCACCTAAATAAATCACTTTGAGAGTGATTTGAAAAAAAAATATGTATTTTTATTGTAAATTGTGAAAATAATTTGCAGAATGGATATGAAAGGTGACACATCAGATTATTTTATTTAGGGAACCTTAGAATGTGCATTTTCAGTAACATTTCAATTCCTAGTTTTTGTTTAATTGCAGGGTTTCCTCTACTTAAGCTAATTTGTAGAGAAAGTTTGCTAGTTTATTGATTTAGAACGTTTATGGTCTTTGTAAATGTGTTTATGTACTTCTTTTGCTTGCTGGAGATTGAAAATAAAGATGATTTAATTTCATGCTTATGGAAATATTTCTTTTTTTGCAGATTACACACCATGCAAGAAGAGGAGAACTATGCCTAAGTCTGCCCTGACTGCAGAAAACACCTCAGAAACACTTTCTATGGATGCTACCAGTCCTTCACCTGGCAATGAGGTTAATGCAGAATGTACTGAAACAGATGGGGTTCTTGCGCTTACACGCTGTGTCCTAAGCCACTTGCATAAAGAATCTGCTGAATTTGAAAGTGCAGCAGAACAACTTTTGTCCTCTTTGCATCTGCTCCTACAATCATTAAGCATTAGGCATGATGCCAATAAGGAGGAAATGAATACGCATACAGAAGAGCCAGGTAGTTTCCATAAAGAAGCAAGTAGTGAGAAACAGGATCTTGTTGCATATTTACATTCCATATTGAAAGATTGCTCTCAACCAGGGGAATCACAGAAAAAATGTGGTTATTCATTCAATGACTGCACAAAGCGAGTAAGATGCTTTAAAATTGCCCTGGAATGGTTATTTTCACACATTCACTCGAATTTGGAACCACACTTATTAAGGATTTTTAAGAATACAATCAAGGGCTTAGAAGTAACTGCCAAACACTTAGAGTCCTTACAGAAGCAAGATGGTTTGGTGATTGATGCACATGCAGAATCAGATGATTTAGATCCTTTATTATTGGCAACACAGAGTTTGGAACTTAATAGTTCTTCAAATGGAAGTACTGACCATTCTGAAATGGCAAGCATCAAAATGGTATCTGTTGGGGACGGGAAATCTTCAGTCACTGAAACTGGTCCACATTCATTTTTGACAAAGTTGTGTGCGACTTGGAATTCTCAATCCAAAATCTCACCAAATGCAGAGAAGTCTACAACTAGCAATCCGAGTGTTTCAGCACTCACTCATAATAGCACTAAAGTTTCAGTCAATGTAACTGATGATCCTTCAGTGGAGTCAAGACGTCCAGAATCCTTTAGTTCACATGTGATGAGCACTGAGCCTTCTAACATAATGATATCCAATGATGATAGCAATATCTCTTCATCAGATGAAACTGATCGTCTTATTATTTTATCTTTACCAGAGAATTCTGAATCCTTTGTTTCATCGAAGGAACGTGCTAATCTTTTAGACATATTGAGCATTAAGGATCCCAGTAACGCAAGCACTAGTGATGATACTAACCAATGTCTAGAGGAAGAAACTAATCATCTGTTGCCGGAGTCAACATCATCAAAAACTGATACTATTGAACTTTCAGTGATGAACACAGTGGGACCCAATGTTAACTTTATATCAGTAAATGCAGCTATACCTCAGGAGGAAGGGGTGAAACAGGCTGAGCCGGTGCCACCATGTAGTATTACACAAACAGATGTGGTACAGATAGCTGGTGAAGATGCCAGCATAAGTATTCCTGCAAATAGCACTGAGGAAACTACATTATCAGGAAAAACTTCATCACTGTCACAGCTTCCATGTAAAAATCAGACCTCTAAAAGAACTCAGCGCAAGCATGCTGTGTGGAGGGTTTCTATACCTTCAGATGAAATGAATGAAAACATCAATCTCCTACCTGAGGTACGCCAGACAAGAAGTCAGGCCATGAAAAAGGCCAATGATTCTTTAAAGATAATAATACATAAAGTTACAGACGCTGAAGGTAGCAGTTCAATAGAAGATAATTGTTCACCATGTACTGAAAGAAATCCAAGAAAGAGGAGAAGAAAATCTTCCAAGGTGAAAGTTTTACAAACCTCAGAAAGTACTGGTGAAGAGTCCTCCTGTCTTCCATCAGTTCAACAGGCTCCATTAATATCACATTTATGGAAAAAACATAAAGTGTCGCATAAAAACACATCACAGGATTGTGATAAGGCACAGGCTGTTAATCTTAATGAAAGTTCAGTAATTAATGGTCAGCCAGAATCACAACCTCCAGACACTAGTGCAAATAGTGAATGTCAAGAGAAGACGGTTGATGTAAATGAATTACAGTCACCACTCGACTTATCTCCAAAGCAGAGCTTGGAGATGAGTTCAGAGAGATCTCAGAGGAGCATAACAAGTTCAGTATTAGTTAATTCTATTGAAGAGAAAAATGAAATACCACAAGCAATAGTAGGAACTCAGAATGAAAATGAAGCAGAAGTTAATGTATTTTCACAATCACAATCGTATAACCCATCCGTCACTCCAGTGTCTCCTCCTTCTGCAGTTATGGAAACAGAAATCAGCAGTAATCAGTTTACACAGCCAAACATCTCAGTTCAAGATGCTTTGGTGGAATTCAATTTTCCATTGGAGAACACAGTTCTGCCACAATCTATCTATAATACCAATATTCCATATGAAGGTGAAGTGCCACGGATTACATCAGCAGAAAACCAGCTCTCATTGCAACAAACTGAAGGGGGAGCTTCACAAATTGCATTATCATCAGTAAATCAGCATTATTGTTTACAGCCATTTACAACTGCAGGGACAAGCTACAGAGAATCAAATAGAAATGGTATTAATGACAAAAGCAACAATTTAAGTTTGGTACAGTATTATGGGGGACAACTTCCTCATTTGCAAGAGACAGTTGCTGCTCCCAGGTCTGATGAAACTACCTATAATTGTGGAACATTCAATGGTGTTCATGCTGTGCCAAACAATATGAATGTTATGTCACCAAATAACATTCAAGGAGTATCACATTTTAGCCCATTGGTACAACGTCCTACATTTGATGGAGTACGAATTCCCAGTAATGGTCCAGCTGAACAAGGGCCAAGTGCTTCTAATAGAAGGGAAGCACATCACCTAAACAATCAAACCAAAGTAGAACAACCACCTCTAAATTTAGGAAACATGGTGGATCTGGCATTTTCAAGTGGTATGCTCATACCACATTCGGCACTTTCATTATATGGAAGACAACGACTTGAGATTTGTGGATCAAGAGCACCTGAAATAATGGGTCCTTCTGAAGCAGAGCAAACACCGCACACTTTAACACTGGCAGATTTAGCACTTGCAAGTGGTGCACTCATACCTAGGAATTCGCCACCGCTATTATATGGAAGACAAAGACAGATATGTGCACCTGAAACGATGGATTCATCTATAATAGGGCATAGACCCCACATTATGGGAGCAGCATTTGCCACTGATACGGAAAATGCTGCACAAACACCTGTGAATGAAGTACTCACACCGTATGAAAGATATGTACGTGAGATGGATGTATCAAGTGTCAATCAAGCACCTGCCAATATGTATGCCATGCAGGGGCCTAGCCTTGCAACTGTTCCATCTCAATCTCATTATAATGAGAGGCAGATGCCTGAGAATATAAACAGTACCCCTCAACAAGGTAACAGAAGACAGAGACGACCTACTGGGACAACTGCACCTAGAGGAAGAAAAAGACCTCAGAGAGTGACGGGTGCTTTGAATATTGCTCACGAGAATAATGAATTAAGAGAAGCACAAAGGATGACTGTCCCTAATGCAGGGCATATACCAGGCAATATGATGAATTTAAATGCAGGAACCAGCAATATGGGTTACAGAAATATTCATCCTGCACAACAGTTTAATCACATTTCTGCTGAAGGAGCAATAGCACATGCACCTTATAATTATTTTGGTGGAAATACTGGGCTACGGCCACCAGCATTGCAGAGGCCACTTTCCAGAGGACAAATATCATTTCCTAGAGGACACCTATCTCCACTGCCTAATTTAAGACACAGGTACTGGTATTCTCAACCCCAGTCAGCTTGGAATAACCAGGGGCAAATGGGTTTTCTGCAACCGTCCCCTGCCAGTTATTTACATAATAACCAAAGGAACCAATCATCACAAAATCCAAGGGTGCAGCAAACCAGGAACTGATAGGAGCTTTCACCACAGAATGGAAGGTCCTCCACTTCTTTAAATGGTATAATGTGCCAATTCCAAACAATGGGACCAGAAAGTGTTTCATTCATGTTGTAATATGGCTGTTCTTTTTCATTTGAAATTATAGCTTGTATGTTATAGAAAGTGCATTTTTATATTATTTAACATTTTATGCTCATTTTATTAATTTTTCTTTCCCTATTGTTTATCATTTTAGTAAACTTGTCGTTTTAACTAGGGTTGCCATACTTCACAGCAAATCAGGATTTTCCTGGGTTTGAATAACAGTAAAAAACTGCTTAGGAAAAAATTAGTTCTTTAGCACAGCATAGACAGCATTAAAATCTCTTCCAGTTCTGGAAGTGTATGTTTAGCAAACTTATTTAGCCATCTCTGTGTATCTCATTGTTTGCTCATGAGGTTAAGTACATTTTGAAGTTAGTAGTGAATGAGTCTTTCTGTCTCTCTGTTGTTTCTTTTGTACAGTCCCTTTTATCTTCTTTGGTCATATCAAGAGGCTTTGACTTGATCAATGATGGTGAACTGTAGATTTTCTTAACATTGATCCCTTTTAACATTAAACACCTTCACACTTACTCCCACATTTACACTTGCAGACTCTATGGGGGATAAGGTTAAAGAAAAATTCTCAACCCCAGCTGGAAATTGAACTCGAAACCTCTGGGTTGATCAGCCAGAATGCTGACTGCTCTATGACAGAGGCAGTCCGAATGGTATTCTAAATCTCTTTGTTATCAAAATTTTAGTAACTAACATAACATGCTAATGGCTTCATTGCCAGATGCAAGGCACTAGAAAACAACAACATAACATGTTGAAGCACTCTTATTTGTACGAGAAACATAAAACGAAATAAAATGCAAAATATGGAAGAATTCTATTAGTACATTGTACCCAAGTGCTTAAGATGAAGTTGAATGACAAAAATGTCAGGATGAAAATAACAGACTAAATTAGATTAATTGTTAAATGCATAAGCTTACTTATTTTTGGTCTGCCTACCCACTTCCTCTTAGTGTATAGTGCTTACAGTTGCATTCAAAATACTTAAGAAGTATTGTGCTGTGCAAATGCAAAAATTCAAAGTAGGCATTATCCTGCTACAGTATTCTAAAGTAAGAACAAATTAGAAACTAAAAACTTCACTTATCTTAGTATGATTTGCTGACCCTGGGTTTCAAGCTGTGTCCAGCTCATTCTCAAAGCCATATAAACAAAATCGTTGGCTTTGAGAATGAGCTGGACACAGCTTGAAACCCAGGGTCAGCAAATCATACTAAGATAAGTGAAGTTTTTAGTTTCTAATTTGTTCTTACTTTAGAATCTTGTTGCTTCACTGTTAATAGCTTCAATTTTTCCTTATCTACTACAGTATGTTTACTACAAAACTTGGTCAGCAGGCGCACAGCCCATCTCCCAGATACATACTGTACGATTTCCTGGCTGTCGCACGGCCCGTCTCCTGGTCACACATGCATGCACCTCAAATCACAGTAACAATTATCAGAATAAACACAAAACATGCCTTAACACAGGAGTTGTTGGAAATGCCGTCCATCTGCATCAATACATCTATGGCACCTTCTAAGGAAATTTTCATTCACATGCATTAGTTCAGGTTCCAAAATAATGTTAATTTCTCTCCTGATATTTTGGTTTAATTTTCTCTTGTGCAAGGTGCCTAAGATATTTTCAAGGTGATCGTTCTAACGTTTCTCCAATTTCATGTAATTTCTGTACCATAAGCACATGCTGTTTTACCTTTCTTTTCCTATCATAAATTGATTTGCATTGATAGGTAAAATTAGTGATTACATTATTAACAGAGTAATAGTTATCAATTTTGCCCTGCATTATTCTTACGTATGATGATCAGATGTAACTATGCATGAAATAAATGATATTTATAAAGAGTTTAGTCACCTGCTAGCAGTAATGGGGCTACTTTTACTATCTGCCGTAATAATGACTGATAAATTTCTACCAAACTCTACTTGTTCTCAGCTCGCTTTACATATTAACCCACCAAGATTCATTTCTCTACATTAACTTTTCCCAGATTGTATAAAACTCATCTGTAAGTGCACTCTTCCAGCAAATGGAGAATAAGATGAATGGATGCAAGTGAAAATTTAATAAACATACATTTATTCAAATTTAAGTATCATAAGCATTTAATTATATAAGATTAGTAAAAAACACTTAACGTGAAAGAGTGTTTGGTAGTGAAGCAGTTCCATTCTGTATTGTGGAGTTAACTGTTGCTGCATCTTTGTTGACCTTTATACAGTAGAACCCTGCTAATCCAAACCCTGCTAATCCAAAATTTTTGGATTAATGGGGTTCTACTGTATTGCAAAGCACAATTCCCCAAGATAGCAAACCAGGAGCAGCTTACCAAATGGTACACAACTTCACTCAAGCTTTATAAATTCAAATGTTATTAAAGTCACATTTCATAGTAGATCAATGGAAATTTGCCAACTCTGTCCATGATTCTCCATTGTTAATTGAATAATTGCATTATTCTTGGCAATTCATTTCTAAGGAAAATCCAGGCACATGCTCATTGGGCCATTGGTAAATGTATGCTCAAAGCCATTCAGGCCAAGTACATCATCTTAATCTACATACTTTTCTGTCACTTTCAACATTTCTTTGCACAGATTTTTCTCATCATTATACAAGTTTGAAAATAGCCTTACAATATAACTGTTCTATTGGTGCCATTCAATACTCTGGCACTTTGTTTCGGGCCTGTGATAATGGAAGGTTTCATCACCTGTCGCAATGCTTGCCAAAGATCATCTTCTTGTGAAGAAGGTTTTGTGTGATGGTTCTTCTCTTAAGTTTGTGGTCTTTGTTCAATGAATGTGGGACCCAATGGACATGAACTTTTTGATAAGCTAAGCTTTCAGTGATTTCTCATACTGCACAATGTCCTGCTGCAAGTTTTGCAGTGATTTCATCCAGTGGCATGTCTGTCTTTTCTAATGAGTTCATCAACACCTTCCTCGTGTACATGTAGGCAGTTGTGGGCATTGGCTATGAGGCTCATCTTGGATACTTGTGTTCCCATCTGTGAAATGTTTTCCTCGTCTCCTAACACTACTGGCACCCGTGCACACATCTCCGAAAGCACTTTGAGCTGTGAGATAAATTCCAGCAGCAGATTTTATCTGTTTAACTAGGAATTCTGTGACAGCACACTGTTGAAATATATGTCCACCATTTTGGGGAATACTGCACTGGTCAAATGATTGAAACTAATGATGCCGCAATATGGCAATGTGTGGTGTAAAGTCTGTAGATTGTGATCCAGGTTTACTACATGATTGGAGTTTCAGTTTTAACTATGGATTGCTCATGACTTTGAGTATGACCCTCATATTCTATTTGCACCAAAAGGAACCAAACCACGCATGAGAATGCCAGTTGATCTCAAAAATGATGTTCGGAAAGTTGTTCTCTGAAACTAATTAATAATAGAATTAAGTGTTTGAGGAAAAATTGTTTGAAATTCACTGAGTGATTCCATCATGAGTTGTAATAATGCTACACAGCATGCAATACTTCTTGTTTATTTATATAATGTGACAAGGTATTTATCAAATTTCAGTGAATTACCTCATTTGATAATGTTTACAACTAGGAAAACTTCTATTTGTTAATAACCCATGCAATCCAGTTCTCTGTTTATTGAAGGAAGTTATGGCAACCTTAGACATAGAAAGTGACCTCAATAAAACTGGTTAAGAAAATCTAATATTTTACGAAAGAAAACAAGTTATTTTGGAAAAAAAAGTTTTATTTCATTAGATAATTTAAAACTGAAGTGATGTACAAGTATTATAACAGCAAACTAGGCTATGATAACTGGTCATTTTTAACAATCTTTTGGGTGCACACTTTTATGCTAAAGTTTTAATGCTTGAAAACCCATTGGGCCATTGGTAAATGTATGCTCAAAGCCATTCATAAATTTAGTTCCATTATCACTACATAAAGTTTAAGATCTCAGATTAAAGATACTAGAGTTACCTGGCTGAGATTTTCTCATGCATTTAATTAGATTGTAGGGGAGGAAGTTTTTATGAAATGGAGTGAAACCTGAATGGACTACTTTAAGATAGTATTACTAGTAAATAATAACTAAGCATCTCCATGGAAACAGAAGTGCTTGGTACCTTATTTTTTAAATGAAAGCAGTCTTGTAGATTCCTGTTTTATCTATCCACTTATACTAAGTGGCATTTTAAAAACTCCATATTCCATTACACAAAATACAATAAGTTTTTGCAAATTGCAGGGATAAAGGACTTTTCTGTGCCTCTGCTTATGGATGCCTTGGGTTGGCCCTATTTTTAAATACAAGTTGGCTCATTCTGCCTGGGTGCTATTTTTTATGGGGTGGGGTTTGTCTAACTGCTTGGGATAAATAGTATGTAACTTAGGGTCTTGAACTCAATTGCATATTAGTTTCACGTCTTTTTTTTCCCTCCAAAATAATCTTCCGGTGAAGTAAAGTTACTAGGAATACACAACAGTATTTTCTGGCAGAAGAACAAAGAAGCAGAAAATTATGTTTTGATTCATTAAATGCTTTATACTTAATCTCCTGAAATTTCATATTTTGCCACTTTATAGTTGAGATGTATAATCAGAACTTTTAACCCAGAATCCTCACGTAATAATTTTGTTATCACTCTTGTGTTAGTTTTTTTAAAAAACCTAATTTCATTCTTTATTCTAATATATATTGTTGTCTCTTAACATCCCATATAGTCTACAACCTTCGGGGTAACCTCATTCCACCAAGCGATAATTGCAGCAACAAGCTCTCTACTTCTTTCATCTGTTGATATTCTTGGCCTTCCTGATTTTGGGTCATTCTCTAACCCCATAAAACCACTACAAAAATTATTACCCCATTGAGAAACATATGGTCCACTATGAACTCACCAGACACTTCACTCAAATCACCATGAATTTATATGGGAGTTTTGTGCATAAAGTTTTGATCTTAATGTATGATCCCTGATCTGTGATCATAGTATCCAACATATGTGCAGTTTCATTTCTAGCTTTGCTCCTACAAATATAGTGTACACTCTTGATACAAGGACCACATGTGGTTCTTTCTCATGCCTTCTATGGCTACTGATGTAATTGTAATGCATTATCCAATCCACGGTATTGCCAACGTGTGTCAACTTCTGTATTACGAAATGCCCTTTGTATACTAAATAGAAGACTAACCTTAATCATTCCATTTTTTAATAAGAATGCTCACCAAAAGTGCATAATCCTTTTCTGAAATAAAGTATCAAAAACTAAAATGGTAATATTATGTTGCATTCATCTTTCCACATAGAATCACTGTCTGAAGGGATGATATCTCTATTTCTCCCACTTGCCTAGAGAAATGCTCATAACAATAATCACTGTGTTTGCTTTAAGATATGTGACAAATTATTCACATCTGATGGCTTGGACACATCAGAAATGCAATCTTTAAGAAGAATCAAGTGTAACTGTGTTAAGTTTATTGCACAGATGCACAAAGCACTAGAAAATTTGTCATGGATTCTGTGGCAGGAACCTCCCAAGATTTTTGGTCACCGGCTGCCATTGGTGTACTGTATGTTCTTTTCAGCATGTTTGCTAAGTAGTGATAATTCACTGATATAGGTTAGGTTTGTCCATGTTTTCTTCAAAAGTACTACTCAATTCAAATTCGTTATTTTTTTTTTCAGCTCCCATCAAAAACCATTACCATTTATTTACTTTTTCTTTAAAAGAAACTATTTTCTTCAAGCCTAATAACAATTTAAAAAACATTAATATCTTTTGGACTTATTTTACCTTTCACAGAAATAGGGGGCTTCAGTATGGCTTTGGGGGGGGGGGGGGTGGAGTCAATGACAGCTCTACTAATTCTTGGCACATAAAAGATAAAGATAGCCTGACAGATCCCATTGGGCAAGGACCTCCCACAGCTTGTTGGGCTAACTCTTTGGAATTCACAGTGAGCTAGTTCCTGCAAATTTTCCTTCTGAAATCAATTGGCATAACTGTCCACTAATTACTTCACTCACATTACTAAATTCTTGTGCTGATCTGTGAATTAGTTGTCCTCTGTTTCTTTTACCCCATCTTGATCTCACATTGTCGTGGCATTCTGGCCACGTATCCTCCCCATCTCCATTTAAATGTTCTTGCACTTTCAGTCATATCCTCCATTCCACTTCTTAGCTTCTTGTTTCGCACTTTATCTGTGAGTCTGAACTCTAACATCATCTCCATTTTCTGCTGGCATATCTGAATCATCTCAATCTGTTTTGCTATGTATGTCCAAGTCTGGCTACCATACATAAGTACTGGGTGACACAAGTTTGTAGGGTTTTGAATTTCAACACAGTGCTGATTGGTTTTCCTATTAATATAAATTTTAGACTCCAAAATTTTCTCCATGCTGAACTTATTCTTCTCTGTAGTTCCATCTCTCGTTTTTCCGTCAGGCTGATTGTCTGTCCCAGATAAATGTATTTGCTGCAGTACTGAATAGGCGTGCCCTCAATTTTAACTGGTATCTCCGTGGAATTTGTCATTACTTTAATTTTTGTCTGATTCGTTTGCAGTCCCACTTCCTTGCTTTACATATGGCTCTGAGGTCATCTCTTGAAGTCCTGCTGCAGATTTTGAAATAGCATAATGTCAGCAAATCACAAGTTCATCAATCTTCTTCCATTAACGTTAATTCCCTGTCTTTTCTTATTCCAGTTTAGGCTTCTAAATACCGTTTCAAGGACGCTTATGAACAGCTTAGGTGAGATTGGGTCTCCTTGTCTAACGCCTCTGTTTGTTTTGAAGATTTCTCTGTCAAGTTGTGTTCTTACTTTCACGTTGCTGCTTGAATATGTTTTCTTATTAATCTTCTGTATTTTGGATGAGTATTAATTGCTGTTAGGGATTTTATTTTATTTCATTTTTTGTTGCGAAATGGAAATCTCAAAGAACTAGCATATGATATTTAATTATAGTAATTTATTGTTTACAATGATCAGGCTAAAGGAATTCTCAAGCATATGGCTTCAAGTTATCTACATTGAAACCACCATCAATACATGAAACATACACAATGGTGACCATGAGTCGTTGATGGCAGGTAAAGTGCACTCATAAATGTCTGCACATGCCAACACAGTGAACAGGGATGGTGTGGTTAATGACCCACATCTCAGCATAAAGTCCGATTACAGTTCAGCCTATTTCATTTTGTCCCGGCTTTAATGCTTGGAAATTTATATGTCAGCATTCTTCCAAAAAATGCATTTTATCTGACAATGATCAGTTGAAACAATGCTTCTAGTTGTTTTTCTTGGTTTTTGTAATTGAAAGCATGCTTATCACTTCCTTTTCATCCTAATTTGTGCAGATTAAAACGTATATCTTATGTGTGCAACAATAAGTACAAAACATTTGTTAACTAAGGAATTCAGAACCTCCGCAGACAAAAGAATTGCATTTGTACAATCCAGGCTTTCCTTCTGACTAAAAATGTTTTGTACCCCTTGGTTTGATGCTTTAAAATTTATTTGAAGTTCTTTTCTATCAGAAGTAAATGTGTGATAAAAGGTTAGAATGCTAATGTTATGGTAGAAGGTGGAAATCAAATGTTTATAAAGAATGAATTAATGATATAAGACAATTAACAATTATAAATTGATGTCTTTTGCTATCAAAGAGATTCTTCTAACAGCCTTAGACTGAAAATACTTTTGATTTGCCAAAAGCAAAGAAAGCTTTTAGCATTAGCCACTAATAAACTAAGGCTATCGATTCTAAGCATCTGGGCACGACTTCAACATGGGTTTTATGGGTCATATATCCAGGCCTGTGTGTTGTAACACACAAATGAGCCAGTCCACATTCCAGCAGGATATTCCTTTGTATGAAAATACTCTCCATCAACCGAGGGGAGTGCATTATTGCAACCACATGTACTCACACAGGTGGTGTTAACATATTTATTTTGTATTACAGTTTCACACTTTTCATGGAAAATATTTTCAGCCTTAAAATGCAAAAAGATGATATACAAAGATACATTAGACATAAACAAGATGTTACAAGTAACTACTGATACTTATGTGTCAATAGAGCAGAACCGTGCTAAACTGCTATAAAGGAGTCAGAACCATATCAGAGAATGCATTTTTGAAGGATTTTAAGCATACAAGAAAGAACGTATTGTATTTCAAATGTATATAGCAGATTTAATGAAATACTAATAACGCTTATGTCATTTAAATGCGCATTACAATATAATTTTTTAAAAATTTATTTCATAAAAAATTATTTCTGAATTTTCTTTTTGCAGTGCTTGTAAGCAACTATATCAAACCACCATTTGATAAGCATCATATCTATTTTCGCTGTTTTGTTTCTCAAAATGCAAGGCAAGCAATGAAAAATTTTGTGGTAATACATATATCCCGTTAAGATTAGACTACAAATTTCAATGTTTCTTGGAGTATGGGGTACGGTGTAAGGATTAATTGTACACAGTATCAAGCACCTATGTTGGAATTTAGGATTGGTGCAAAAGAATATCAAGTTTTGCAGCAACATTGCCAGCACAAATTTGAGCGTGTAATATTTTGTCATTCATTCTTTCTTTGTTTCCTTTTTTGTTTATTTTTTCTTCTGCTCTTATGGTTAAGCCAGGTTTTGGTTAAGTGCAGTTCGGTTAAGCAGGGTTTTTCTGTGAATATAAAAATTAATTTTAAATAGTAATTTGCTCAAACACAGATGTGTATCTTCTTTCTTGGTAGTTTGAAAACAGTGTTGTAATAATAAATTTAAACCAAAAAGGTGAGTTGATTAATAACACTGTAGAACACTTATAATTTACCAGAACATGTTTCGAAGGCTTGACTTTCCTCCATTATCAAATGTTGATGTCCAGTTAATATGGGAGGAAAGTCAAGCCTTCGAAATATGTTCCGGTAAATTATAAGTGTTGTGTAGTGTTATGAATCGACTCACCTTTTTGCTTTAAACAGATATGTATGTCATATTTATCAACATAATAGTCAGCTAGTTTCTTTATTTCTAGTCATATTTGTAAATATTGTAGTCATTGTGAAAATTTTTGTAGAAAATGTGGTTTGTTAAATATGTGATGTTTAAGATCCACTTGTAAAATAGTGTGTAACAATGTATGAGGTGCTTCAGAAAGTAGATTTTCCCAAGGTCTTCTTTCAAATCAGAATTCCTAGGAACTTCTCCAGAAGACCTATTCTGCAGTAAGCTGTATGAAGCCTGACATTGTTGTGCATCAAGAAAGTATGCCATTGAGCATACTACAATGTGTGCTCAAAATACCAATTGCAATTTGTGCAATGTTTTGCACTAATAGTATTCACGCTCTCACCCCTGCTCAGGAGCTGAATGATCAGATTCCTGTCTGTCCCAGACCACTGCATACAACTTTCTGTATGCAGTGTTTGAATGTCATCATACATGGAGATGTGCTGTGGTGCCAATTCATTGAGCATTGATTGCTTTGGTTTGTTTAGTAACTTTTTATTCTTTTTATGAAGAGAACAGTCAAAGTTTCATTATTTGTGATGATGTAGCTCAGAAACTCTTGACTGTCATCACTCAATTATCTACTGAGCCCATGCACTTTGTGTTCGGGCATAAGTTGCTGTAGTATTTATTAGAAGATAGTGCATGAAGCCTACTTTATGAATAACGCAGGAGTCGGCAGATTGGTCATTGCAACTTCAGGAATGGTTACGTCATGGAACGCAACCCGCCATGCACATATGTAATACACAGTTCGACAAGGGGTTTGGAAGCCACAGTGGCGGAGTAAGAACTTTCCTAAAACATGTTATTTTATATACATCTCATACACACTGAGAAGGTTCTAATATTAATTTTTCATCATATTCTTTATTTTATCTAGAGCTTTGTAGTTTCACATATTGTGCAGTATATTACCAAAGATGGGAATGGGGGGGGTTTACGGGCCCGTCGACAACTAGGTCATTAGGGAAGATGGGAATGTTGCCATATCCAGTTGTCTAAATGAATATAAGCCAGCCTTATTGTGTAATTGTGATTTCAACATTTGTTTGTCTGTAAGTTTACAAGCTCAATTCCCAATTGTGGTTTTACTGTGTGAATGTCAACATGAAAGGATTTGCGAAATGTTGAAAATCATGGCTCATTGCTTTGAGATCATAAGAGGTGCCTAGTATCAAATGCTGCCAAATCCAAACCCTAATTTTTTGGATAGTTGCTAAAAAAACTACCCAAAATGAGCATTACCCAAAGTAATGTAACTTCAGTATTAAAAATTTAAATTAGTCATTTAATATGAAACTATGAACAAGTACTCATGGAATACGGTTTTTTAAACATATCAGAAATAAATTTGAGGAAACTTGGATGTGGTGGGGTTAGATACCAAAATTGGGATTTAGGGTTTTTGAAACTGAAGAATAAAAAATTTGAAATTTTGTGTAACACTAAACGAGGTTCTGTTATTCGTGTAATATAAAAATAAATTTTTAATAAATTTAGTTATCTGAAAAGTTAGTTTAAAGAACCAATAAAAGCAGGTGTCTCTTGATTACAAATCAAAGAACATTATAAAAAAAATGACTTTGGTTTTTAAACTTTTCTTTCATTTTACATGACATTTGTGTCCAGTTCGTCTTCTTGAACCACTTCGTCTTCATTTTCTTCAATATGAGGTCCTAGATATTCTTGGTTTTCTAAAGCAGAATAAAATTGAATCAGCTCACTGTTGCTCCATTCTGCTCAAAAATGTTTTGTAGTTATTCTGATACATCGCGTATCATTTGTTTGTCTGTAAGTTTACAAGCTCAATTCCCAATTGTGGTTTTACTGTGTGAATGTCAACATGAAAGGATTTGCGAAATGTTGAAAATCATGGCTCATTGCTTTGAGATCATAAGAGGTGCCTAGTATCAAATGCTGCCAAATCCAAACCCTAATTTTTTGGATAGTTGCTAAAAAAACTACCCAAAATGAGCATTACCCAAAGTAATGTAACTTCAGTATTAAAAATTTAAATTAGTCATTTAATATGAAACTATGAACAAGTACTCATGGAATACGGTTTTTTAAACATATCAGAAATAAATTTGAGGAAACTTGGATGTGGTGGGGTTAGATACCAAAATTGGGATTTAGGGTTTTTGAAACTGAAGAATAAAAAATTTGAAATTTTGTGTAACACTAAACGAGGTTCTGTTATTCGTGTAATATAAAAATAAATTTTTAATAAATTTAGTTATCTGAAAAGTTAGTTTAAAGAACCAATAAAAGCAGGTGTCTCTTGATTACAAATCAAAGAACATTATAAAAAAAATGACTTTGGTTTTTAAACTTTTCTTTCATTTTACATGACATTTGTGTCCAGTTCGTCTTCTTGAACCACTTCGTCTTCATTTTCTTCAATATGAGGTCCTAGATATTCTTGGTTTTCTAAAGCAGAATAAAATTGAATCAGCTCACTGTTGCTCCATTCTGCTCAAAAATGTTTTGTAGTTATTCTGATACATCGCGTATCATTTGTTTGTCTGTAAGTTTACAAGCTCAATTCCCAATTGTGGTTTTACTGTGTGAATGTCAACATGAAAGGATTTGCGAAATGTTGAAAATCATGGCTCATTGCTTTGAGATCATAAGAGGTGCCTAGTATCAAATGCTGCCAAATCCAAACCCTAATTTTTTGGATAGTTGCTAAAAAAACTACCCAAAATGAGCATTACCCAAAGTAATGTAACTTCAGTATTAAAAATTTAAATTAGTCATTTAATATGAAACTATGAACAAGTACTCATGGAATACGGTTTTTTAAACATATCAGAAATAAATTTGAGGAAACTTGGATGTGGTGGGGTTAGATACCAAAATTGGGATTTAGGGTTTTTGAAACTGAAGAATAAAAAATTTGAAATTTTGTGTAACACTAAACGAGGTTCTGTTATTCGTGTAATATAAAAATAAATTTTTAATAAATTTAGTTATCTGAAAAGTTAGTTTAAAGAACCAATAAAAGCAGGTGTCTCTTGATTACAAATCAAAGAACATTATAAAAAAAATGACTTTGGTTTTTAAACTTTTCTTTCATTTTACATGACATTTGTGTCCAGTTCGTCTTCTTGAACCACTTCGTCTTCATTTTCTTCAATATGAGGTCCTAGATATTCTTGGTTTTCTAAAGCAGAATAAAATTGAATCAGCTCACTGTTGCTCCATTCTGCTCAAAAATGTTTTGTAGTTATTCTGATACATCGCGTATCTTGGCAGATGTACTTCTCTCTTTAAATTTTGTGGTCTTATATGCGTCATGTTTAGATTAGTCTTAGTGATAAGCTTAGCCCTAAAAACTGAATTGTGGTTTAAAGAAAAAAAAGATCAACTTCAATCAGAATATTGTTTAGGTTTCTTTCTTTCTTTTTTTTCTGGGTTAACTTAAAATACCATTGCCCATATTTCTTAAACACTTTGTCAGTTATAGATTTCCAATAGTGATCAGGAATATTATTTACTTTGAATACTGTACCACACCTTTGGATAATTTCTTCATTCTCTTTCAGCTGAATGACAGTTTCTTTTTCAATTAAGAAAGTGTTCTTCCTGTACAATCAACTTGTCCAGAAGAATAAATTACGAGCTAATTTCCCACCATAGTAATGAGTATGATGTTATATATTTTTTTTTTGTATTTTTATATATTTACTTATTTTTTTGTGTGCCCACACTCCCATCTGCAAAACACACAACCACTGTTTTCTCTTAAAACTTAGTGTTTATTATTGTGATGACCGAGACAAAAAGAAATTACGCTTGCATTTTCAGGAGTCATTTTCACACCATTTGTTGCCGGCAGCATTTTCAATGTTCAAACTGGAAAGTCACAGAAGGCGTTGATTTGCCGAAAGAGATTTGGCAGACTTTGAAACTAACAATGTCAATGCAGGTGCTGGATTTGGCGGATATTGATATGTATTGACTACATATTTTAATAAGATACGTCAGGTTTTGCTCTCATATCATGGCTGCATTGAATTCCTTTAGGTAAAATCTACCAGAAGTGATGCATAATTGTTTTGTCAAAAAATGGATTGGTGGTTGTTGATACTAGGCGCCTCATAAAACCTTTTGTGTTGGAACTCTTTTTTAACTTTGCTAAGATATCTACATAAATGTGTAAGAAGGTTCCTTTGCATCTTAATGGTTTTGAAACAACAACCATGTCGTATCGATGCAGTTTACTCTGCTGCTTTTGTACCTTTGAATGCATATTGTTTGAATGAGGGATGATGAAGCATGGTGTTTATTACCTTACCCCTTACTGTGGTATTACATCATATCATCAGTTGGTGAGATTTGCCAATCCCTGCAGTAAGGGAAATGGCTGCTGATATCTGCAGTTGTGAAGCAATGCTTCTTCAAATGTGCTGCCACATTAGATCCAAGTCATTTCTCTCAAAAATAATGGCTGGCTACTGCAGCTTTCATCTTTAACATTTTGTGAACCTTTCAAAAAATGCCTGCAGCCATTTGCTTGCCAATGATGAGAACAGTTGTGAACCACACATGGCAGGTATGATTGGTACTTCTCATGCAGGCATAGTATCCTTGTACCATCTGTAGCCTTAAAGAAAACTTACTACTGATGCTCCTTTTAAAATCCACTATTCAGTGTATTATTAAAGCAATATTTTTTTCATTTTCATACAAGTAAGTTGATTTTAGTATGAAAATAAAAAAATATCTTGGTGTACTTAATCATAAATACTGTTTTTATGTAAGAAATATGTATGTTGTCTAAGATGTAATTATGTAAACAATGTAATTAATGTTAATCGTAATAAAGTGTTATTTTTCCACTTTCATACAAATAAGCAGTTTTTTATATTCTATAGTAACCAAATTCCATCATTTATTTGCTGTACTAGACCCTGGTTATATCAAAAGGTGAATGGTAGTACTGATTGAGTTAAAGTAGAGGATATTATGTATTTGCTTCCTCCAATGTGTTGCCTCAATTTATTTTATGCTTTGTAATACTTAGGAATGGTGATTTTTAGCATTTTGAAATCAGAAATTCAGCATGTAATTTGTACATGTAGCACTTTGGGACATTTATGCATTTGCAGTTTGGCATTTTAAAGAAAAACATGAGAGTTAACTGTGATGAAAATGGCCTAATATGTTTTAAAGTAGCAAAGTTATGTCAAAATCACATTGTGAAGGTGGGAATGATAAGATAACAATTAATAAATTAAAGTTTACTTTATTTCTAATTAATACCTGTAAAGGCAAGTAGTGTGGTGGTAGCATCTGCCTAGGTAAGAGGTTGCAAGTTTGAATCTCACTTAGGTTGAGTTCCCGGATAAGGGTTCTTTCCAGGGTTTTCCTTTATCCTAAGAAGATGAATGTTAGGTAACTTTAAGCTCTATGGACCTTGAGCTCATTCGAGCATCATTTCACCCATTTCATTCATTCATTATCCAATATGACACTACGTTGGAGGACGTCAATTAAAAACAAAAGGAAAAAAATTTAAAAAAGCAAGCGAGAGAGTCAAAAGTAGAACAAACTGATATATTTTGAGGGGCATTCAAAAGGTTTTGCAAGTGATGCTTTAAGTTGAAACTATTTATGGAATTCAAAAATCGGCTCATGTTTAGAACAGCTCACTTTCCACTTGCCAGCCAGATTATAAGTCCGAGCTTACTTAGTGTGCATGCGCCGACAGTAGTTTCACAATCGCCCACTAGATTTCACTGCATGACTAGCAGACGATTTTCACATCTGCCAACATTGCTTTTTACACTACACTAGTTTTCGTTGCCAACACATTAAACACAAATGCACTCACTCGCGTCGTTGCCGCCACAGACGTACACTGCTATCGCCTAGCGCAACTCCATACTATTGTTGTGGATTCTGTACATTATTATTTTGCTCATTGTGTACATTATTTTGCTCTTGCTCACACAGATATATCGCTAGTGCGAATTATTGTGTACATTATCCTTATTGCCTTGTTACTGGGTCCATGATACGCTGGCTCGTTCTTTATTATTATATTATCTTATTTTTATTATATAATTTTTTAAAATTTATTTATTTATTAGGAGGAAACAAAAAAACAAATCATGAAGTTTACATTGAATTTAAACATTTAAACATTATCTTTCTTTCATAGAAGTTTGAAAACAGTGTTGTTGTAATTAATTTAATTTAAAAGGTGAGTTAATTAGTAACACTGAACAACACTTACAACATATTTCTCCGGGACGCGTTTCGAAGGTAACTTCCCTCCATTATCAACTGGACAATAACTGGTTTTCCATGGTGCTTGATGGTGCAGATGGTGATGCTTCTTCTGGTGTTTCTTCTGGTGGCGGTTCGATGAACTTACTGAAAATGTCTCTCTGAGGAATGTCGAAATTAAATACTCGGTTTCTATTTTTTAAAATAAAGATTTGTTCCCATGTGGACAGTTCTTGTTTTCCGGTTATGTGTTTAAGAAGTTTCGGTTCTAGCTTTATGTCATGATTTTTTGTCCAAAAGTGAAATGCAACCGCTGATTTTTCTAATTGTTTACTCTTAATGTTTCTAACGTGTTCCTTGGATCTAATTTCTAAATTTCTTTTGGTTTTTCCTATGTATATTTCATTACAATCACTGCATTCAATTTGGTATATGCCAGATTTTTTGTTAGGTGGAATAGCATCTTTGATGTTTGAAAGTAGTAGGTTTTTTATGGAGTAATGGTTTACTGCTGCTAGCTCAATGTTGTATTCCTTGAACACCTTTTTAAATTTATCAAAAGCCCATGGATGATATGTGAATTTTTTGAATATCATTTTTGTTTTTGCTGCTGTGAGAGTTGTAGTTTCTTTTAATAATTTTTTCTTTTCTGCTTGTTTTACCTTTTTATCTACTAATTCTTTGGGAAAGCCGTTTTTTTGTGCTATTTCAATTATTTTGTAATATTCTGTTTTATATTCTTCTGCTGAAAGAGGGATGTTCACCAATCTATGTGTTAAACTATTGAAAATTGCTTGTTTGTGGCTTCTTGGATTGTAAAATAGTTTAACACATAGATTGGTGAACATCCCTCTTTCAGCAGAAGAATATAAAACAGAATATTACAAAATAATTGAAATAGCACAAAAAAACGGCTTTCCCAAAGAATTAGTAGATAAAAAGGTAAAACAAGCAGGAAAGAAAAAATTATTAAAAGAAACTACAACTCTCACAGCAGCAAAAACAAAAATGATATTCAAAAAATTCACATATCATGGGCTTTTGATAAATTTAAAAAGGTGTTCAAGGAATACAACATTGAGCTAGCAGCAGTAAACCATTACTCCATAAAAAACCTACTACTTTCAAACATCAAAGATGCTATTCCACCTAACAAAAAATCTGGCATATACCAAATTGAATGCAGTGATTGTAATGAAATATACATAGGAAAAACCAAAAGAAATTTAGAAATTAGATCCAAGGAACACGTTAGAAACATTAAGCGTAAACAATTAGAAAAATCAGCGGTTGCATTTCACTTTTGGACAAAAAATCATGACATAAAGCTAGAACCGAAACTTCTTAAACACATAACCGGAAAACAAGAACTGTCCACATGGGAACAAATCTTTATTTTAAAAAATAGAAACCGAGTATTTAATTTCGACATTCCTCAGAGAGACATTTTCAGGAAGTTCATCGAACCGCCACCAGAAGAAACACCAGAAGAAGCATCACCATCTGCACCATCAAGCACCATGGAAAACCAGTTATTGTCCAGTTGATAATGGAGGGAAGTTACCTTCGAAACGCGTCCCGGAGAAATATGTTGTAAGTGTTGTTCAGTGTTACTAATTAACTCACCTTTTAAATTAAATTTAAACATTAACTTTGTGTGCCTTGATGATTTTCTTGTGATATTGTAGATCACCCAAAGCTAGCTGAAGGTTCTCAGGAACCTTATGATGAATTATTATTACATTTATATTATATATTATTATTTATATATAATACTATATATTATACTTATGTTTATTATATTTATATTATAATATATTAATATTATATTTTTATTATGTTTATTATTTATCGTTCTTTTTTGTTTATTTATTTTATCTTTTATCTTTATCTATCTTTATTTTATCTTTATCTTTTATCTTTTTTTGTTTATTTATTTTATTTTATATTATTATTATTATATGCTATTATATTTATTATATTATATTTTTAAATTATATTTTTATTATGTTTATTATTTATCGTTCTTTTTTATTTTATATTATTATTTTATTATATAATGTTATTATATTTATTATATTGTTATATTTTTATTATGTTTACTATTTATCGTTCTGTTTTGTTTATCTATTTTATTTTATATTATTATTTTTAATGTTATTAGATTTATATTATATATATGTATTATATTTATTATATTATTATATTTATATTATTATTTATCGTTCTTTTTTATTTATTTTATATTATATTATTTTATTGTATTTTTATTTAATATTATTATATTATATGTATTATTTATATATATTATATTTAGTAGTATTATATTATTATATTTATATTATTTTTATTAATTGTCGTTCTTTTTTATTTATAATAGCATAATCCAATATACTGATAAACCTAGCCATTGTGCTACTTGCTTCTAGGAAGGTCAACGGCATACTGCCGACTCCCGCAAAAACATTCAAACTTACTATTGGCAACAAACTCCTAGGGACATTCTGCTGTTGGCAGCGCTGCATTAACACAGCAACTTTGGCAACTTTCGTGACCATTCGTACACACTGCCGAGTGGGACTTTGCCGAAATTCTGACCAAGTGCTTGCGTAAGCTGTTCTAAACAATATCCCAAAAATCTATCCAATCTCTCTCCATACACTAGCAGATGTGAAGCAATAATTCCAACGGTACAAAAATACTCATTAAATGTCAATAATATAATAATTAATGACAATTAATTAGGAAAGAATTTAAACAAATCTTATAATATTTGTCCCAGTCAAACAAAATAGATATCATGAGAGAACGTAGACTTTCACAGCCAGAGTTAATATAACTAGGAGTTATTTCTGGGCTGTTATGCCGTGGCCTGCTGGAGTTTAAGTACCCAAACTTTTCATCCACAGCTGCAGCAGTCATCTTCAGTGGTGCGGTTGTAGTCTCCTCGGTGAAGTTAATGTGGTGTCTGAGGTGTGGACTGTCTGAGCTGCGGTATTTATCCCTTGAGTGGCCTCCGTTGATTGATCCGGACAAGGACAGCAGGAGGGAGGGGGCGGGCTTCACCCAAGGTATTGTTTCCTCCTGATTGGTTCATCTTGAATTTCTCCTGTTCTGTGCCATTTTTGCATTCAATGTCAGGGTACCAGTTGCTGTTAAGTTTCATCTGATATCCAGTCATTGAAGACAAAAACGGCACAAAACAGGAGAAATTCAAGTGAACCAATCAGGAGGAAACAGCACCTTGGGTAAAGCCTGCCCCCTCCCTCCTGCTGTGCGCCATCCGGACCAATCAGCAGAGACCACTCAAAGGATAAATACTGTAGCTCAGACAGTTCACATCTCAGACGCCACATTAACTTCTCCGAGGAGAGTACGACTGTGATGTCCGCCCCAGCTGTGGATGAAACGTCTGTGTACTTAAACTCCAGCAGAGCATGGCATAACAGCCCAGAAATAACTCCTGGTTATAAAATAGATATCGTTGGAAAGCTTTGAAAGAATCATATACATGTTGCGATGTTTGTAATCACAGAAAAATAAATAACACTTATAAATGCACTGAGATTCATGCAAGATTTTGTAAGAAAATGGGAAAAGAAAAAGTCATTGGAACCGCTGTGTATTCAAATGTGAGGGTGAGGAAGTCAAGTGACTCCTTTGTTTCGGCAGTTGAGTTCTCTGATTCTCAATAGAGGACTTCAAACGGTCTCAGTTGTATTAAGAGCATTGAGTGGGTGACTCGGCTCAGAGATTAGATATTGTTGTGACACCAATATATAAGTACCATATTAAATAAGTGGCACGCATAAGACAATAAACATTTGGAATTAAAAATTGTAAGTGGTACGTGAGAAACTGCGCAGCTGAAGAATTGTGACAGGATAGTTAAAGACTGTTGTTAATTAATTAATACAGGCAAGTACTTTGTGTGTATAGATTGAAGGCCTGAGTCTTTTGAACCTTAGAAGTACAGGAAAATGAAGTCTGGTGACAATTTATGTAACAATCTTAGTGTGTGTAGTGATGAAACTCAAAAGACATGTATATTTTTAGTAAAACTTAAACACCTTCATTCTGCTTCCCACACCTGTGCTCCATACCATCTCTATACCTAATCACGAGGATTGTCCCTAAGAAATGTGTAAAGCAATCTAGGTCGGACGACGAACAAGGTGGAAGGGTGCCAGGCATAAAGACGAAGCCATCATGACATCATAGCTCAACAACAATAAGAAGTAAGGATACCGCTTTGCATTGGTGCTGCCAAGTTTGCGACACATCTAAGTGGGGACCACCAGTTCAACACACTCGACGTAATGATGTTCGGAGGTGCCCATGTACTCCCTGGAACACATGATGTGAACCCAGGACACCATATACACTGCCAGCAGCCGATACAGATGTCAGAAGCAACAAAAAAGTGTCACTCATATCATATTTGTGTGCATGAAAACATGTTTTTGAGAAGTGGTAGACAAATAGTTAACAACATGGATACTCAGCTAAGGGCAATTTCATGGACCATTCAGGCAGTTATGAATGCAATGACCGCCAAAACTCAGCCACACCCTTCAGTGAGGCAGGGTCACAAACACAGGGGGAACCAAAAGAAACAAATTCTCACATGCTAGCTAATAGTACATCCAATTTGAACTTCATGGTGTTGCTAGAAAGGTTTTCTTGGCTCGACAATAAACTAACAGAACACAACAAGGGTTTTGATAAATTGATAAACACAAGAAGGATATGAGCAAAAAAACTTCACAAAATTTCTAATGTGATAATGGAACTGGACAGGAAATTCACACAGCAGAACGAGCAATTACGGTAATTAGTCATTGAAAGTAATGTAGAATTACAAAGAGAGCTAACTGATGTGACAGTAGAGCTAACTCAGCTAAGGATACATGCTGCCAATGGAGTTTACACATCACTATCTACAATTATCAAGTCAAACATTCATCGTCAGACCAAAGCAACACTGTATAAAGTCATGATTAGACCAAAAATGACATATGGCAGTGAGACCTGGACCATGAATAAAAGAGCTGCTAGTTTAATCGACACTTTTGAAAGAAGGATCTTAAGAAGAATATATGGCTCAGTCCAAGATAAAGATGCATGCAGAATACGCTACTATAATGAACTTTATAATGTATACAAAGACAACAAGTTAACCACCATCATCAGATGTCATAGACTTCAATGGGCTGGACACATTATGAGGATGGGAGATAATAGAATCCCCAAGAAAATACTAAATAGCCACATTGAAGGTAGAAGGCCTATATGAAGACCCAGGGACTGCTGGATCGATGCTGTGGCAAGTGATGCTAAAACCCTACTCCAAACTAGGTGGTGGTCATCAGTTGCCAAAGACAGAGCCAGATCAAGGCGGATGATTATGGTTTGATTCCAAACTGCTACATCATAGAAGAAGATTTCTTGCTATGGAAACCATAGAACATATTTTAGTTTATGTAGATGAATATGCAAACATGGCTAGAGAAGAAAAAGAACCAGAAGAGCTTCCGATGATGCCCAGGATGACTCTCAGTATTCATATGAAGGATCTTAAAGTTAGCAACTTTTTTTTGTCATATAAACCTAAACATTGTGCTTCACTTTCTGAAAGTTTCATTTTGCAAATATATGTATAACTTTCTCACAAACTCTGTGGCAGATTTGGTTGAAACTTTGTATACTTATAGACCTACATGTAAGCTTTAATTTCTTGAAAACAACTCTTGATAGTTGTGTTTCATACTTGGACAAAAAAGTATCAATTTTGGAATATTCTGAAAAAAAAAATCATATAAAGTAAACCCAAGCATTAGAAACCAAAATGCTTACAATGAATAAATTGTTTTACAATATTCAAACAAGCACTGTGCAAACTTTTAGAAAAATATCCCTGATGGTTATTTTCAAGGGGGTAACAGGTGGGAGCCTCTTTTTGAAGCACCACTTCAGGGAGTAGCGACCCTGCCCATGTGAGCTCCAGGTTCCTCTGACCAGGAGGATAGTACCTGGTTAGGGTCCCTTGCCCAGGGTTACGGGCGAAGTCCACAACGATGGAAGGGAATCCCAAAACTACGGAAGTGGCAACTTCACTCTCTAGGAAAATTGAGAGTCCTTGTCCAGGGTAACAGGGACAAAGACCCTAACGGCAATAAATTTGGCGGATGGGGCATCCCTCTCCATTGGACTAACTCAGTGGTAGGCTGGTTAGTCACTCTGAGGAAATTAAGACAACAGCGAGAACAAAGGATAAATGATTAGGAAAGCTATAAAAATTAATATATGCAATAATGTCAGAGCTTTAGTACACATAGTATAAATATTAGAACAAGAATTTTAGTTATTCCAAATAAATATAGCAATTATAAGTGTAACTAAAAAGAAATTCAAAGGATGAGAAGAACCAGAAAATTATATATATATATATGCAGTGAAGTTCAACAAAATAGACATTCCTTGGCATGTTTGGACAAGAAAATATCAATTTTGGAATATTATTAATAATCATATAAAATAAACCCAAGCATCAGAAGAAACCAAAATCCTTAGAATGAATAAGCTGTTTTACTACAATCCAATAAGCAGTGTGCAAAATTTGAGGAAATTATCCCTGATGGTTACTTTTAAGGGGGTAATGGATGGGAGCCTGTTTTTGAAGCTCTACTTCAGGGAGTAGCTACCCTGCCCACGTGAGCTCCAGGTTCCTCTGACCCGGAGGATAGTACTTGGTTAGGGTCCCTTGCCCAGGGATACGGGTGAAGTCCACAACGATGGAAGGGAAACCCTAAACTATGGAAGTGACAATCTCACTCTAGGAAAATTGAGAGTCCTTGTCCAGGGTAACAGAGACAAAGACCCTAACGGCAGTAAATTTGGCAGATGGGCACCCCTCTCCTTGGGGTTAGTACAAGAGAGAAGCAGGTCCAAATGCTTGAAGATTGCAGCCCCGTCATTGGACTAACTCAATGGTAGACTGGTTAGCCACTCTGAGAAAATTAGACAACAGCGAGAACAAAGGATAAACAATAAAAATTAATATAATCACATAGAATGTCAGTTTTATTTCACAAAGTATAAATATTAGAAAAAGAATTTTAGTTATCCCAAATAGATATAGCATTTATAAGTGTAACTAAAAGAAGTTGAAAGGATCAGAAGAACCAGAAAATTAATACTTGGTACAAAAAAAAAAAAAAAAAAAAAAAAAAAAAAATGCTTAGCATGTTGTAGGAGGCGGCAATTTGATCGATTTTCAAATGGGAACTCCTGTCCGGAAATGCACGGTTTGGATGCTAGAGAGTGACAAAGTTAGAGAACAAACGGTTGTGACAATTTGTTAACATTTGTTTTGGTATCTTAATACGGATGATATGCAACCCTTTAGCCCTGTGTACTGGAATGCATGACCTGAGCATAATAACATTCCTGCGTATGCGCTAAATTGCTCCATAGAGTCCTTGGTGCCCATCCTACTGCGTTACTTGTGCAGTTTCCAGTATAGTAACATTTTTAACAGCAGTGTGACACATACCAGCATACAGCTGCTGAAATGGCCAACTTGAGCTCTAGCACACTTTGATGTAAATGTGTAGAATCACCACAATGTTGCATATTCAATTCGATGGATTGGTAGAGGAGGACCAGTTTAGTGGCCAGTACAGTCACCAGATCTGACACTTCTCGGCTATTTTCTTTGGAGTTGTGTGAAGAGTATGGTGTATGGCACTCTAATAGTGACAGCGGAGGACCTTATGACTCGAGTCCAAGGAGCAATTGAAAATCTTCAAAGACAAATGCATGTATTGAGTCATGCGCCTAAGGCTTACCTTCCCCAATATAGGCTCTGCAATGATGTAGAAGGTACATAGTTCCAAGCCCTTTTCTAATGTAAGCAGGTCAATGTTGGGTTTATTGATAAAATGTGAACGTACAACCGTCTGACATTTCAATGCACTACAGCGCCCAAACCATGCATTTCCGGACAGGGGTTCCTATCACAAAACTGATCAATTTTCACAACATACTAGGCATTGTCAGTGTTTTTTGGCACATCCTGTATATATATGTTTGCAGTGGAATTCAGCAAAATAAACATGCATTGACATGTTTGGACAAAAAAGTATCAATTTTAGAATATTATTAGAAAATCAGATAAACCGGAAACTGAAATCCTTAGAATGAATAAATTGTTTTACTATAATCCAATAAGCAGTGTACAAAATTCTAGGAAATTATCACTGAAGGTTATTTTCAAGCGGGTAACGGGTGGGAGCCTCTTTCTGAAGCCCCACTTCAGGGAGTAGCGACCCTGCCCATGTGAGCTCCAGGTTCCTCTGACCCGGAGGATAGTACCTGGTTAGGGTCCCTTGCCCAGGGTTACGGGCAAAGTCGACAACGATGGAAGGGAATCCCAAAACTACGGAAGTGGCAACCTCACTCTCTAGGAAAAATTGAGAGTCCATGTCCAGGGTAACAAGGACAAAGACCCTAACGACAGTAAATTTGGCGGATGGGGCACCCCTCTCCTTGGGGTTAGTACAAGAGAGAAGCAGGTCCAAATGCTTGAAGATGGCAGCCCCGTCATTGGACTAACTCAGTGGTAGGCTGGTTAGTCACTCTGAGGAAATTAGATGACAACAGCAAAAACAAAGGATAAATGATTAGGAAAGCTATAAAAATTAATATAAGCACATAGTGTCAGAGCTTCCCTGCACAAAGTAGAAATATTAGAAAAAGAATTTAAATTATCCCAAATAGATATAGCAGTTTTAAGTGTAACTAAAAGAAATTGAATAGATCAGAAGCACTAGATAATTATATGTATGTGTTTGCAGTGGAGTTCAAGGAAATGAGCATACCTTGGCAGGTGGGTCAATATTTGTAAATAAAAAATGGAAAAATAAAATAAATAGTTATATAGTTTTATAAATGAACTTTATGAATGAAACACGAAAGAAGCTTGTAGGAGTTTGGTGTACCTAATGAAAGGAAGAAAGAAAATACAAATTTTATGAAATGTTGTAAACAAAAAATAGAAATAGTAAATGTAAATTATAATATAATCTTAGAAGAAGATTTTAATGTGAGAGTGGGCAAACATATAGTCCCTGGAATGGTTGGTAACAAAGGGGAAGAAACTCTAACAGATAATGGAAAGAAATTATACATTTCTGTATAAATAACGAATTAGGTGTAATGAATTCATTCTTTGAACATAAAGATATCCATAAATGTACTGGATATGAAAGAGGATGCCGAAGTGTTATTGATTATATATTAGTAAATAAACAGGCAGTCACAAACATAGAAGAGGCTGGAGTATATAGAGGTGGTGATGTAGTGTCAGATCATTATCTAGTAAAAACAATATTTAAAATGTTAGCAAGAAGGAAGTATATATGTAATAAAAATATCAACACTGAAGAAGCTTTTAAAATAAATTGATTAAGAGATGAGAGTATAGAACAGTTATATCTGAGTAGATTAAATTTATATTTAGACTAAATCCTTTAAATAATATTAATTTAGAATGGGAAAGGATAAAAGCAATATTATTAAAAGCAGTGGAAGAAGTTGATTAAGAAGAAAGAAAATATATGGAAAAGTAGACTTAAAATTTGGAATTTGGACATAGAGAGAATTATAAAAGAAAAAAGAGGATTTTTTATATAAACTATTTAAACAATAAGCAACAAAATAAAATTAAGTATAAAAAGAAATGTGCTATAGTAAAGAGGGAAGTCCATAAACTACATAGACAAAGCTGGGACAGTTACATTAGTAATTTAAAATATGATCTGCATGACCTACAAAAGTATGCATATCTTCTTCTTCTTTGGACTACCCTCCCCTTATGTAGGACTTACACCCCCTAGGACTTACAAGCCAGTGCCCAGGGTCAGACACCTGTCAGGGAGCACAGGAATCTATGGACTGGACAGAGTGAAGACCTGGAAGCAGGTGGTCAGCCAAGCACCAGGTATGAGAGTGAGGAAGACGATATGAAATGCATTATGCATATCATATAATGAAAGAAATGGATAAAGAAGAAAAATAGAAACTAAATATTAATCCAATCTTTGATAAAACTTGGTTACAATGTTATAAAGACTTGTGGAGCTGTAACCAACAAAAAGAAATTAATATAACCAAAAGGGATTTCAGTGATGTTTCTGTAACTTTAGAAGAATTAAGTGAAAGAATGAGTTTTAAACATAAGAAATATGCTGGCATAGATAAGATAAATATAGAACTTTTCAAATATGAATCTAAGCACATTTAAATAGATAACCAAATTTTATAAACATTTGCTGGCAATATGGACACCCATCAGATAAATGGAGTGAAGTTGTTATAATATCAATATTTAAGAAAGATCAACATAATCCAAATAATTATAGAGGAATAAGTTTATTGGTAACATGCAGTAAAATATATGTAAAAATATTAGCTAGACGCTAATATAGACGAAAATATATGAAAACCTTATTTGTAATGAACAATATAGATTTTGAAAACGATGGTCAACAGTAGACTTTATTTTTTCACTCCAGCAATGAATAGAAACACTATGACTATGAAAAGCATTTAATAAAGTGGTACAATGTAAATTGTGGCAAATTCAAAATGAAAGGGTACACAGTACATATAATAATGACAATTGAAAGCTTATACTAGAACACAAGAATATGAATCAATAAAGGAGAGGTTATTGGGGAAATGCTTTTGGATATTAATAATGGAGCTAGACAAGGTTGCCCACTCTCACCATTACCTTTTAGCATATATTTGAACGATGCCATAAGAAAATGGAAAAATGTTTGATGAAAATTTTATGTGAGAGGAAATGAAAATGAATTGTATATTATTTGCAGATGACCAAGTTAAATACCCTCTTCACAAAATCAATTGCAAAAGGCAACTTATGAATTGTGCAAAATAATAAAAGAATACAACTTAAAATTATCAAGTCAGAAACAAGTGGTTTCTCAGAGGAGTCGGGGTAACATTAAGAGACCAAAAGAGGGATGAAATAAACATTTTCATACTAAATGATAAGATAAAGGCAAATAAATACAACTGGTTTCAACATGTAAGAAGAATGAAGATGGATTTCCAAAAAAGATGTTAAAGAACTTTAGCCCATTGAAGTATTGGAAGACCTAAACAGCGCTGGAGGGATCAGCTACAATAAATTTCCACTGGGGAATGGAACAGATCAATAGGCCCAAGCCATGAAGTTGATGATGTTGGTTATTTTGAAAATGGTACATAAAATCTTTTTAATTTTGAAAAAATACCTATCTAGTGTTGTGAAAAATATTTGTTCAATTTAATTGAAACTTACTACATATGTGTATTGGCACATAAAATCATTTCAATTTTGAAAAAATACCTGCCTAGTGTTGTAAAAAATATTAATTTGTTTCAACATGTAACAAGAATGAACGAAGATAAATTTCCAAAAAAGATGTTAAGTAACTTTAGGCCACACTGGTCTACAAAAATTAACTTTTTCTCTTTCACAAGAATTAAAATAACAGATTCTAAAAGTATTTTTCGTGCTGAATTCAAATATAATTACAGTTTGTCCGCATCGGGCAGGAGTTTTGTGTAATATTCATTTGAATTTTTATAATATTCTAAAAAATCCGTAACTAGCTATCTAACTCAAAATTATAACTGCTGATTCTAACTTACCTAGAAAGTGGTAGATAGTGATTTTCGGGTATATTTTGCATCTGGAACGTCTCTCATTTTAGTCCAACAGTAGTCAGCCAGCATATTGGAACTCCACTTGCCTTGGTACCTCTTCTCTATCGTAGAAATTTGCTGATGAAAACGCTCACCTTGTTCATCGCTGACAGCTCCAAGGTTTTCGGGGAAGAAGTCCAAGTGAGAGTCCAAGAAGTGAATTTTTAAAGACATGTTGCATCCCATAGCTTTATAAGAATGCAGAAGATCAGCCACTGTGTCACGATAGTTTTCTGCTTTATGGTTTCCAAGAAAATTGCAACATAAACTTTTGAAAGACTGCCAGGCTGCTCTCTCCAGTGGATTTAACAGTCCCTCGAAATGTTCATCAGCCATTAATGATCGGATTTGTGGTCCTATAAAAACTCCTTCTTTCAATTTAGCATCACTGACTTTGGGGAATTTCGATTTCAAGTACAAGAATCCATCAGAAAGTTTATCCATAGCTTTGACGAAATTTTTTATAACTCCTAACTTAATATGCAATGGAGGTAAAAATATTTTTTCAGGATTCACTAAAGGGACACATGTCACATTTTTCAGGCCAGGGAGAAGAGATTCACGTTTTGGCCATGACTTTCTAACGTAGTGAGACTTCTTATCTCTGCTGTCCCACTCGCACAAAAAACAGCAAAATTTGGTGAACCCAAGTTGCAAACCAAGCAATAAAGCAATGACCTTTAAATCACCACAGATATTCCATTCATATTTTCCAAAAATAACAGTCAGTTGAATGATCCTTCGGTTCCCTCCAAATCATGGGAATTGCAAATGGCATATGATGTGTACCATTTTTCCACCCAGTCAGCAGTCTAACACACGAAACACAGCATGTATTTGGGGCCCAGCTCTTATCAAAATCACCAACTTGACAGCCAAAGTAAAGATGATAACACTTCTTTACAAGTGGGGTCATATTTCGCCTCTGAGTCTTGAAGGTCAGCTCACCACAAATATAGCAGAAATTATCTGCATGATTTACACACTTTCTTGGCATGATGAAAACATTAAGCACTGAAATACAACATGCACAACATACACAATACACTTCTAAACAGAAAGGAAGGAAATATTTCACTAGTGAACAATGTCACAGTCAGCTCAATACTGACACATCACAATGCCAGACAGGTCTGAGCTTGTCTAAACATGAATGAACCTGCACAGTCTTGTTTTGTGGTGCTTCAGCGTGATATTACAAATAATTTCAATAAATACGGCTTGAGTAAAATAGCTACATATGAGGTAAAGGTTCCTATGACAGGTCAAAGAAAACGCTAAAATCATATTTTGAAAAGTAGCTTTCACAGAAAAACTATGCCTGATGGGAAAATTCTGACTACATATCTGAATTCAGGATGAAAAAATGCACTAGATTCACTATTCAGATTTCTTGTGAAAAAAATCTTGTCGACCAGTGATAGAAGTTTTGGAAGACCTAAACAATGCTGGAAAGATCATCTGCAATAAATTTCCACTCGGGAATGGAACAGATCAACAAGCCCAAACCACGAAGTTATGACGACGGTTATTTTGAAAATGGTACATAAAATCTTTTCAATTTTGAAAAAATACCTGTCTAGTGTAAAAAATATTTGTTCAATTTAATTGAAATTTACTACATATGTGTATTGAAAATGGTACATAAAATCTTTTCAATTTTGAAAAAATACCTGTCTAGTGTTGTAAAAAATATTTGTTCAATTTAATTGAAACTTACTACATCTGTGTATTGAAAATGGTACCTAAAATCTTTTCAGTTTTGAAAAAATACCTGTCTAGTGTTGTAAAAAATATTTGTTCAATTTAATTGAAACTTACTACATATATGTATTGAATATCCAAGTTTAATAAAGTTGTGAGCACAAGTAAGGCAAAGGTTGTTGTAATATCCTGCATTTATGGTAGATGCAAACTTTGATGGCAGCTGAGAGCTGTCCATTACTATTCTCTTTCCTGTTGTGCAAATACATTTTGTGGGTGCAAATTATATTTATATCACTGGCTTTACAGCGTGATTACACAGCATGTGGCAAGGTGTGGCAAGACGATTGGATGCTGTTTCAAGCGTCCCACCATTACATTTTGCAACAGCCATAATTGATATCTCCCGTTGAGAACACCAATGTGTGTGAGTAGCTAACTAATTGGTATTGATTAGTTGTGTTTTAACAATTTAGAACTGAGTACATTCAGTCCCACGTTTACTCATACTTTCCTAGTTTGTGCAGAGCAAGGAATAGTTAAAAAAAGGTCCCCCACCATTCATAGGAATTATATCTGAGATCTCTTGTGTTTATAGGTACCACAATGGTAAATGAAATAGCACTAAATTTAGATTTACAAAAAAATACTGCCGCAGTATTGTGTGACATTTCGAAGGCTTTTGACTGCGTAAGTCATCAAATTCTTTTAAAAAAATACTTGAATATTATAATATAACAGATCAAAACTTAAAGTGGTTTCATTCATGCCTGTCCAATCGCAAACAAAGTGTAATTACTAGGGCAGGAACTTTAGACACCGAACCTATGAAGTTTGCTACGCCGAGTCCATAGAATTAGTATTGTATTATATTGTTTACTAAGAACTGAGGGTGGGAGAAGGACATCGGTAGAGCACGCTACACCTGATTCCGACCTTTGGTACTGTGTGCAAGGCAAGAAGGCAAGTCTTAGGAATGCTTAGCGTAATCATTTTGTGCTTTCCGCGCGGTGTTTATGCCTAGTTTCCGAGTATGACAAGGATGCTAGGCTCGTTTAAAATACACAACGTTGTCACATAACTCACCTATAGCTAGAAATATGCACTCTCATACTCATTTCCTAGTAAACAGATCTGCTACCGGAGATCAATCACATGTAACGTTGCATTCTTTGTTGGCAGCATTGTAACACACCTTCGCTGAATGCAACTAAATGACAACTGAACACCTCGGAACGTGACTGTACATCAGGACGGCAGTGGATCGCGAGGTTGTATAGTTCAGAGTCACGCAACCTGTACCCGCCTCGTTCCAATGCTTTGGTGTCCAAAGTTCCTGCCTTAGTAATTACTAAATGTAGCTCTGGAATTTATAAATCAAAATGGCTAACAAATACCAGTGGTGTACCGCAAGGCTCAGTGCTAGGTCCTTTGCTTTATATACTGTACACTAACGATTTACCTCAAAGTATAAGTGGGAATCTAATATTGTATGCAGATGACACATCAGTTATTTTACAAAATACAAGTTATCATAGTTTGCAAAATGATGTTAGTAACACATTAAATAACTTAGATAAATGGTTCACTGATAATGGTATGAGCTTAAATAGGACAAAAACTAGCAGTATACAATTTAAAACTTCTGCTAATCTGAAACAAGATAACTTAGATAATAATAATAATAATAATAATAATAATAATAATAATAATAATAATAATAATAATAATAATAATAATAATAATAATAATAATAATAATAATAATAATAATAATAATAATAATAATAATAATAATAATAATAATAATAATAATAATAATAATAATAATAATAATAATAATAATAATAATAATAATAATAATAATAATAATAATAATAATAATAATAATAATAATAATAATAATAATAATAATAATAATAATAATAATAATAATAATAATAATAATAATAATAATAATAATAATAATAATAATAATAATAATAATAATAATAATAATAATAATAATAATAATAATAATAATAATAATAATAATAATAATAATAATAATAATAATAATAATAATAATAATAATAATAATAATAATGATAATAATAGTAAACAATAATAATAATAATAATAGTACTATAACAAAAGGTTATACTAAGATATTAGGAATGCACATAGATGAACATTTAAAATGGAATATTCATATTGAATATGTAACCAAGAAATTGAACTCGGCCTGCTATAATATATTATGTCTGACACATATAATGAACATAAAAACCAAAAAAATTGTGTATTATAGCTATTTTTATTCAATTTTGGCCTATAGTATAGTATTGTGGGGAAACGCATCTGAATGGGAAACAGTTTTCAAAATTCAAAAAAAGATAATTCGCATAATGTTACATGCTAGCTTTAAAGATTCATGCAAACCATTATTTAAAAAATTAAAAATTTTAACAATGTCCTCGGTATATATTTTAGAGTTACTTACCTATGTATACAAAAATTATGACAAATTTATGCAAAAACAAAATCAACATCATTACAACACTTGGAAAAGGTCCAGCATAAAATACCCTATGCATAGACTAACACTATATGAAAAAACACCCTATTACATGGGCATAAAAATATATAATAAACTGCCTCAACGATTCAGAGAGATAAAGCCTCAAAAATTGTAATAAAAGTGTAAAAGAGTTGTTATTAGATAAGACGTATTACTCCGTACAAGAATATATGGATGACACAATACTATAAGTATTACTTTAATTAGTTGTAATTGACAATTTATATTGTATAAAGAATAGCTTGTATACCATACATTAGAATTAGTTTTCTCTTTTATCCTAAATCTGTTTTTATATCTTGACGAATCACCAGTTTACCAGCTTAGGCTCACCATGTAAACATTATGTGACAATAAACAATATCAATATCAATCAATATCAATATCAATAGGTGGCATGGTGACCTTTAGAATGCAAATATGGTTGAAGCAGATCTTCAAACTGTTACTAAAATTAAATAAATTATTTTTACTTTCTCTACTGGTAAGTAGAAGTATTGTACTCCATCCAAAAATTTGATTTCAAGATTTCACCGAAAATATGTTTTGAGACCCCCTGAATCCAAAAAAAGCATTTTTAGAAAAAGGTCTTTGTGTATGTGTATGTCTGCCGTCTGTGTGTGTGTCAGTCTGTGGACAGCATAACTCAAAAGTGAAAATTTGGTTAAAAACCAAAGTTGAAGTTGAAGTTTGTTTTTCAAGGATGCGATACAAAGACTGAAGAAAATAGCCGCACCCTAAACTACCCTTTACATGGAAAAGTTTTTGAAAATTTTGATTTTCTTGACAATGACTCTTAACGATTTTGATTAAAATGCCACATGTTTATTAAGATATTTGTATGACAAATGAAATGTATATTTTGAATTTTCTGGCTATAGCCTACGTAGTCCTGTTTACTTTGGATGACTTTTGAATAACTTGCAAACCGTAAGAGATAAACAAAATCTTACTGTACAAAAAATTTAGATCTTGCCAAAACACACAGCTTATGTCTAAATACATTTTTTTGTAGAGTGGCCCATTTCGGAGATACCCCTTGTTACTTGTGTCAGTTTCAGAAAACGTGAAATGGAACATTTTGTTCATTCTTTTTATATGTTAAGCGTGCAAAGAGAGTGGGATCTCAAAGCTTTAAAAGATTTGACTATTGCTCAAAGCCAACTGTATTCTAATATTGCCCTTACACCTATAAGGAAATAAGCAATAAGATAATTTGTACAAATGTTTGTCTGAACTAACACGAAGAAGGTATAGTAGTAAGAGTTTGTAAGAATGGTTAGTACAAGAGTAGAGAAAGTTATGTGAGTGCAACACATCAGATTTTTTTTTAAAATAAAGCATATAACTAATAAGAGATTGAATCAGAGGTTATGGTGACTCAATATTCTAATTTCAGTTATAAATTTCCATCAGTTTAGGTTCCATTACAGCAAAACATGATAAATTCTTGACTGCAGTCTGCTCATTAAACGGAGATGTCAGGACTGAAGTGGCTCCACTCTGTTAAAACAGGTACATATTCAATGGTTTCATTGCTATTGAAATATATTTAATTTCAGTGCTATTCAGTTCTACTGTCAATCATGTCTAATAAAAAAAGCTTGAAAATCAGTAATGCAACTTAATCATGCATTAAGTAACTAATCTGAGATGAAAATGCTCAAATTTGGAGCAACTAGAAAACCTATCCAGCTAGTTTAGTCATTTTGATATTTTCGTTCTATGGCAGACAGAATTTAATGGTGGCTCATAGCTGACTATTGCTATTCGGTTAATGTAGTGTATTTACCAAACTACAGTTTTCGTCTTAAATACTTGGGTTAGGGAGTGTTGGATACCTTGATAAATAACATCAATACACTATTATTGTTTTAAGATCATGATATTGTCTCCTAAAACTCTTAGAAACATGAAAACAGCCTTTTTTCAAATCTCATTAGAAAGTAGATGCCATATCAGAAGACACATAGAGGGGGCATGAGCAAGGTAGGGGAAGGCAGTGAAAGTGGTATTGCCAACATATGAAACACAGGAACTTTGTCAGCAATATATGCAGGAAATAGTGCGCACAACATCATGTGCTTGTGTTTCGATTGCCGATGTTGGCAACATCTCCACAGGAGAGCGATGGGATGAGCCAGAGAGGAACGCTCCCATGGTGCATTGGGTGAAACACGAAATACTTTCATTCATTTTTTAACTTTGTGCACCTTGCCTCAATTTAGTGCAGTTTGCAGACTCTTACACAAATAAATAACTTGTGTTAATTATTGTTCCTAAAGATGTAATCTTAATTCTTGTGCAATAAAACTGCAATGTGGTGTTAAAAGTGCAGGAAAATCCATTTGAAGTATTTTGGTAAATACACTACATTATTTTAATTTAAAAGGTGAGTCAATTAATAACACTAAACAACACTTACAACATAATTTTCCGGAACGTGTTTTGAAGGTTAACTTTCCTCCATTTAGTGTTATTAATTGACTCACCTTTTTAATTAAATTAATTATAATAACACTGTTTTCAAACTTATATGAAAGGAAGATAAAAAACACTACATTATCCTTACTATTTTCTTTCCTGTTGTACAAATAAATTTTGTGTTATATGTGCATATCATTTGCACTGCATGATTTCATTATGTGTTTAACTGTACAACTGTACAACACCTCAAGCCCCTGATTGGATTATGTGTTGTGCCACCCCCATAATTTTAATCATTTCAACATGCAATGGTATTTTTTATAGTTACCAACTGCGTTATTGTATGCAGTATTTTATCTCTTGAGCTGTTAATTGACTGGATGTTCATAAGCGTAGGTATATTTTTTATCTTGTATATTAAGTCAATTTAGTGATATATTAATTCACTAGATATCATATGCATTGTTGGCTTTATGAGCCTTGAATGATGACTTAATAACATTTACGTCTCCTGTATCCCATATGGAAGTGTACAGTGAACTAGTAGTTGTTAATGGTAAATTGTTTACTTTATCACTTAGAACCATAATGTTGTAAGGCACATGTAATAGATAATAGTGTAACAATCCCTTGTTTGAGGTCATTTTGAATCACTTTTTTTTACACTCACCTTCACTTAAAATGTTTAAAAGTGTAAAACGTTAAAAAAGTGACTCAAAATGACCTCAACCATTAAGAACACTTTACTCTTATTAGTGCTTCTATTTTTAATACTCATAACAATCCCTTGATAAAATGGTTATAAAATATTGGCAGATGATCGTCCATTTTCAGGTCCTCAGTTTAACATTTTGGAAATTATTCATAGTCTGTGTATCACTCAGAAGATAATCTCAGTTAATAAAAATATTCTTTTAATAATTTCTCATTTTACACTGGACATAACTTTTCTTTCTATATAATTGCACAGAGTAGGTATGCTAACATTGAGCTTGAGTGCAACATGCAGACAAGACACAGCAAATTATCTCCATAAGTATTATTAAAACATTTGCAACAAAGACACTCCATTACATACTCTTCATAATGAAATAAAAGTTCAACTTCATTAGTTGAATGAAATAGGTATTTTATACATATATTTATTAACCACAATCTGATTGCATTTTGTTTTGCTGTGTGTGGTAAATCCCCTTGATGATGACGACGATGATGATGATGATGATGATGATGATGATGATGATGATGATGATGATGATGATAAATAAAATAGTAGTAACAGTAACAATAAATCTGTGCAAGCTCAGTAAAACCTTGTTTATCCGGACTAACGGGCCAAAGGCAATCTGGAAAATCGAAAATCTCCATAATCCAGGTTATATGGGTAATAAAACAAAATTCTTAAATCCTTAAATAAGCAGACCTGCCATTTATGGTGATAAAAACTATGTCTTGTTACAAAATTATGTACAGCACATAATATGTATCATTTACAAGACATTTAAAGATATAAAAATCTTAATCACATAAAACCACATCATTGCTTAGCAAAGAATTTATCCACAGTGTTCTGTTTGAAACATGTGTGATGTTTGAATGAAACATGGTTACGCAAACTCTTTATCATTAATAGTTCAGCTGGAGTGGTATAGAGCTGACGCTCTGTGTCCTCTAATGTTTGTCAGCTGGTGTGCAGCAACTCAAATTCAGAAGCTGTTTTCTTCAATATTTCTTTTTTATCAATTCGATTAAGGGCATCCAATATTTTATTCATTGAAACCATGACCTTCTTATCTTTGATGTAATTTTGAACTTGTACACTGAACTACTCTCTCAAACACTTTGATAAGACACAAAAACAATCTGGTTGAAGCACATACTATAAACTTAATGACAAGTGCTGTTTGAAAACAGTAGGAAAATTAAGGAGACTGAGGGAGGTATAGTGACGGGTAGGGATCAAGGTCAGCACTTTCTTCTAGCACTATTTATATTTGGTGAGACATACTGCAGCAGCACCATGTGACAAATTTTCTTAAAGTCAACAGGTAACAGTGTACAGTACAGTGCATTCCATATCACCATAATTTATTGTACAATTTATGCAGGAAGCATACATTGAATCATAATAAAAAGCAAATATTTGGTGTACTAAGTTATAATTATGTTAATGAAGGAAGTAATGAAGTTATTAACAGTGAAGCAACAATAATATAAAGTAAGAACAAATTAGAAACTAATAGCTTCACTTATGTTAGTAATATTGCAAGATCTTTTGCAGCTAACACGCTTCAAGTTGACTCCAACTCATTCTCAAAGCTATACAAACAAGTTACCATAGCTACTACAAAAGATCTTGCAATATCACTAAGTTAAGTGAAGCTTTTAGTTTATAATTTGTTCTTACTTTAGATTATAATTATGTTCTTGCTATCATAGTTAAATTTATTATCTAATGTGAACCTTAAATTTAAAAAAAAGATTTACAAATCTGATCCGGATAAACAAGGTTTTACTGTATGTCCTTTTGTGATTTCAACATATTTGTAAGTTGGTATACAGACTTTATAAATCATGTTTAGGCTTTTTGTAAACTAGGAATAAAATTGTAGGTGTCTCATAGGCTATATCCATCAGAAAGAATTGCCAAAATCAGTTTAGTGGTTTCCAAAATTAATACACAGGTTTTGTTTGTTCATAACAGTTTATACTATTTGATTTTGTCATTTTATTGAAGCAGCAGCCAAATATTATGCAATCTCAAGATAAACTCTGGAGGTCTTCTTATGATGGATAAATCAGGATTGACAGTAAAACTAGTGGACATTGGAGAAGGCTTGGTACATAAGGAATTAAATTCAGAAAGAAAATAAGCCTAATCTATTATTGCATTAAATGCATTTATTTGCCAGTATTTTTGTTGTACATGTAGACATTGGTTTGTAGTTACTTTTTGCACACAATCTTAAATAGCATTTTTTCACTGTGTGTTTCATTGAATACTAGATTCTAACAACTTTTAACTGGATGATTAGTAGATAACATTTACCCATACATAATTTTCAGTTTTCATTGATGTTCTTGAGTTTAAATGTACAGTTGTAAAACACCTGTAATTTCTATTTTGAGTGCTGAGGCTTCACTTTGTTAACCTTGTTTGGAGGCATGGTTTGCTGTCCTTCAGTTTTTTTAATGGGTGGTAATTTTGGTTGCTCAGCTTTACCTGGCTTTAGAAATGTAAGCTTTATTGCAGGTAGGTGTAATTTGGGAAGTAAGTCATCTTCGACAATTTGGCTGTCATCTTTAAGCACAAGCTTCTTTTTCATACCTTGTTTATTTTCTTTGCAGTTATTCTGAAGAAGATGTTTTAAATCCTCATTTTGTTTTCTTAAGGTGTTTATTTTTTTGTTCAATTGGGCCCGGTCTTTGAGCAGCTGAAAATACCTGTGAAAGCAAAACCTTCATAATAACACTGTATTATTGAAGCCTCATGTTTGGCATTCATAGTGTCTATGACCTTAGTTCTTTTATTAGTGAGTTCTATATTATAATGTATACTACAGGCAGGATAAATCAAAGGCTTTTTGGTTCTAACTGGGACAGCTTTGTCTGAAAACTACAGGAACACTAATATCCTACACTTATCCAACTTTCTCCCCTTGTTACAAATTCATACCGGTGGAAGGTACTGCTTCGTCCATACATTAACCAACGATTCTGCATAATGAGTGTAACAAATATGCCCAATACAATTATTGTCAATAAAGAACCATTTTGCCGGAAAAAAAATTGTGTATCTTCTTGATGAATGGATATAAATGGTTTATTATTTCAATACCTGTTATGCAAACATTGTGTGAACAATACTGTAATGCATTTCCACCTTAATTTGAATTAATTTAATCACAATTTAATGCTAGAATATCATTATTTATTTATTGTACATATAACATGCTCCATTACAAAGTAATATTACATGTTTTAGTTTTCAGTTTCTATTGTATCAGGTGAGTTTTACAATGTGTAATACTGCTACCTACTATGAACTAGAATCTATGTATAGTTAATCGTATTTCCTAAAAGATAAGTATTGCATATTTACAAGGTTTCATGGAAGTTAAATTTACATTTTATAATTTATATTATTTTGTTAAGCATCATGCTATTTTAGTTTATCAAAATTTATTGATTTCACAAATCTGTAGAATGCCTCGGTGCATTTCATTATTAGTGCATTGTCGATAGTTGGCCATCTCTCTCCAGCTGGGATTGCTTCTTGTTTGAGGATTTTCCGCTCTCCTTCCAGTCAGGCATTTAGGTGGATATTAAGATTCAAATGTAAAACCTTGCTTTCAACTTGCTGACATGCGCGCCGGCACACCATGGTGTTAGAAGACATATCATTGAAGTCACTGCACACAAGTGGACACCCGGCAAACTACAGCGTTTTTGAGTTGATAGTGAAGTCACAGAGTGTTTATTATTTGGAATGTATTGTTTTCATTTAATTAAGTACACCAGATTACTCGTGTGCTGCGTTCAATGTTTAATCTAGTTTCAAATTGAAGTGCTAACAATTGAATGGTACCTTGAAAAACAAAATTCACATTCCTTTCCTAGCATGCTAATGTGAAGGAGAGTTGGATAATGGCAGAGATTGGTACATTATTGCCTGCCAGCAGAAGGTACCAAGGAATGAAAGGAAAAGAAGTGTTAAAATGCTGCCCACATGTTGTACTACATTGCGAAGCTTCAAACATATTTTGTCAAATGCAGTGGCGAAACGTGCATTAAGGCTGTAAGGCTGAGCCCATTCTGAGATATCATTAAGGCTCGGAAGTTCATGCCCTAAAAACACTGATATATGCATGCAAATATGCTCTTAAAAACTTGAAAATATGCCAAGAAATTTGCACTATTTAATTGAAACAATGTCCCTTTGCAGTAGACAAGACGGGTTAGTATACATAATAAAGTTACCTTATATTTTAAGAGGTTGAAGCAGAAGTGGTCCCGCTGCTAGTATTAACTGCTAAATTGCAGTTCACAACCAACACTTTGCACAAATTTTCAACTGTAAAACTTTCTGTTGTCTCGCAAAACACTTTTGTAACGTGAAAAACTTCTCCACGTCACAAGATGTTATAGGGGCATATTTAAATGATGTTAACTGTTTCACAGAGAAAGTCAAGTCTCTTGGTGTGACAGATGGTTTTCTTTCGAGGATGTCTGGAACACCGCACATCTGTTTATAACTAGAATTCTTTGAAATTACGTAATTCACTTTCTCTTTTACTTTTTGTCCTATGCTATCAGGAACCGAACTGAGATCACATTGTTTTTTCAAAGACGGTAAGTGATTCATGCAAAGGAGATCCTACAGCTTCCAATGGCGTTATGGCTGTTGGTAAGAAAGAAATATGGGTAGACATGAAACTAAGATTCTCTTTTAACCTAGTGCCTGACAGAATATTTTGCACAGTTACTATTGATCAATTATCTTTCGAGTCCAATGAATTAACAACCTCTTCGACTATTCATATGTGCTCAGCATAATATAAAATGCATCGACCCATGTTCCCCATCGAGTTAACACTGGTGGAGGAGGAAGTCGGATATTAGGTACTGTTGATCTAAACAACTTAACTCTTTTAGGAGATTTAACAAAAATTCTCTTTGTACTGGACACAGTTCTATCTACCAATGGGAAAGAATCGCGTATGGTCTCAGAAATGCGATGAAGAGCATGTGCCAAACAATTTATATGAATTAAGTTAGGAGTTGTTGTTGTTGTTGTAGTGTTTAACGCCCGCTTTTACTACTACGGCACCGCAGGCGGTGACACTGATGATACATGAAGATGGAGCACCGGTGGAATGAGATGGCGGGGGAAACCGGAGTACCCGGAGAAAACCCGCCCTGACGCCGCTTCGTCCACCACGAATACCACATGCGGGTGCCTGGGATCGAACCCGGGCCGCCTAGGTGGTAGGCGAGCGCGCTAACCGCTCGGCCACGGCGCCGCCCCATTAAGTTAGGAAAAATACCTTTCAGAGTTTGTCCTGATGTTACCATATAAGGACCTGCATCAGTAACAAATGAAAGTAACCGGCGGTATTTGATTCCACGTGACCTCAAAGGGTCATTTCAAAGGGTCCATCACAAACTGGGTCACAGTTACATTGTCAGTGGCCGACAATTCGCACACATTAACAAGATAAGGTGTAGTCGTTTGTTCATTATTTAAAGCACTCACGATTATATTAGGAATAGAACGGCGCTCAGAATCAGGGGTTTCATCAACAGACAACCACACAAACTGATCCGCTGATTCATTTTGTATATTTGACAATACGTTATTGTAACAGTATCCTACATAAATCCTACGCAGTGTACTTTCTTCAGGCACATGTTGTCAAGTGTACTTGGCAAAAAAATTTTTAAATGTCGGATTATTAATTTTGAACATGGGAATATCAGCAGCTAAAAATGCTTGGCATAGGAAAATTCAGTAAACCCTACTTCCTAAACACTCTACTAGCTGTTTTTGAACAGGTTCTTTGCGAATTTTCTGATTAAATTCTCCTTATGTTTTGCAGTGTTTGTGCGGAACTATTTGAAACTTTTTCTCAGTCCCTACATTTTTCTCACACGCTCCACAAAACAGTACCCTATTATCTGTAGATATTAAATCACCTGAAAACTCTCTGTAAATGAATTAACCAAGCACTCGAAGTTGGTTTTATTTTCGGCATTTAAAGAACTTTTTAACATTTTAGTTCTCGCTACCTTGCGAGATGGCTCATGTGCAATACTACCAATATGAAAATATTATACAGATGGAAAAATAATAAAAAAATCATTAAAATATGCAATACAGGGGCTAAAATATTGAAATCCTCGTGAGTTGCATCAATACCAATATGAAAAATATTATCCAGATGGAAGAAAGTTAAAAAAAAAAAAAAACCATTAAAATATACAATATAGGGGCCATAATGTTGAAATATTATGCATTTATCAAAATCAAGAAAATATGTAGTTATATGTCTAAATAACTGAAAATTGCATAACTCGTGCACATAATGTGAAAGCATACATATACCCTTATGAAAAAACATGCAAATGCATGAACTTCCTAGCCCTAATCATCATCATCATCATTTTTCCTTGCATTTTAATATACTCCAAATATCGCATTATTCTCCAAATGTAATTTCTGATTCACTACCGAGTTTCGCGCAATTCACAGGAAAGCGTTGGTGGCAGTGGGCAGATTGCCAAGACAAATTAAGCTGTCTTGTTCGCGCATGCGTCCGAGTGCTCAAATCACATGTCATCACGTCCTCTGAATTTTAATTATCACCTCTGCTTTTATGTTATGATCAAGTTATAGAATCTAGCTGCACCGTGCTAGAGATGCGCAATAGCTTATATAATTTGACACAGCAGAGCCCCTATTCGAATGTAAAAAAGTGGCTAACGTTAGCTCATCTAATGCTGAAATAGATGAAATAATTCGAAGGAAACTTCAGAATGTAACAGGAAATATGTTCGGTATCAGCTTGACAAATTTTGTATTGAATAACATTTTAAATTAACAACAGATACTCCAACTTTCATGACCATGACCATGAGCTGTTGGTAGGCTGAGGTTCAGTCTGAAGTATTTTGCTGTGTTTGGGGTTTAACCACAGGTAGGAATATATATTGAGAAGGAATTTCAAAGGTGGTGTGGTTGTAAATTTGGGATGGTTGGGCTTTCGAAGGAAGCGTTTTGTCCCTTGACGATTGTCTTACAGGATATAGCAAGGTCTGCATCCTGGTGGAATAAAAACTTTTAATCAAATAATTTGTAAAATTGTTTTTAATTTTGAATTTTGGTTGGGAAGAAATTTTGAGAGCCGAACAGCTCTTGAGTGAGAGTATATTTGGAGCTTAGTTTTAGCTGGTGGTCGATTTGCTCCTTGGTTATGTAGTATGCCCGCAAGCCATGCGGGGAACTCGGTACGGCATAAAGCGGCGTATTCTTGGACTATAGTCCCCAAGAGACCTGGTGCTTTGATGTGTTGGCAATTTGGCAGAGAATTTTGCTGCCCGTTGCCTAATTTCATCCTCCACGTATGGAAGAGATGAGGCTTCGTGAAGTACTCTTACAGAAAAAGGTACAGGAACAGAAAAGATGGACCGGAGTCCTCTATTCTGTGTCCTTTGGAGCCATAGGATTCAGCTGCCTGCGGTCATTATAACATAAAGGGGACTATAAGAGCCCGAAAAAAGGTGTAGCTATAGGCGAACGGGCATGTCGTACCCCAACAGGGGATATAGAGGCAGTAGCCCCCTGTATCCCTGCAGAGAGGTCTGTGATGTGTTCGTGGAAAGTTAGACCCTCGTCCAGCTTAACTTCTAAGTAGGTAATGGAATTCCTCCATTCGATCCTTCGACCTCGAAATTGAAAGGTGGGGCAGTCTGCGGGGGTGTGGCGCTTCGTTAAGAGGATGGCATGGCTCTTGTCCGCATTAACGGGCATTCGCCAACGTCGGCATCACCCTTGAACGAGGCGGAGGTGTCGCTTTGTAGGGTTGAAGGCTCTGAGGATGTTGGTGCAGAACAGCAGCACGTCGTCAGCGTATTGAGCTAAATTGACCTGAGGCTACATTGGAAAACCTGCCATATAGACGCTGAATAGGTTGGGGGACTCCGTCTGTTATTGGTCTGTGTAGATTTTTTCCCCGCGACTATAACTTTAAATGTACGGTGTCTGAGGAAGCTCTACAGAATGTTGATAATTGGTGTAGGTAGTCCCAGTTGGATAAGTTTAAACAGGAGCGCCGTGTGGCAGATCGTTGTTCTTATTTTAGAACAGATCAATGTGTTGTGCATTGGGTTTTGAAGGAGAATAAAGTTGAGGAAAAAGGGGAGGAGGAAGGAACCTGGGCTGTACTTTTGTCATTTTGTCACAGTATTATGTTCTGGAAGTAAAACGAATTCAATAGATGGAGATTTCGGGCTTGTAGGCCGTGGTCCAGTCGATGAATTTTCAGATGTTTCGCCCAAGACTACCGGGTGCTCCATCAGTCGCCCTCTTGTTGTTAACCAGCTGAGGGGTCATTCTCTGAAGATGCCCAACGCAGTCTTGGGCGAAACGTCAGAAAATTCATCGACTGGACCACGGCCTACAAGGCCGAAATCCACCATCTATTGGATTAACGCCGGCCGTGAAAGCCTAAGCATGTATATTAGTAAAACGAATTGTTTACAAAATCAATTGGCACTATTTCAAAATTCATTACACGATCCGTGTTCTTTAATATAAAAATGTTCTTCCATACCTTAAATCTATGGGTCTATTCAAATGTTTTAATAGTTTATCTCTGGATTTATTTCATGATTAATTGACCAAAAAAGGATTTGCATAGCTGATTTATCATTCTGTTTATATTTAATATTTATACATGCGCAATTACTCTGGTTTCCAAAGACGTTTACTCTTTCTAATGTAAATCCGCTGTTATGTGAGGTTATATTAAGACATTTCAGCGTTCGTTTCAGTAGTGAAGGAAGATTATGTAATATTCATAAAAGTGTAGCCGAAGGGTTAAGAGATATATTTTCTCTCACAGCAAGTTTTAAAGATACCAGAAGTTTGGACGTCAAGGCTTTCCATGAAGATTGATATGGTGGTCCAGGAAATGTTAAATGGCTTCTACAACCAGAACGTCCGAAGGACTTTATTTGTAAAGATGGACCCAACTATATAATTTACTAAGTGCATCTTTAGAGCAGCAGCAGCGAAAGCATTCAAGTTGCTATATAGGAGTTATGATCGTGGCTAGTTACATTTTTGAAAGAGGCGCTTTATTCTCCTAGTTTTCACGCAGAAAGGGCTATTAAATAAAGTTTCTGGCGGAAAACGCACTTGTGTATTATGAAACAAGCAAGATATTCCACAGGAATATTTATTGAGCTGCAACTGTATCTTGCTCATTTCTTGGTGCATTGATCTGTTGCACTCACATGACTTTCTCTACTTTTGTACTAACTCTTCTTACAAACTCTTATTCCTCTATCTTCTTCTTGTTAGTCGAGATAAACATTTGCAGGAATTGCCCTTATTGCTTATTTCCTTGTAGGTACAAGGGGAATACAACAGGCTTTGAGTGATAGTCAAATGTTTTAAGAGTGAATCTCGTTAAGAGACACAATTTATGTCAAATACGTTTTTTGAGTGAACCATTTTCGAGAAAGTCTTTATTATCTTCCTTTCATAGAAGTTTGAAAACAGTGTTGCTGTAATTAATTTAATTTAAAAGGTGAGTTAATTGTTAAGTGTTGTTCAGTGTTATTAATTAACTCACCTTTTAAATTAAAGTCTTTATTATTTGCGTGAATTTGCCAATACTTATACTTTTCTCAAAGAGGAATGCGTTATTCCTTTTTTATCTCTTGGTCTTGCAGAGAACTGAATTTCAAAGGCAACCATGTCTTAAAACATCTGACTATCGCTTAAAGCCTACTGTATTCCCATATTTCCCTTGCATCTAGTAGAACGTTAGCAATAAGTTACTTTCTGAAAATGCTTATGTGGATTAAAATGAAGTAGAGAAATAAGCATTTGCAAGAATAGTTTGTATAAGAGTGAGTATTGTATCTGCAAAGTGTTCTCCAACTTGAACTATACTAAAGGTCTGTATTGCACTAGGTTATGCGACGATCACTTGGTGTATCTTCTAAGGCTACACACTTCGACTTTATCCCCAAATATTGATAGACTTCTAAAACGTAAGCAGTACCAAACAAGTCACGAATGAGTAGATGTTTATCGCATAAAATTTGAAAGTGCTTTCGTAAATCAACCGCAACGTACATGTAACCGACCCGCCAATCCAACACAACGCATGTTTGAGTGTTAATGAGTGGCAAAGTCCGCGTATAGTGGAGGGAGGTAAATCCAACCCCCTCTTTCGCAAGCGTTGGACAGATATAGCGTTTATAATATTACGATGTCATTTACCACAAATGCGGAATATTCTGCCGAAGTGGAGTGAAGTTTGACGAGTCGGTTGCATCATATTGCTTCTCGCGAAAGTTCAATAGGTTTGGACGGTACTATACTAAACCTCACCTTTTCAAGCCTATGTTGAAAGCATCCCAGATATCCTCGCGAGCTTGTGGCAGCACGCCGCACCATTTAGCCCAGAAGGCGGCCACTTCTTTGGACACCAGTGCTCTGGATAGAGTTAGACCAGGTTGAGCAAGACGCTCCTCCAGCGGTATGATGGTGACTGCCTGCATTCGTGTGTGAACGGTTGCGAAATCGTTTAGAGCGAGTGGTACGAACATGTGCTTTATGGTGTGAGGATGATGCTCTACGTCGATGCAAACTTTGAATGGCTCCGTCGATGTCTTGCGCACGACTCTTCGAATATGGCGCATTTCGGTGACTCTGAACTTCACTGATTTTTCTTCCTTTTCATCTGTGGCCACCGATTGTTCTCCGTTTTCTGATTGCCGCTGCTGCTGCTGCAAGTCTTCAAGGCTAATCGACGGGTCGTGTTCTATATGCTCATCATGGTCGTCATCTATCAGTTCAGCTTCCACTTCACTGTCAACATAGGAAGTGGAATTAAGGGGAGATTAAATGAACATAGCCAAAAATTACATACATTACATAAAAATTACATAAGCTGCCACTTAAGTAAAGTTTTAATACAAGCCCCAATAGAAACTAAAAATTCAAGACTCAGTGGAATAAAATCTTTTGTTGTAACAATTCACTGTAACGATTCTTGTTTTTTTTTTTTGATGAAAATTGTATATAAAGCGGAGGCTTATACCTAATGATTAATATAATGGCGGATTAATTATTTGAATGACTTGGAAATGGATTATTCCATTAAATTCAACTTTTCTAATCCTAGCAGTGCCATCAGCGATGTTATCAATAACACTGCTACCAGTAGTGTAGCCAGGTCATGGTCCCTGTCATGAATTCGAGTCAGTACACCAGGATACCTGATACATGAAGCTGGGCTCATGCCTCTTGTTGCACGTAGTGTAAGCACAACCAGAACCGTGATTCCTGCTTCAGATATTGCTGTTTACCTAGAATTAGTTATTTCTGTACTGATTCGATGCATTTCTGCCAGGAACCATGACCTGGTGAACATATCGTAGGCACTGGAGACATCGGTGCAAAAGGTCCAAATAGGGCTGCTAACCGCAATTCCCAAACGTGAATTTAGGAGTTTTAGATCATATTTACAGAGGCATTAAACAAAATTAGAATTAACCATATATGTTTATACATACCTTTGTTCAGGGGTGTAGTGTCAATGGATATTTGTGATGTGTTGCATACCCTGCCAGTTTTCCTTAGTTAACTTTTCCTATTATCTATATATTAATCCAATTGGCATTACTTTTGCTGAGGAGTATGTTTCGAACAACAATCTGCTATGAATTGGTATTGCTAGCATTTCAGGTCAAGCACTGAAACAGCGGCTGGTGTGTTACTAGCCTCACGTCAGTCATGTCAAACCATGTGTGCGCGCAGTGGATGTGGCGCCCAAAAGTACATCTCGCTTGTTAATGTTAATGTGGTTTATAGCTAAGTTTTTTTAGTATTTTGTTTGATAATAAAGGTTAATTTCATATTTTTAACTTCTTCTGCACGTATCAGAGTACAACAAGCAGCATTTTGAACAGTAAGGTGTTTGAACCTGTAAAAGAAACATACACCAGGAAAGCGAAGGCAGGGTATGCACATTACTCATGTGTGCTTCTGTGTGGTTCGTCACGAGGAAAACACGTGTTGTAGAGTAAATGCTGCAATTCCTGAAAACCCACTGCTCTGAATATGGAATCCGAGCGCTGTGCAATCAACAAACTGAAGGTGAGATACTGCCAAGGTTTAAATTTTACCGAAAACAAAATGTAGTTAAAGTAGGACCTTCGAAACATTCTTTAAGTATAACAACCATTACTAAAAATGACACAGGCATTTTAACGATAAAGTGTATGAAGCTGAATCATTGTTCTGTGGGTGTAGGACTCGTGTTTTGTTGGTCATCCTTTTGTTTTTCAAAGAAAAGTCTGTTTGGACCACAAGCGGATATGATGATTTAAACAATATATATCAGGTGGCCCACTTAACCCAGCATCGCCGTAAGTATATTCACCATAGAGAGCCAGTGGCATGTTCTGCCACTCAGCGACGATGTGAGATGAGAGACAGTTGAACGAGCGTGTTTAATTCGTGATAATAGGGTATAACAGTGTAAACAACCGAGAAAGTCTCACTTTACGTACAGGATTTTTATTTTCCAGGGAATAAACTCACTCCTGTATATGGTGCTATTGTCTATGGTTACGAATTACAGATTATAAAGTGCAAGCATGAGAACACGTAATGTTTCATTGACATTTGTTCCTTTCTTATTGTTATTGTTTTCATTATTATTATTATTATTATTATTATTATTATTATTATTATTATTATTATTATTATTATTATTATTATTATTATTATTATTATTATTATTATTATTATTATTATTATTATTATTATTATTATTATTATTATTATTATTCCACCCCAGCGCCGCTTCGTCCACCACAAATCGCACATGCGGTCGCCTGGGATCGAACCTGGGCCGCTTTGGTGAGAAAAGGGGGCGTAAATTAAATTAATGTATTAATAAATTCTAGTTTAAAAAGCTAACCGTACCAGCTGCTCGAGTGTAAGTTTACAAGGTGTTCTGTGAACATATTTCGAAACATACCATCCAATGTTGTATGCTTTGCGTGAAGATGCTTGGCAGAAGAGTGGAATTAGGTGAAATGTTTATAATTCTCGCTGTTGTTGCCCTAAATTGCCTATATTTGCCTAGAGTGTCAGGATGCTCGTATAATAAGTGACAAATAGGGTAGCATAAAGAAGGAACAACCCCTCTTAAGATTATAATAGCACTAGGATAGCAAGTCAGACTAAAATAGAGGAAAAGCTGGTATTATGGAACGGGTTTGGAAAAAGCGACATCTCAATTTTTCTGAACTTATGTCGCCATCTCGTGGTGACATTGCTAGACCACTCCAGAAGCCAGGTGCTATTGCGTAAAATCCCCGGAAGGATGAAACTACGAGGCACGTTTAGTTAGCCTATAAACGTATCTTTAAATATTTACCTCACACTATAGTTAATGTATAAGACATATTGAAGGTAATGTGCTGTAAAGTGAATGGTGGTGATACGGGACAAGCAAAACTGAGGTGAGAATTCTCAGAAGGACGACAAAACCATTCTATTTGTGCATCTAAAAGCAATAATTTTCCTACAGTTTCAGATGAAGTACAGCATCAACAAGCAAATGTGCATCTCACTCAAAATATGTAAGAAATGGCCCAAAGAAAACAAAAAATAATAAGAGTTTTAAAGCCAAAAGAAGACTCGCATTCAGACAAGAATCTTAGGATTCAGATGACTGATATCTCTATCTCTTCAGGTGAATCAGCTTTAGCAGGTAACTCCAACACATCTGAAGAGCAGAATTATTCTGTGTGCGTTTTTTGTGGTGGTGAATTTCGGGAACTCGAGACCTGGGGAACTCTGGATCAAATGTGACAATTGCGGCAGATGGGCACACCTGGACTGTTCTGCTTGTGAGAATGGCAGTTTCATTTGTGTTTTTTGTGCTTAAAATTGTTGTGCCCTTTAGAAGTACTTGTAATTTTAAGCATTTTTTAATTCCATTGAAAGGATTGAGAAAATAATTTTAATTATCTTATTTGTTGGACAATGTTTCTGTATTGAAATTCAATTTGTTGTGTTCTCCTTCCCTATAAGTTTGAAAACACAAATATCATTAAACTATTTAAGACTGATGGTGCACTTGAATGCTCTATTACTCTGTCCCATATTACCACCCAAATTTAAAGGTTACCAAAAGTGCTACAATTTCGTTTTTTTTTCAAAAATTGATGTTAATGTAATTTGCGTCATTCTGCACTATAGATCAGGCATCGGCAAACATGTACTCAATGAGGCCTCGCAACTATGACGTGTCAGGGGCAGCGCTTACTCTGTCTCTCCCTCCCTCGCAGCCTTAACTGGCACTGCATACACACCGATCACGGGCGGACTGTCCTATCCTATTTACCTGCACTTCTAAACATGTCTTTCAAACTGTAATTTAATACTAAGACATAAAAATATTTTTTTTTTATTTATAACGTTGAAGGACATTAGTTTATTTAACTTAAAGTCCTAGTATATTCATAGAATTAGAGCGCATCTAATTATTCCTGGTCTATTAAATTTGATATCCAGAATAGCACTTTGATGATTTCTTCTCTCATCATGTAAGGAACGTAAGGTGTTTGTTGTGCTCTAAAGTTCAAAAAGGCACTCATCAATGGAACATCAAGCGGCATTGTGATACATGTCATAAGATCACCATACAATTATATACAAGCATGTATTCATATATTTACACCACGATTTAAAGTAGCATAACATTGACGTGTCCTTTATTCATTTAATTTTTTTTCAGGTCTAGATTGGACTAACCAACTGCAACAGCTCAAATATTTAGATAATACACCTATTATTAATTCAAATATTATAACTGATAGACAACTTTACGCCAGCTATGCTGTTGCTTCGGAGATTTCTTAGTCACTGAGGTGTTTTAGTGATGGAGATTTTATAAAAAATGTGAGAGTAAATAATTTTCCCTGAATAATATGATATTTTTTTGTAATATTGCATTATCACCACGAACCATACAGAGGATACATAAAATAGCAGAAATAACCGAAAAAAGACTACAACCCGAGGTCCATGGATTTATAACCGTTTCTCTCGCGTTGGATGCAAACACTGACAACATTGATACAGCACAATTGGTAATTTTCACTCGTGGAGTTACTAACAACCCCTCGATACAAGAATATATGCTTGAAGTCATTCCACTTACGGAACATACAACAGGGACAGAATTAAGAAACTGAATCCAAAAAAATCATGTATCGCGATTAACAGATGTTAATTTACGTGCTATACTGAGAGTGGCTACTTGTGATATAGCACTAGATTTTCGTGGCACATTGCAAATAGAAGTGAATTGAAATATATGGCTCAAATATCTAGGCCTACCTAAAGTATCGTAGACCAAAATAGCTGAATTCAAGTACGTGTGCTATTCCTTATTGTACTCTGTAGCGAGCGAGTCCAGCACTGACTCTGGACGAAGGTCAATGCCATCCCCTGTTCTACATTACGTCATGTGCGTTGCGGGTTGCATATTGAGACGTCATGCTGATACCTCATTGAGTACATGTTTGCCGATGCCTGCTATAGATCATGAGAAGTTTCCGGTAAGATCTCAAAAATAAATAAAATAAAATGGCCATGTCTTTTAGTGTTTAAGGATGAGTAAAATATACTGTCCCATAATACCACCTTTTCATCTATAAATTGTCCCATTGCGGGCTCTCCATAAGAGAATACTGAGTTCCCTTAGTGGGAGGTTCAAGTGCGCCGGTGGCCGTGTTGCCCTGAAGATGGCGTCGCTGTATTTGGGCTCCACTCCTCTTTTGCAAGGGTGCATGCCATTTGCGCAAAACTGACCGTGGGATACCGTTACATAACCGCAAAAATGCAGGTTACAGTACCGCAGCAATTCAGGTTGGAGTAACGCAAATGAATGTGACAAATTACTCATACAGTGAAAGTGACTCCATAAATTTAGGAAATCTACTTTTGTAAACATCGGACTCAAACGTGATACATGAATAAAAGCTTAAAATTAGGACATCTAAAATATTTTTCTTTAGTTTGCAGTATTTGCCTCCAAATACTATAGGTGATGGGTTTGTTGGATAGCACAGCACAATTCCTGATAATCCCCAAATGAATGCCTTCGTCGAGTGCGTATTCGGAGATTAGATCACTGATGACGCCAAATTTCCAGCGGTATAATCTTCATGCGACCCCCGAACGACAAATGAGGATGGGTCTTTCCATAGACATTAATTTTTTTTCTTGAATCACATCCATTGTTCATATGCTGACTGCAATGCCTATCACTTCTTTGCAGAACAGGAAAGTTAGGAAGCATATCATTCAGAAACACACGTAGGTAAAACATGGATCTCTGGAAAAGCTACTCAGCTGGTACAATATCCCACCAAAACTTTGGGACGTTACCAGCCACAACAGCTCTGAAGAAAATGAGTGGTATGAGGAATCTTTTGGGGAATGCAATGGACGCCACACTTCTAGTGTAAGGTAAGCCTTAATGCTCATTTGCGCTAATGATATGTCAACATTGTCGGTACTGTAACTATGCTCATTTGCGGAATTAATGTAACTTGGTCTTTCGTAAAGGAGTTACACCGTTTTGCAAGTGGTAGCATCTCCTGGCTTGGTGCCAGGGAATGGGCGTGGCTTTGTGGAGTATTGGAGGTTGTGGCTAGGACCTAGGGTGCTTGTGCTTAGGCAGTGGTTGGTGTTCTGGGACAGTGAGATGGGGCACCTGCTTCGGTTGACGGTGAGTGAGCATGTAATTCAAATTTTCATTGAGATTGATAAACACATTCTGTTTTCAGTCTTTTCTGGTGCATTTGCTTTCTGGGTTCATGTTGCAGGAGTTTAGTATCAGATTTGAGGCTCATTCCGTGTAAATGTAATTTATAAAGAAGGGGTTTAATTTTAATGTGTGAGTAGCAGCCTGCCGCCATTTATCTGGAGTCTTGGTGTCATTACAGACTTGGGTTTTCTAATTAATAGATTATAGATTCTTAAAAATGGAATGGGGGAGAAAGAAATGCATCGAAGTATGCAATAAAGAGGCCAGAGTGGGGTATGCATGGGCTAGGACGGGGGTAATGAACCTAAGTAGTATGATAGAGATAAAAAGGGGGGAGAGATGGACAAAATGCGGTAGATTGTATGATATTGGTACTATATTTGGATTGTAACGGTGCAGATGAAAGAAGAGAGAATCTAGCACCCAAAAAATAGAATGAACTCCCATTAGACTTAAAAGTTAGGAAAATTTTTAACTCAAAGCCAAACGAATACATTGAGAAAGCAGGAAAGTTTAGGAAAAATGAGGCTGAAATGGTTAAAGGAACTATGAGGAAATAGGGAAAATGGAAAAGGATAATGAGGATATATATAAGGGGAAGTAATAGATATAAGCAACTCCAAGAGGTAGGAATATATTACATAAGATATATTAATTGTTCACTGTTTGGTTTTTAGTTATTTTATGTAAACTGTACTGTTTATGAACACAAATATATTATTCATTCATTTACATTTGGCAAACTGTCTCTCAGCTGAAAGCTTGTATAATAGTTAAATATACATGTAACTTATCATTGACCACTACCACCGCCACCGCCGCCGCCACCGCCACCACCATCGCCACCGCCGCCGCCGCCTCCACCGCCACCACCACCACCACCGCCGCCGCCGCCGCCACCACCACCACCTCCACCACCGCCACCGCCACCGCCACCGCCACCGCCGCCACCACCACCACCGTGTATACTGTGGCCCTTGGTCTTGCCATAAAGCGACCTCATTGTGCAATAAGGTTATCTTACAACAGAGCGTTATCCTTCCCCATCAGTAAACACAGTATCGTCCGTATAGTAGAGGACAGAATGAAGGACTCACTTCACATTTGAAGGCATTCCATGTTTTATAAAACGGCATTGATGTTCAGCATATTAATAGAAGAAAAGTAATTTGGATTCAGGCTCAGATATTTATAGAACATAGAGGTGGTATTAAATAGGATATAACAGACAGCGAAGCGGTTATTATAGCTTCTCCTTCGTTAAAAGATGTGAACATTTATTTTTTGTTGTCAATACAGGAGGGAAACCCAATGCTTAATTTGTCAAAGAAATTAACGATATAGCACCTAGACTTGAAATTTTTATGACTCCATTTTAACGCGTCCTGAAAAAGCACCATCAAATTTCCAAACAACAGAGCTGATAAAACTACAGCGCGACGCAATCCTAAAAGACGTACTACCACTATAGCGGTGATTTAATTAATTCCCGTGTTAATTAACAGGAATTTTCCAAAATTCACGCACTTGCCTTAAAATTTGTGTCAATGTTCGGTGCATATGCATGCGAACAGATGTTATTAATTATTTTTTTAATAAATTATGAATTTAAATAAAAATAAAACCAGGATGTCTGTCTGATGCTGCCATAGAGACGGTACTGCGAATTTCTCCTGCCAAATCTATTGTACTGAATATTGGTAAATTGGTTGCGGCTAAACGATGTCAAAATTTGTCCTAAATTATAAATGTACGCAACGGTAACCAAAATATATGTAGAGAATGAATGGCGTGTTTGTGTGTTCACAAAATTGTCAATAATTGTTTTGATAAGCGGTACGCTGACCTGACGACCTGCCATTCGTCACTCAACGCAACATTCGTTCTTCCGCGGGCACTTCGACTACCGCTGCAACAACACTTTCTTGGTGCTGCATCGTCATTTCACCTTCCTCCACCTCGCCATTGCTCGGCTCAGCTCACCACCGGTGCTTTGACGGCCCCTCAATTGCAAAGGTCTGCTTTAAAGGAACTAAATAAGCATTTGCGCTGCGTTACTATACCGCTCGCAAAAGTTAAAGGCATGTGAACACTGGCCAATGCTCAAGCAGAGCGCTGTTGCCAAGCGTAGTGCTTGTACCGGCAGAGGTTCTGTACATAACAGTGTGTGAGATTGCACCACATTTGGCAGCGCTGGTAGGAGGGGCAAGCGTAGGATTCGCTGGAGTCCGAGGTACTCCCCGCCTTCATATGCCTTTAAGTTTTGCGAAGATTATAGATTTAGTAGTTAAAGAGTGGCTAACTTACGGATATGCTAGTGACTCCTCTCGGAACACCTTGGTATCGGTCCTTCGTTTCTGGCAGACGAGACACGTAGCATAGGGCAGGAAGCAACTTTTGAGAACGGGTAGCAGCTCTTCATTTTCGGCACCTAGGACCCTAAACAAAGCATCCAATTTCACCACGTCCCTTGCAGCTGAGTCATAAGGCTCGATTAAATCTAACAAACGCTGACCCACGATGAAGGCTGAAGTGTCCGATATGTGCTCCATCAGGGAAGTGAGGAACTGGTCTTTCTTTATTTCCGTCGATGATAGGGAGATAGCTTGTTGTTGCTGATCCTCTTGAGTGGAAGGTTCTTCGCAAGCTTTCCACACAGGAATGAACACAGGAACATCTCTTTCTCCACGTGGCTTCTCAAGGGAGTTCTCAGTATCACACCTAGGAAAGAAACTGTCATTTGATTTATGATTGTAAGACAGCCAGATAACTAAAATCGGTGTCCCACGTTCCAACATTTCTGATGAAACTTTTTGTATCCAATGGAATTGCACACAAAATAAACAGTGTCTATCACATTATGATGCATTTTGGTCCAAAGCAAAGAGCAGTTCACGTAGCAAACGTGAGAAATAAACATGGCGGATTCAAATATTAATTTAGCGATTGCTATATGAAGTATAGGTTTGGGTATATTTCCACGAGTCTCAGTAGGAAGAAAATATGTATTAGAACTACAAGACATTGGTGGACACGGTCATGGTTACAAAGAAGAGAACAGGACACAGGCCAAGCTATATTAGATCTACTACAAAACGAATTGAGGTTAAATGACCCGGAAAACTACCGTAATTTTCTATGAATGGAAATTTATTTCTCAACGTTTTACATCGTGTCGAAGACAAAATTACTGACCATGACACAAATATGAGACAATCTATTACTGCGTGAAAGAACTAAGGAACAATTGTAATAGTTTTAATCTTAGTCCTGAGTCCAGTTTTTCATTTCTAGAATGCTAAAAATTATGTAAAAATTACAAACGCAACACAAACGCAAAGGCGTAGGTACATACAGAACAGCTGACTACACGTTGCATGCGCAGTCCGCCATATTGTTACGTTACTGACGCTGATTGCGCATTTCATGTTGCTGGATGAAAAAATTAGATGCAATTCTATCGCGTTGGATACAAACAAATAGGATAGAAATTGTATACAACAAAATTGTATCCAACTGTTGATATCTCACGATGCACTTTTGTTGTGCACAATGCTTTGGACCCAAAAACTGGACCGTGGGACACCGGCTTAACAGTTTATTTGTTATTTCAGTACCTATATTTGTTCCTATTAATTTGAGTAACTATGTATAGTGACAACAATCAAGTGAAAATGTTTCTTAGCTATATACTTGTGACGTTATAACAGAGATCAAGAGAATTTAAAGTGTATTAACACAGTATGAAAATGTAATATAAGTGTTACGGTTGACATATGTGATCATAATTTTGCTTTTATAATTAAAACCAAAATTATTTTTCACCTTAGAGTTCTCATTTGCTCAGAAGGTCCCCTTTTTGCAAACCAATAGACTCTAAAGTTAATTAATGCATTAAAAACCTGCTTCAAATATCTCCTCAACGTGTGGCAAGATCAATAGTGCCATTATTAACATTAAAAACCCGCTCATAAGAACAGCATTTAAACCCCATTTCTTGTAACTATGTCTCGCTGACATGTGTTCCGTGGTGCTCCTTTTCCATCCTTTTCCTTTGTTTGGCCAATGTACACACGTGGACAAAAAATGAGTCACATCTGGAACACCAAATTGGCCTAAGTCCTACACGACACAGGGCCTTGTTTACACCATTCGCGATACAACTGTGTAGCGGCAGCAACAAGTTGTCATAAGTTTCAAATCTTAATATTACTAACCCCTATGATTAAGCTTAGTAGGTGGGCTACCAAAAGAACGAAGTTGTGCACACTTTGTCTGTAAAGCAGACGGACAGAACTAGTTTCTCACACTGTGCCGTCACATGCGCTACGAACACGTATAACTTGATTCCTCTTTAATGTAGCTGGGCTACTAAGCATGCATATGATCATTCAAGGCGCTGTGCTGTGTAGGACAGACGAACTTGCTGTTCCAGACATGACTCATTTTTTTGTCCACGGGGGTACACATTTACGCCGATGATAATGACAGGCAAGTCATGTGCAATGCAAGGTCTGGTGACAAAAGCGATTTGATCATTTTCATGATAGATGTACATACTTTCGCATACTGAGACGCGGTTTTAATCCAAGGATCCTTATACCTATTTGTTGATATGAATTTACAGGCATTTCAGGTGTATTAATTCTGTGCATAATCTATTTGATACATACATTTATGGAAATGCAAATTTGGCAATTCTCTTCGAATGTTTAAAGACAAATAATACTATTAAACAAAGAGCTTGTTAGTATGGTACTCCAACCTATTGAAAGACAGCAGCCAATGAGAGGTGACTAGTACACGTGCCAATAAAGAGATACGAGACAAAATTACATGGGTCAGGGTTTAGCATTACTTGAAACTTCCCCATTGTGATTGTTCTATAGTATCCAGACATAACCTAAAAATATTTGAACAATTCTAGCATTATAAATTGATTGATATTGGTGCGGGTTTTATATGAACGAGAGGGATATAGCAGCGGGAGTATTGTTTCTACTTAAAGGTGGAAAGTTTGTTATAGCAGACGCTACTCTTATCTGCAGGGTCGACAGTCGAAGAATGGAATGCAAAAGCCAACGTTCTTTTATCACAAACACATTTATTCGTTATTTACACTTCTTATCACAATTTCTATTAGTTATCAACTTTTAAAATTCGATAGCGTCTACGCTGGTTAAAAGTTTGGGTGTAATTTATATGTTCACACGCCATCAGCAAAAATACACTTCCATTCACTCTGAGCTCACAGACGCCAATGATAAACTAGTTCTGAGCGTGGGTATGACGCAACACCGCCATTCTTATGTATTCATCCGCGCAACAGTTCTCATTGGTTGAACTCAAAGTGACGAGAAGACATTGGATCTTAAATATCAAAAAGAAATAGGTCCCTGATACACCCAAATTAAAAGAATTAGAAATTTACACACTCTTACAAAAATATTTATATAAACAATTTTCTATTAGCCAATATTCTGTCTCATATGCCCCTTGTTTTGTTTTTCAAGTTGTCACCTTATTCACAATCTTGAAACACAATACAATACTTCTCCCTACTTCTATGATTCAATCACTTTGTACAATCTTTTTTTTTTTTTTTTTTTTTTTCAGTCTTCTTCACTGTTTGTCTTTGTCCTTTGTTTTGACATAATACAACATGTCTTTATAAGTTTCACATATTCGGTTACTACACAATGCATTCAGTTATTATACAATACATATCCAGTTATTACACAATATGTCCAATTATTATGCAATACATATTCAGTCCTTGTACAATATACCCAGTTATCATATCACATATGTTGTTATTATACAATACACCTTCAGTCATTATACAATACATATTCAGTTATTGTACAACACATTTGATTACTACACAACATGTCCAATTATTACACAATATATATCCAGTTATTGCACAATATATCCTGCTATCACATCACATATGTTCTGTTATTATGCAATACATATTCAGTTATTACACAATACATATTCAGTTTTTGCATAACATATTTGGTTATTACTCAACATACTCAGTTATTATACATTTGACATTGACACAAATATGATTTAAGTGTTTCATGTGGTTTTTGACTTGTATTCATTGCTATGAGGAGAGAAAAACAGGATACAAATCTTGAGCTAATGATTATGATCTTATTTATGGCAATACTTTATTCAGTTCTTTGCCTTCTTTGTCTTATAAACTTGTTATGTATAGGCAGGTTGTTGAGTCGGTTCTTAAACTCTGATGTTACTAATAGTACTAATTTTCTTGATTGGGTTATTATTCATTGTTGTTTGGTTCAACATTTCTTCGAGCTTAGCATCGGCTACATTCATCTCAATTCATGGGCATTGTTTTTCTGGTTATGGTTTTCCTCATTTCACTAATTGTCATTTCTTTATCTCTTATTCCTATAAGAGAAAACTTCTATACTTACAATTATTCTGTAATTGTATTATCTTTCTTCTCCATTTACCCTCGACATCTTTGTGTCGAAATATTATATCTTTTTCATCATAATTGATTCATTTTTATTTTTGTCCCTGACATCCTTATGTCAAAAACATATTATCTTCCGTCGCTATGATTCATTTATTTAATGACAATCAGTGTCCTCATCTGTCTTTGTTGACAATGCTCTTTGTGGTCGATATAGCCAATGACTATGTTGATTTTCTTCCTTGTTGTATTCCTATTCTGAACGTAATTTCCTATAAGTAACCCATCAAAAATTGTTATCTTCTTTCATCTCTATTATTCCTGCCTTACACATTTGTTGACAAAGACTATTTGGTCCTTTCTTTGTATGGCTTCAATTTATTTTTATGGTATCTTCCTACCAACTTGCCATTTGTATTCTGTAGCTCATACGTGTGGTCACCCAGCTGTTTCGTTATGACCAGTGGTTCCATCTTTCTCTCTGTGTAGCCATCATGGTGTCGATGTCAATTGTAAGTTGCTGAGATATTGTTGTTTGTCATCCAGCCAGTTGGGACGAACTTAGTTGTTGTGATTTCCTTGAGTGTTGGTGGTGGTTGTCGTTTCTGTATTCTGTGCAGTATCTGCCCTATTTGGCACATCTTCTTCTACTTCCTGCTGTCTTGTGTTGTTAGTGTACCATTGGTCTCTGCCCCTTTGGCGTGAACCTCTGTCATATGACGGTCTGTGGTTGTTCGAGTGTTCCCTACTGAATCGTATATGATTCACTTGATGAGTACGTTCTCCTGGTCTTCCACGATCATACCTGTGCGTTCTGTACCTCGATTCACCTCTCGGTATTGTGTCGTGGTACCGCTGTCTTGTGTTCTCCATCCTCTCGCCATGATTATGTGGTTGTGGGAAATGGTGTGCCCCTCTCCCCCTTTCATGGGTACTCCTAGTATTTCTATGTTCTCCCTCACTTTGGTTGTTCGTAGTCGTGTTCCGGTTTAGGATGGGTGAGTTTGGGTGACCGTTCCTATGTCTATGCTCATTAGGCCGACCATTTTGTGTTTCGAAGGCTGTCAGCAATTCTATCATATCTGCAAAATCTACTGGCCTCGCAACAATTAATCCTGTTCTCACTGTGTCTGGGAAATGTCTTGTTATGCTGGCAATTAGTTCTGCCTCCGACAAGTTGGGGTCTAATAGCTTTCCTTTGTTGGCTACTTTCATAAAGTAATCTACTAGCGACAACCCTTTGGTTGGATCGTACCTACCTGTCGCTAGCTCTACCCTAGTTTGGTTTTGTTTAGCTGGGCCCCAATACCTTGATAGGAATAAATTTCTGAATGAGCTATAAGACTCATGACCAGCTAGTGTTAACCTGAGCCATTCTAATGCCTTGTTTTTTAAGCTTTTCTTAACTATCATCATCCTAAGCTCGTTTGGTATCCTTTTCACTTTAAAGTATTCTTCCATCTCTTTAACAAAGAGTTTTGGATCGTCTCCCTTCTCCTCGTCAAATGTAGGTGGTGTGATTTCATGTAATATGCTGTTGGTGTAACATGTGTTATGTGTTGTGTCATTGTTTGGTTGTGAACCTCTTTCTCTGTATGGTGAGTCAACATTTTGTACATTATTCAAATAACTCTCATCTTGTACATTACTTACATCTAAATCATCTTGTCTTTGTAATGCCTTCACAACATCATTTACATTAGCCAAACTTTCTTTCCCTGTTTTCATTTCTTCACAAATTGATTTCAAATCATTCTTTATTTCTAAGTGGCTTTGTTTCATATCATTTATAGCATCCTGTTGTGAAAGCATCACATCATTCAGTGTCTTAATTTTAGGAATTACAATTTGTTCTACAGTTTCATTAATAATGTCTTTCTTTACTACCTCAATCTCTTTTCTTAATTCCTCAGTTATTTCTGCTTTTACATTTGTTATCTTACAGTCTACACTTGTATTACATTCTGTTATTTCATCCCTACATCTAGCAATTTCTTCTTCTAACACAATTTTATTCTCTCTCATCTCTGATTCTATCTTTCCCATCCTATCTCCTACAATTTCTATCCTAGCTTCTAAGGCTTCCTTTGTTTAATTTAAGTTTTTATGTACTAATTTTAAATTAGTTTCCATTACTTTCATATTTTCTTTACACTCCTGTCTTCCTAATTCTATTTTCTGTTCTAGGTTCTGTCTACCTAATTCCATTTGCTGTTCTAAGTTCTGTCTACCTAATTCCATTTTCTGTTCTAAGTCTTTTCTCACTTCCTCCAGTTTCTGACCTATACTTTGACCTAAACTTTGTTCTATGTCCTGTTTCAGTTCTACATTATTTTGCTCCATTTTCTGACCTAATTCTACCTTATTTTGTTCCAGTTTCTGACCTAAACTTTGTTCTAGTCTTTCAAACATCATCATCATTAACCTTTGGTCTTTGCTTATTTCCGCCTGTTCCTCACTCTCTAATCCTATCTGATAACTAGGCCTATCTGCCCCTTCCCCCACTCCTGTTTCTATCTCTTTTCGCGACATTTTAATTCCTTTATCTAATTCACTTAATGTTGAAAGTCCCAATAGTTTTCCACTTCTCAAAAACATGTACAATGGAAATAAAATAAAGATAAAAATTTTGGATCCTACTTTTTTTTTCTGCTGGTTCTTCGTCCAGTTATTTACGTCTCCTGGGTAGTTGGCTTCGCCAGATGATCTCCGGTGTTTTTCCCACGTTGATTTTCCGTGTATTGATGTTTTGTTGATATCAGTCGATGGTCTAATGGCGTCTTTCTCCTGCACGATGAGATAGCGTCATTCGATGTTAACACTTTGTAATTTTGCATTCCATTCTAAATTCGCGCTCCACGTTGGGCAAGCCATTTGGTGCGGGTTTTATAAATTAAGTCTTTGCCTAGCAGTAGGAATATAGCAGCGGGAATATTGTTTTTACTAAATGGTGGAAAGTTTGTTATAGCAGACGCTACTCTTATCTGCAGGGTCGACAGTCGAAGAATGGAATGCAAAAGCCAACGTTCTTTTATCACAAACACATTTATTCGTTATTTACACTTCTTATCACAATTTCTATTAGTTATCAACTTTTAAAATTCGATAGCGTCTACGCTGGTTAAAAGTTTGGGTGTAATTTATATGTTCACACGCCATCAGCAAAAATACACTTCCATTCACTCTGAGCTCACAGACGCCAATGATAAACTAGTTCTGAGCGTGGGTATGACGCAACACCGCCATTCTTATGTATTCATCCGCGCAACAGTTCTCATTGGTTGAACTCAAAGTGACGAGAAGACATTGGATCTTAAATATCAAAAAGAAATAGGTCCCTGATACACCCAAATTAAAAGAATTAGAAATTTACACACTCTTACAAAAATATTTATATAAACAATTTTCTATTAGTCAATATTCTGTCTCAATATATTGGCCAAAAACATGCATTCTCTGAATTTATACAAACTCCGGTTTCTGTAACCCCACTCTGACGTAGTTTGTGAATTTGACACGTTTCCCTATATACCTATAATAATTCTTTTCTCCCACAAAACCACTCGATTTTCTCATCCGAATACAGCGATTAGTCTATTTTCTGAACGCGAATGCAAGGAAATGTACGCTACCCACAGCTAATGTATGGGCTCCGGATTTTTATCCACTAAAAACTTTAAAATATTTATACTTGGTGGATTAATTATTTTAAAATATGTCGTAAAAGCTGGAAAATATTTCAAAACGCAGAACAAAACAGAAGAAACCATCTAGCTTATAGGATAATGAATATTGGAACTCGCCAATTTGTAGCTAGCCATCAGATTTAAACATCTAATTGGAGTTGCAGTACACACATCTCCAGATTGCGCGTCGGTCTGGGGGCTCAGTTGGTTAGACATGGCCTACTGATCCCAAGGTCGCGGGTTCAAATCCGGCCTAGACCGATGGTTTTTAAATGCGCATAAAAACGATAGCTCCATGTCAGTCGCCTGCGGTGCTGTAGTAGTAAAAGTGGCCGTTAAGCCCTACAACACTACTACAATCACCACTCCATGTCAGTAGATATACTGGTATGTATAATAACTCTTGCGGAACGAAATTCCGGTACACCGGTTACGCTGATATGGTCCTGATAATTGACAGCGTCTTTAAACAACAAAATATATTTTTTTCTAGTTGTGCATCACATGGTCTTCCCTATATCCCATGAGTAAATGCCCTATATTGGAAAAAGGAACGTTCTGCATCACACGATGTCAACTAGCGTACTTGAAAAGGAGAATATCATTAATACTTTTAAGTCTACCTATGTGTTCACCTTCCAAAGTTTGAGCCCCTTTTGCTGAGGGTTTGATAGCCAGTGGTTTTATTAAACAAAGCTGGAATTTTTTTCTTGCCAGTTCTGCTTTGAAACTTGTGACAGTGTAAAGTTGATTTTCAACAAACTATTTTTGTAACTGAATTGCTTAATCATTGAACAGAAGTTTCTAGTTTGTTTACTGACCGAATCAAGAACTCAAAATTGGAAGATATGAAGGCCAAGTCACATTTTAAATTAACATCACGTATTAAATTCTGGATAACCTCTTATTTGTCCCGTTCATTTACTACTGATGCAAATGTTTCAAAGTGATTTTCATAATATACCACGGCAGACTCTTAAACCTTTTTTTTTTTTTTTTGTATGGAAGTGAGTTTTGGACTTTAAGTGAGAAATGTATAACAACTTTGAATATATGGGAAGGAAAAGTGCTCAAAAAGATTTATGGACCGATCAAGGAAAATGGGTATTGGAGAATAAGAACAAATTCGAAGGTGCAAAACTTGTATAAAGATAGAGATATCACTTCTGATATTAAAATAAAAAGATTAGTGGCTGGGCCATGTTATCAGAATGGACGAAGAACGAATGCCTAGAGTTGTTATGGAGGCTAAAATAGATGGTGGAAGGAAAGTTGGAAGACCGAAGAAGAGATGGACTGATGACGTACACGCTGACATTAGAAGAACAAACAGTAGGAGTTGGAGAGCTAAAACACGAGATCGATCGGAATGAAGGATATTCATTAGGAACGCCGAGGTTATAGTAAAAGGATTATGAGGCCATGAAGAATACACCACAACTTTAAGCCAGGTACCCCAGCGCGTGATTATTGGTGAAGGAATGGAAAATCGGGATTAATATTTTTGAAAGTATCAGTCCATGATGGGACTTTTACGAATGCTTTGTTCCCATCGGAGACCAACTTGTCCACATTAGGATAAAGCAGGGATGTTCAACGTTCTCTATTTGGAGAACCTTACGTAGTGAGCGGCTATTTCCTTATCCACTCCTTCAGTCGGAGGTACAGCCAGTATCCAGTGACGGATACAAACAGACGATTCCATGGTCCTTTCTAGGTCATACCTTGAATTTTCTGGGAACGTCCTCAGAAGACTTTTTCATTTTGGATGACTTTTGCACTGGACCTCCCGAATGCGAATCCAGAGCGTTGCCGCTTGAGCCACCGCGCTCAGTTACCATGATTAGCTCGTTTCTGGAATTCTGAAAACTTTCAAGTTATACAAAATATCTTCTATATATTATGTTGTGTATGCACATAACGTAATATTTCACGATTACAAGCTAACCAAATCCATAAACTACAATGCATGCATATTGTGGGGCGATGCTCTCATCTTAATGAGAATCAGACAAATCAGATGAAGCAATAACATCTGTTTGAACTAATCTCATTGAAAGTCATGGAATTCACATTTTTACCAATTTCATGTGTCTTGTAAAAATACAGTGGGCGAGGTAACAACGTGCATAATTACAAGGGTACTTAAAAAAGTAGGTTATACACGCTGAGACCATCGCGCAAGAAGAATGGATTCTGTCAGAATAGAGTTCATGTTCCGGAATTTCCGCAGACAGCGTTCTGCTATGCTACTGATAACATGTGCATAGTGTGCGAGCGAAATGACGCGTTCACTGGAAACATACTCCAAAGTTAAAGTACGTGGGACGTTATGATTCTTATGGACAAAACGTTGAAACTGCACAGAGATTCATCGGGAAATTCTGAGCTACAACGACCAAATGCAATGTCGCCTCTAGTCATAGCAAAATTAAGGAAAGGCATTTTTCTCCTGTACAGCAATGAAACACCCCAGATGGCTTGTATAACACAAACTTTGCTTCACTATTTTCGATGGAACTATGGTAGCATCTGGCATACAGTCCAGATGTTGCACAGTGCGACTCTCATCTTTTCGCAAGCTGAAAATACATCTGGGGGAAACAGGTTTGATAAAGATGAACGGTCTGCTTCCTGACCAAGGAATGCTGAAGAATTGAACCACTGGTGGAACGTTCAGACATTGTTTAGACAGACTTGATGACTATGTTGAAAAGTAGTGTCATGTATCTGTGCCTCTTTGCAGTGTAGTGTAGTATTCAGTAGAAGTTACTTACTTGGCCTGTCACAATCATGTCTAACTTACTTTTTGAAGTCCCTTCGTATTTAAAGTGTACATGTTAACAGAATTTATTTAAAAGAAACTGGACCTTACACCAGTGTTCAAGGATTGACCGAGACGCTATAAAACTGCATTCAAGTAGGAGGGGATTAATTTGAGAAAGATTATGCAAAAGTTGAAATATAACAATAAACATCTGTGAAACAAATCATCCTGTCTTTTTGGCCAGTCCTGGTAGACAGGAGCCATAGAAAGTAACACAATTTACCTGGTATCTTTGGGTTTCTTCCCATTGAGTTTTGTATTGAACTTCCTGAAGGCTTCGCTGTAGGAAGGCATGATATCAAATTCGTCCATCTCAGTCCATATGTCCAAAGCCGGAGTCCACTTTAGGCCGAGATATTGCTCGTGTATAACTCGATCAGTCAGAAGTACTCTGTTGGCCAGATTCATAATAGTGCTTCGATTGTACTTCCACATATCACGGTATTTTTTGTCATTTGCTGCTGTGGATATCAGACTTCTGTTCAGATTCTCCATTATACGCCTGTACAACGTTCGTGCCG